>OX438947.1:13815178-14328878 GCA_949316185.1 Pyrausta nigrata | reverse complement strand
GGGGGTGTTAACATCACCAACTTCCTGACTCCGGAGCTGTGTCTGAGTAATTTCAAGACAGAAAAACTCAAAACACTCTCGGCCCGACCCGGAATTCGATTTTAGTACCCAGCGTGCTGACCACTAGACCAAGGAGGCAGGATGAATAGGTAAGGATAAATTGAATAATGCAAAAGTTAACCAAAGTAAACACTTACGTTAGACATCAAGCAGCACCTTAGGCTGTTATCGCTTCGAACAATCTCTTCCGGGCAACTTTAAGGTTCAGGAAACAATTTGATAGAAAGGGTGAGGATTCCATTCCGTAAACTGCAAAGTTTCCGTGAGAAATGCTCAATATGGCGTATCTGTGACAAACTTAGTTTCACGTATGGAGATCAGAATTAAAGCTTTCGGATAGACTCGGAACCAGTAGCAAGTGACAAGTAAGTAAGACCAACTTCCATTAGGTGGTTGAGCCAAGGCAATATCCACGTTACACTTGGGAGCAAGCCCGCAAACCACTAACTTCATCACTCGGCCGATTGGAGATGTCGCTCCTGCTCAATTGGTCGTTAGATTGAAATTTGCTTGTACGTAATGCTTGCAATATTTACGCAACACTCTTGCTACTTTTGAATGGTTTGTTTGTTATTGAGTTTGATGTCTGAAATTAATAAATATTGTTTTATATACGTCAATAAAATTTCAACACCTTTTCTGTAGGTAGCAGCATCTTTCTCATGTCATTAAAATTAAAAAAATTAAAATAAATTGTTTCGCCAAATACACCAATTACCTAGCCCTAAACTAAGCGTGAGCTTGTGCTATGGTGACTAGGATAACGGATAGACATAATTATATACATTTGTAAACATATATGACTTAGGTGCAAATGCTCGTGCTCATCATACAACCATTTGCCCCTTACGGGATTCGAACCCGCAACCGCTTGTTTTAGAATTCCGGGGCACGAACCACTACACCAAGAAGGTCCTCCTTTATTACAATTGAAAATAATATTAAATAAGGATACTTTTACGACGACGAGGAAGTAAAAAGTTAAAGCAAAGTTATTTACGCACGCTTGTAGTGAAAGGCCGAAAAGTTACTTTGGCAGAAACATTCACATTTCCCTAGGGGAAAGGCAATAACTTTTTTGCGACAACGACATCCATATCCATACTTAATATTATAAATGCGAAAGTGTGTCTGTCTGTCTGTTAGCTCTTGACGCTTAAACCACTAAATCGATTGAGTTAAAATTTGGTATGGAGACAGTTCTAGGCCCTTGAAAGGGCATGGGCTACATTTTGTCGTGATATAAAAACATTAAGGGAGTAAATTGGGGGATGGGGAAAGTTTATATGGGAAATTCAACTCTTGCGGGCGAAGTCGCGGGGAACCACTAGTACTATATAAAAGTGCAGGTTGAATATTCACCTATGTCGTGTGAACCCCTGAATGTACTCGATCAATCTGATGCTAAAGTTTCGATAGATTTTAATATCAATGAGATGGTTCTTAATTATTAGAAAATTTCCAATATGTGTTTCATACTGTCGTAAAATCGTAAAAAATATTAATTCATGAACTGGCATTTAGTAAATAATACGTTGAAAAATAACTTTTTGACTATGCTTTGAAAATCAAACCATAAAAATAGTTTAAATACGGTCTTGGAAGAAACCAATAAAACCCGCAACAAGAGCGAAATACCTACCTAATAAAGTACCAAACCGTCGTAAATCTTTTTACAATATTGCAGATTCCATGACTTAAAAGATGGTTCGTTCTACTTGAATGACATGGTAACAAAAGATAGCAACACATGGTAACAAAGCTTACACCTGTACTTGCTTAGTACAGGTGTAAGCTTTGTTACTGAAGTATGTATTTATTTTGAGAACTACGAACTTGTTCTTTTTTATTGGGATATTACGTGTAGACAAATCTGTTGACTCTAAAATAAATATTTAAAGGGTTAATGAAGTTATGTGTTTCGGTCCAAACTTCGTCGAGGCTCCCAAGGGACTTAACGATAAACATGGTGCGATCTTGGAAACTGAAAAGGTTTATAAAAAGCATGTATCCGTTACACCGACAAAAGGATAATTTTGCTAACGGATTGTCAATCGGCAACACTTCCTCGGTTTGTAAAGTACTGAAACGGCGGTTTATCTATTCATTTAAGTGTCTAGTTCACCTACACATGTTTAATTTTTAACGGTTACAATGTTAGATATCTGACATATTTTGAATGAGAATTGTGTCAAATTAACCTTCAATTTACGTTTACCAGCTTTTTAAAAATTGGTGAACTCGAGTCTTCTTTATCAACACATGTAGGTACTACATACTTACTAGGACGTCTCGTGCTAACTGTGGCCAACCAGTGTTTTAGTGAATCGTGAATTCGTGAATAATGGCGCTCTTTACATTGGTGATACAAGATATACCTAGTAAGCTTTTTCTTCCAAAAAAATAGATACAGTACAATGCATTAAGAAAAAAACTCGATTTAATTGCCCTGTGAAATATTAAAAAATACAAATAAAAGAGCCGTATCTTTGGATTGCGTTATTTTACAAGCTTAATTTTTCACAGCAGCAAAGGATCGCAGCCGCAGGTGTTTGATGTTGATTTCAACATGATACCTCCACGCGTTCCTAAGAAAAAGGGTCTTGACAGACGGACAACAAAGTGATCCCATTAGGGTTCTTTTTTCTTTTTGATGTTATGCGGAACCCAAAAAAAAATCCAAAATAAACATTAACAGTTCTGTCGAAAGGTAACAGGCAGACAAACAAACTTTCGCATGTATAATATTAGTGTGGATTAGTATTGATGGATGCGTCTTCTTTTGCCTACCAAACATCCTAGTATCTCCATGTTTTTGACTATTTGATCGGCTCGATAAAATTATTCACTATTTACTTACGCCCCGTTTTTTACAGTTAATCCTATTGATCAGTTTTTCTGAAAATGTTTGATAAAGTCACGAATTTCGTCGTATTGGCAATTAGACGGCTTTCCTTAGCGGACTATTATCTTTTACAGCGTTGCTTTTGATGGAAAAGTCTCTGAAAAATGTTTTCCCTTTGAAGTGGTCGTTTGGTGTTTATCGTTATCAAGCTTTCAGAGAGTGATGTAAAACAATACTTTTCGCGTAAGCTCGTGTTTCAAAAATAAAACAGGCGCTTTGTTCGAAGAAATCGTCTACGATCTAAAAATAATCAAAATATTATAAGGTATATTAGGTAAATCCTCAATTTCCGTAAGTAATTAAATGACTGGTTTAATAAAAAAATTTACGTTACTTTATTATACTTTTTCATTTCGACCTCGACGTGGCTGAATCTAATTTACTCTTAATACTTTTAAGAACAAAGTTCGTAATTTTGGAAATGAGAAAAACGTTCTACTATCTCTTTGCATATAAATGTTGTTTAAAACATAACCTCGGCAGACGTTACGAATAGGAAGGTGTTCTCATTTAAACGCACAAACAAACAGTCGAACACTTTATTACAATCCAGGAGAAACAACAAAAACCTCAGACAGACTAATATCCCTTTTAAATAAGGGCTCAAATTATTTCAAAGGGATATATTATTTTAAAAACATATCAATTAAAAGTAATAAATTTAGTTGTTAATTAAATTGCCTTTATAAACAAAGCCTCTGGTATTTAACGTACAGTTCAATAAGTAGCTTGATACAAACTTTCACTATCTATAGTTTATTTACAACGGACAAAGATATGTATTTACATGTAAGATATTTATTAATATTAGCATCATCGTTGGGAAATGACTTTCGTTGGTACTAAAGATTCGTTATCATTCAATTCGATCTCACGAAATCCATTATTTACAAAGAATAAATATGTAATCTCTAACTACTGTGCTATGCACGATGCAACCATTAAATATTTACATTCAGAATACAATAAAACTTGTAGTGCTACAGTATTCCGACTCTAGTATAATTCTTTAAATAATTTTCATATTATGTTGTTATTATAATATTTTTACAACCACACTACTTAAGCTTATCAACTTCCAACTACTTATTTTAACACACGACAACACTGTGTTATCGCCTCTGATATATTCACATAATCATAATTTATTCTACCAATGATTCGAAATTTTAATTTGAGCAAATCAGCGGCATTCGATACTATTATATTTGAAGCACAAAACTTAATTACTTTACAGTCTTTGGCACAACACATACATAATATTAAGGTTTTATACATAGGAGTTTTTTAAACGCCCGTCTAAAGTCCATATTAAATATGGTATAAATCAAAGGGTTTAGCGCTGAATTCACATATCCAAGCCAAGTAATGAAGTTAATGAATTTATTGGACAAACAACAGCTCGCACAGAAGGGAATTACCAGATAAATTACGAAAAAAGGTAGCCAGCATACGACAAACACGCCCATTATGATCCCAAGGGTCCTGGCCGCGCGTCGCTCGCGAGTTAACGATATCCGTTGTTTTTCTTCGATGAACTGATAAACAGCGTTAGGTTGGTTAGGCTTCGCTCGTTTTTGCGGCTTCACTACCGGCTCGGCCGCCTCCAATAACTCATCCTCGTGAGTCTCTTTCGAATTACTCTCTGAAGACGTGTTTTTGTTTTCATTGTCCACCATATCGGTCACAGAGTTCTCGTTCGACAGGATTGGAATAATCAACTTATTTTGCGACTTATCATCCTTACTCCAATATCGCTTTTTCGGTTTTTTCTTCGGGGTCAACTTTCTCGGTTTCTTTTTCTTTTCACTGTCAGAAACTAACCTCGTAGCTCCTTGATGCTCGTTGTGGTTTGCCTCTGAGCTAACAGAGTCTTGATCGTTCTGATCGCTCTCTTTTGCGGTAAATCTGTTCTGACCGCTCGATATAGTGCTTATTTTGGTCGCTTTAGCTCTGTCTCTTAACCTTTTTTTAGTGGCCAAATAAATTTCGAAGTATACTACTGTCATAATAACTAATGGTATGTAAAATGAACCCGACGAAGAGAATACGACGAAGCCGGGTTGGGAAGTCAATCTACAGGGTGTGTCAGGCTCGAACACATCAGGCCAGTCGTTCCATCCGAGCAGCGGAGGAGAACTAATAACCAATGATAGACCCCAAACTATACCAATCATTAGTAGTACCCTTTCAAGTGTTCTCTTTTGTGCGTAATTAATAGGATCTGTAATGGCCCAGTACCGGTCGAGGGCGATCGCGCACAGATTCAAGATGGACGATGTGCAGCACATTATATCGCAAGTCAGCCACATTTTGCACATATAGATCCCGAAGACCCATTGTCCTAAAATGGAGTAGGCTACGTTAAGAGGTAGAACTAATATTGCTACAGTCAAATCCGCAACAGCGAGTGAGACTATGAAGAAGTTTTGGACGATGCGAAGCGGTTTGTATGTAAATACGCTTAGGATTACTAGGATGTTCCCGACGATAGTCGAGATTATGATGAGCGTAAGTACTATGGCTGTGCAAATAGCCTCCCATTCTGGGACGGCTAGAGTGATGCCAAAGCTGCTGGGATACTTTGGCTCATCAGCGACGGTGCAGGCATCCTTATCATCACCGATTACGTCGTAAATCTCCGTATAATTCACCAAAGTGAAGTTGGTATCAACATGCGTGTGTGCCTGACCCATTTTGCCGCAATTTATAGCTACATTTCACGTAGCGCTATTTGCGAACACATTAAACTTTAACGCGGTTCTTGTTTCCGAATATTTAGCCGGAGCATAACCATAATATTTCTTCGTTTGAGCAGATGTGATATCTTGATGCTTCATCCCCTCACATGCCATATTTCTGTAACAAAAACAAATTACCCTTTCATGTCTAATCGCAAAATATTGTTGAGTTCTCGCTCAAGATACTTTCGTCTCGTGTTATGATGGATCGTGAATTGTTTATTACATACCGCCCGTTTGATTTCTTTTCCAGGAGTTCCCATTTACGTGGGTGTGGTTTCATTTTTCAGAGGTCGATACGAATCTGTAACAAAAATAGATATCTATTAGAGTCGTTCGGGCAAAATGAAATGGTTTCGGGGGCCGTTTTGATTTCACACTTTTTGGTTTTCGATGAAACAGTGTACGTTCAATTTTAAGTAAAAGGGTTCGGTAATGGCATTGATTCTCGTAGGTTCGAAAAAAAATCAAAGCCCAGTGTGCAGTTGACAGAAAAGGGTCGTCGTGATGAGGGCGAACGCGGTATGCATGTTTAAGCAGAGATCGGCTGGTTTCTTTTGACGTCTAGCGAAACTTAAAAAAAAAACATATTACTAAGGTATACATACACAAACGAAAAGAATGAATGGATTTAGGTGAGACATAAATAATATATTGTTAATATTCGATGGAAACGTTTTACATTAAACTTAAAGTAAAATCAGATAAACCAGTCTACTACAACTTTTTTATGATTTCAAAATAGTCCCAAAGAGCTTTCTTCGTTTTGTGAAAGTTCTCGATTCTTTCACAGGATAATGCTTCCAAACTTTCCTACTTTCGTCGGTAAAAGCTCCACTAAAAGGAAACGGAAACACGAAAGTAGTGGTCACTTGGTGCTTGTAACAACATGTTAGAGAATTTCATGGCTTAGAGAAAAATTCTAAAACGATAAAGCTTACGCTAAAAAATAAGCCTCACAGACATAATTTTGCGTTGGTAATAATATAAATAAATACCTTGTATTTCATCCGTGAAAACGTTGTTTAGGCTGCAACGTTGGTTTTATTTTATTTTATTTTTTTATTCTCATACCTAATGTGTCAAATAATGCTAAGCAGGCTGATAAAAATTAAAAATGTGTTAGTGAAGTCCAGGCTAAAAACACTAGTAATAAGAAATTAGGAACCCTACATGAACATTTAATTTTCCATATTACGCGCCCACGGAAACTATATTAACTCGCAAACCAAACCATGATTCGTGGCGTATTGTCAAATTCAGTTTGCTGCCTAAACAAAATACACAGCATACATATGAATGCTTAATAAAGCACTCTTTATGAAGTATTTCACAATATGCATTGTGCTACGAGATGGTCACGCGTCTGACGTCACGTGATACTTGCCTCCATTGTACGGACAGACAGTCACAACTCGGCACTATGACATCCTATGCATTTGCAATAAGGGGGATTTTGCAAAGAAAATATACGTATATTCTGCCGCCTGTACTGTCAAAGTAGAGCAGGACGTGTAATACGTGTTCAGTTCGGCTTCGTTCCGGAAATACTAAATTGTTAACTTTTGTGTACTCAAAACGATATAACGATATTTGGTGAATTGCACAAGCTTACAGTTTGTTTTCTTAGGATGCCTGGATTTGAGTAGTGTAGCATCACAAAGTATAATCTTCTAACAAAGTAAATATTAGTCTAGTCTGTTTATCCCATAATATTTTTCTACGGCGGCCAATTTCAACAGAGATTAGCTAACTGCGCGGGAGATATTATAGTGCAAAAGTTTGTTCACAATACACATATGCACTCTCTGTTCCTTCACTAGACCGATGAGACGGCAATCCGAGATGACGGGAGAGAGATCAGGCGCAAGACGGGGGTGTTAACACTACCAACTTCCTGACTTAAAACTGTTTCTGAGCTATTTCAAGACCTTTAACCTATCATGCAAACGCACCTTTACACTACGCTAATTTTTGCAACTAAGGTTGGTAAGTACATTATTAAATATTGCTTTTATTTTAAAGTTTTAAAAACTCTAAAGTAAATGCTCTAAGAGTAATAGTTTATTCAATAAAAGAAAAAAAAACAAAGATATGCATGAAATAAAAATAAATAAATTTAAAACCTACTTAATCAAAATTAAACCCGTATCCTTAAGGCAAGGAGGCGAGGAGGAGGACAGTCCTAGTGCTTCTTCTCGTACGTTTGAAAGGTGAACAAGTATTTTGGATGGAGCACAGCTTTCAACATAACGCTCTTTATTTGAAATTACTAAGGCGTTCACGCCTGGAAATGTGCTGAACTGAGGTTTCACTAGCATTTATGCTAAAGTACAAAGTTTAATTTTGAGGCTACATTTCGGAATATAATTAAATATTCGTCTAAAAAGTTTTTCATTTAAATAATAAAAATACTGTTTTTTTGTTTATACTTATTATGTATCTTCAAAGCATCCTTCAAGGTAACTATTTTTCGTAGTAGCATCGACGATCGATAGAAACAAATTAAGTCGTTAATACGTGCACAAATCCTTAAATCATGAAAATAAATATGCTAGTTCCTCTTTACAGTAGGTACCAAAATACTTAAAGTAGATACCTAAATCTTACAAATAAAGCGATTGAATTCAAAATATTTCAAAATGTCATCACCTCATCTGTGACTCTTTTTAATCAATGACATTTTAAATAAATCGCTGTATACTTATTCGATCAGTAACTTATGCGAAATTTGAAAAATAGGTATCATAGTGATATAAATCGGTATATCACAGCGCTTATCATAAGTTAGCAGCATAGCAGCGCGTCCATAAAATTGTATTTCATAAAATGTTTCCGTTGGGAAATGGCGTCCGAGAGAAATCTTTAACATAAACTTTCCAATTAAAAGTTTGCATCGTCCAGCTGACCCATATAATTTGATTCCCCCGCTTTTATGCCCTCGCAATAGCTAGTTCCCAGTTGTGTAGTAAATAATTAATTAGTGGACTATTTGCCGACGTGTTGGCTCCACGTTAAATGGCATTAGTGAATATGTTGGCTTTTGAGTCGCTGCTGGCAGTTGAATTGAACGTGATTTCAAAATAATTATGCCGAAATGTTGCAAAGCTTGTGTGTGCAGCTGTTAACTGAACTAAATTATGTTTTTGTTTTATTTGTGTAACAATATTGTGTCACAACAACTAGCTTCATATCATGTTGATTTATACGAGGTAAAATAATATTTATTATGTTAAAGCTTATGTGAAAATGTTTATCCGTGGAGCCAGCGGCTGCGTGATTGGCGACTATGAAGTCAAAAGCGTACTCCAGGAAGGCCTTAGAGGCATTGGGAGGCCATAAAAAAGTCCTTTGGGAAGAGGTCTAACCAGGTTGCACAAGACCGCAAAGAATGACGTACATTGAAGAAAGCCTACACCCGGAGCTGATGCTCCGGGTGATATCAAGACAGGATGAAAAGATAGAGGAAAAAAGAGAGAGAGAAAAACAGATAAATTTCTGTATTGCACCCCATACTTAGATATACAGGTTTATTCTTGTAAGGGGTCAAGCCAGTGCATGGTAACAGGTGACCACCATTCCCATTAAATTCAAGTATGTTCAACGATTCTTGGTAGCTCTATCCTTACAAAATTTATAGAAAAGGTTAAAATTTTACCGAAATCGTGTATTTTATTGCTGATTGTATATATGAATAACATCTAGATTTCAGTTCTCGTTTAAAATATAGTTGTTTTTTTTACAAATAATATATTTGTTGCCGCTATATCAAAAAATGGTAAAACAAAATAAAATTTAAGGGGTTTATGGTCTTCGACAATTTAATGGTGGTCACCTATCGCCGCATGCATCGACTTTACACTTTACAAGAAACACCTTGCACATAGCTAAAGAGCTAAGCAAGATCAATATACTAGTTAGTTCCTTCATTGACCGGGTAATACCGTTCCCACAATAATAATGTGTTAGTGTATTTGTTACTCAACCAAATTACTTACAAAGGATGAATAGGTACTTATACTACTTTTGTCCTCCTAGCCGAATTTCGACCGCGGCGGCCTATCTCAACAGAGATTAGCCAACTGCGCAGGACATATTATAGTGCACAAGTATGTACGCAATATACAGGTGCACTCTCTGTTTATTTACTCTCATAATTCGGTGAGACGGCAGTCCGACATGACCGTAGAGAGATCAGGCGCAGGACCAACGGCTTAACGTGCTTTCCGAGGCACGGGGGTGTTAACATCACCAACTTCCTGACTCCGGAGCTGTGTCTGAGTAATTTCAAGACAGAAAAACTCAAAGCACTCTCGGCCCGACCCGGAATTCGATTTTAGTACCCAGCGTGCTGACCACTAGACCAAGGAGGCAGGATGAAAAGGATAAATTGAATAAAGCAAAAGTTAACCAAAGTAAACACTTACGTTAGACATCAAGCAGCACCTTAGGCTGTTATCGCTTCGAACAATCTCTTCCGGGCAACTTTAAGGTTCAGAAAACAATTTGATAGAAAGGGTGAGGATTCCATTCCGTAAACTGCAAAGTTTCCGTGAGAAATGCTCAATATGGCGTATCTGTGACAAACTTAGTTTCACGTATGGAGATCAGAATTAAAGCTTTCGGATAGACTCGGAACCAGTAGCAAGTGACAAGTAAGTAAGACCAACTTCCATTAGGTGGTTGAGCCAAGGCAATATCCACGTTACACTTGGGAGCAAGCCCGCAAACCACTAACTTCATCACTCGGCCGATTGGAGATGTCGCTCCTGCTCAATTGGTCGTTAGATTGAAATTTGCTTGTACGTAATGCTTGCAATATTTACGCAACACTCTTGCTACTTTTGAATGGTTTGTTTGTTATTGAGTTTGATGTCTGAAATCAATAAATATTGTTTTATATACGTCAATAAAATTTCAACACCTTTTCTGTAGGTATTTTTTTTATTTTAATGACATGAGAAAGATGCTCTTTCTCATGTCATTAAAATTAAAAAAATTAAAATAAATTGTTTCGCCAAATACACCAATTACCTAGCCCTAAACTAAGCGTGAGCTTGTGCTATGGTGACTAGGATAACGGATAGACATAATTATATACATTTGTAAACATATATGACTTAGGTGCAAATGCTCGTGCTCATCATACAACCATTTGTCCCTTACGGGATTCGAACCCGCAACCGCTTGTTTTAGAAGTCCGGGGCACGAACCACTACACCAAGAAGGTCCTCCTTTATTACAATTGAAAATAATATTAAATAAGGATACTTTTACGACGACGAGGAAGTAAAAAGTTAAAGCAAAGTTATTTACGCACGCTTGTAGTGAAAGGCCGAAAAGTTACTTTGGCAGAAACATTCACATTTCCCTAGGGGAAAGGCAATAACTTTTTTGCGACAACGACATCCATATCCATACTTAATATTATAAATGCGAAAGTGTGTCTGTCTGTCTGTCTGTTAGCTCTTGACGCTTAAACCACTAAATCGATTGAGTTAAAATTTGGTATGGAGACAGTTCTAGGCCCTTGAAAGGGCATGGGCTACATTTTGTCGTGATATAAAAACATTAAGGGAGTAAATTGGGGGATGGGGAAAGTTTATATGGGAAATTCAACTCTTGCGGGCGAAGTCGCGGGGAACCACTAGTACTATATAAAAGTGCAGGTTGAATATTCACCTATGTCGTGTGAACCCCTGAATGTACTCGATCAATCTGATGCTAAAGTTTCGATAGATTTTAATATCAATGAGATGGTTCTTAATTATTAGAATATTTCCAATATGTGTTTCATATTGTCGTAAAATCGTAAAAAATATTAATTCATGAACTGGCATTTAGTAAATAATACGTTGAAAAATAACTTTTTGACTATGCTTTGAAAATCAAACCATAAAAATAGTTTAAATACGGTCTTGGAAGAAACCAATAAAACCCGCAACAAGAGCGAAATACCTACCTAATAAAGTACCAAACCGTCGTAAAACTTTTTACAATATTGCAGATTCCATGACTTAAAAGATGGTTCGTTCTACTTGAATGACATGGTAACAAAAGATAGCAACACATGGTAACAAAGCTTACACCTGTACTTGCTTAGGTGCTCCATTCTTCACATCCACTTATCCAAAATGGATTCATAAATGGGCTAAACCGGCAGTTATCTGTTTCGAAGTAATGAAGTCAATAATAGCCATTTGCGAGATGTGGCGAGGTCAGAAGGGACTTCCGAACATTCCGGAAGAAGATTGGAAACTAGGCGGTCGGTCAGTTAAATGTATCAAGATCGTCTGGTGTATTGAGGAAGTAGTTGCGAAGTTGAGAGATAAAATCAGATAGGTATATATAGGTCTCTACATGGTATTAGTGTTTTTTCCTTTCGTTATTCATGGTCGTCACCGACACATAGCGACACATAGCGACACATAGCGACACATAGCGACACATAGCGACACATAGCGACACATAGCGACACATAGCGACACATAGCGACACATAAAATATAGAAATAGAGCCCCGATGACTATCGGGGGCTCTATTTTGTATTTTATTTCAATCCGGTACCATTGCAGTTTTTGACTTGTGATCCCTGTCACATTTTCCAACGAGAAAATGTCAGGGAAATGCTATTTTGACATTGGATACTGTAATGAGCAATTTTCCTAGTGTAAAAAATCAGTACTTTGAAATCCGCTAGATGGCTTTGAACAATCTAAGTCAAATAGATTTTTTTTTAAGAAAAGGCTGGTTTTTGCATTTATTTTGTTTATACTTAGCATGTCTTAGATTAACGCGTACTAACAGGATTTTTTTAACAGTTTAGTGATTATCAAGATGTTTTTTCCATTAGATTTTACTTATAAGTGCATTATAAAATTCGGTCATTTTAAAAAAAAGAAAGAAAAACGCTTTATTAACTTAGGACATCACAAACACACACACGCTTAAAAAAACATAATACTTTGTTAATACAAACAGCACAACAAAAAAAAGTGAAACAAAAAAAAAACGTCTATGCCAACCCTGTCTGCAGCGCGTGCCGCTGTGTGTCGGTGACGTCCTAATCAAAAGGACCTCACTTAGCATAAGCCAGGTCCTCAGGAGGCCCCGGCGCTGGTTTTTTAGACGTAAGTACTTTCACTAAATGACTGTACACGTAATATTACAATATTTTGTTTTTGTTTTAAGCTTAATGATTTTCACGCAATATTTATATAACAATAGCGCCATCTATTAACATAAAACTAAACAAAAATTTTGAGCAGTCAGAAAATCCCTCAAGATTTAAGTGCGTTTTTAGGTACTCAAAAATAAAATCTCTGCTCTGAGCCCGTAGACAACATGCAATCTAGTCTAAAGCGAAGTTCGTTATCGCTAACAAAATGTATAAAACTGACATAAGCCATCGAAATATCTCGTGACTTTTGCATACATTTTGTTGGCGATAGTGAAGTTCGCAATAGAAAGATTGCATCTTTTCTAAGGGCCCTGAGCAGAGTTTGCCCTGAACTCTATTATAGTGTGTAAGACTGAAATTCATTAGTGTTGCGGGTAAGGGTCATGTCCAATGACAATCGCGTGCGACTGGCGCCCCTGTCTTGCCGCCGTCGGGCACAGGAGAGTCGCGCATGAACTTGTCTGACTATATTACGAAGATATTAGTGAAGAACAAACGATAGTAATGAGGTCTTCGTAGCAAATAGTCTTTATCAGCCCAAAACCTAATTCAGTGGAAGACATCTCGCTTCGACAGGACAATTTTATAGCTTCATTAGTTCAATTCATGATTATTACGTTATTAATGCCTTAATTACTGATCTTACATCCAACAAACTAAGCTCCCAAGATCTATTGTCATAGAATAGAAGTAACTCCAAAACTATTAGGAGCGGAGCTATAATCATTGTCATTATACACAAATGATTATCACTGATTTCAGCTGAAACTACAGAATTAGTTCTTCTGTCAATTAAATGAGTACCAATAAATAAAAATAACCAAATCTTGCACGATCTCTCGGTTCATAAATATCTGTACATAAATAAAAAACTGTGGAAGGTCAAATTCTGTACATTGAATAAAAAAAAAACGAAAATACCTTTCAGGACATAGTTAGGTAAGAGTACAAAAATGTATTTATTTATTTATTTATTCATAAGAAAACCAACAGCGTTTACATAAATATTAACCAAAGAACATTTGACATAAAATAAGGCCAATAACAGGCTTTCCTTAAGTAACAAAACCACATGTTGTTGGAAAGTTAGAAATTTAGAAATTAACTAATTTTATTCTTACATAATTATATCACTTTAATACCTACCTTGGATGAATTAAGTACCTACAGTATTAAGTAGTCGTCAGGTAGATTTTAAAGGTCGTGAAACTCGTAAAAATTAGTAAAACCTCGTAAAACTCGAACAATTGCTTACTCCGAAACCGTATATCCATAAGAAATACATGATACCTAAAAAAATGTAGTGTGAAAAGTAATGTAGTTTTTTTGTTTTTGGTCTCTATGTTAATATGTATGTGTGTATGCATGGATCTTGAAAGTTATAGACTCAATACCTGCTGAATTAATCTTGATGTACTTACCATAGTCACAGTGGTGACATTACTACTTATGAGAGTTCGATCGCCGGTGACATTTAGCCGTCATGTGTAAACGCTAGGGTTGATACCGAACCGAAATGAAATTATGTAGACTTGTGCCAAACAAAGAAGGTTACACATCATAAATTATAGTACGTTATCAAATCAAATGTCTCTACAAATTACTAACTTTTATTTAATTTCCGCTTTTCGAATACTACCTGTATGTCTACGGTGCAAGAACCCCACAGTACTTGATCCCCCGATTTATTAACAATCTACCTCCAACGTTCAAGAATGATTTGAACGAAAAAAAACATCAAATCTAAGCTAAAAACATATTTTCTTGCCATCATAGATTAGCATATTGTGGTTCTTCTAGGTTCTTTTTTAATTTTTTAAAAACGTGTACCTACTTGTAAAAACAATACTTTTATTAGGCTTAATTATGTTTTAAAAAAATGTGTTTTCATACGTTTATTATTGTGTTAATAAGATTAATGTAACTTTTATAATTGGCTGTCTCACTCAAGCACTGTAGGCAAACCTCCGTGGTTTTTAAAAGTGCAAATATGTAATATTTTTTGTTACGTTTTTGTTTTTAGTGATAATAAATGAAAAAAAATATTAGGTATGTCTAACAATGCGAAAATTTTTAGTTGTGTATTTTTTTTTTAAATTCAAAGAGAAGCATAGTAGGTATGACATAGCACGTAGGAATATTACTAGTAATAAGCTGTAAGTAGCATACTTTTTTACCGATTTTACATAAAATATACCCTACGAAACCAAATAGATAATTTTTGACACTACCATATTTATTTTAACGTGATAACAAACAAAGATAAATATAATAAATCCATAAAGTTTTATACTCGAAGACTATTAATTCACGCGATCGACCGACATGCGAGTCCGTGCCTGAGTGCGGTGCGTGACGCGTGGGACAGCCCTCGACCAAGGCAGTCGGCGACGGCGGCTCAACGCCCCCGCGCCTCTTAAGGCCCCTGCGGACATCCAGACACCCACACATAGCCACAAGCGATTTTACGTGCACACAGGCTCAAGTGTCGCTTCTTTTCGCGTGGTGTATATATTCTTTGCCATAGTTTAAATATGTATATTTCTGGTAGTAATCTAGGATAATATGTTTCATCTCGAAAGGAACAGTAAATCCAGTGAGACAAGTTGACCTCCCTGCACCATACTTCACGGAACAAACAAGAGGTCATGATGACTAGACGGTTACGGGTGTACAATTCTTTTCACTTGAAATAAATGACAGGTGGTGGTATAGTGTTTAGTTTATTGTTAAACTATAAGTCCACATTAAAATAGTACCTATAGGGTATACATTTAGTGATACTGGGTGACCTCCCTTAGCCATACGACAGAGTACAAATGCGAGGCCACGATTACTGGAGTATGAGTCAATTTGTGTCATCGAGTCCCCGCAGACTAAGTTGCGGCCAACCACTAGTGGTAAATTTAATTGCGGTCAATGCTACATCTGTCAGCTAGTTACTTCAAATACCTATTTGCCTGCGGATGCTAATAACTTAAACCCCCGAATTGCTGCGCGTTTTATTTTCATTTGATTTAAAACCTGACGTTGCGAACACTTTATAGGGCGTCTGTGGTCACAGGGAGACTATTATGTTTTTACATACATAGCTACATAGTCGAAGTACCCAACACAACGAAATCTCAAGTGTTAGTTTACATACTGAAACCTAAAATATAGGCAGGAGTGTAGACTCTGTGAAAAACAAGATATCAGTACATTTTATTATGTGAGCAATTTTTACTTACTTTGATCGTTATTTTTACAGAGAAAATATACTGCTACCATTTCTCATACATATTATATCGCTGTGTCACGCTTCAAAAGGTCTCGTTTCACGGTTGTTCATTGCAAGTATGTATTTTAATTTTCGAGGTGCAAAGTCACATATCATTAAATTTTGTGCGAGCGATTTTTCTGCTGACGTATTTTTGGCGAATCTGGTTTGAAAGGAATAAGTATTATATTCAGATAAAAATAATCACCTCAAAGCGCACTTACGTCATAATCATGCCATTGTTATATTCACGTTAACTTAAAATTGACATCACTTCTATTTGATATATTATTTTAACTTTCGTTCCTCAAATGGTCCACACTGCTTAAACCTTTAAAATATGCAACACTGCCTAAAGCAGTTCCTTCACGACAAGATCGAGGCACTCCGAAACATTTTACGGTAAAAAGAATGTCGACACAACTCTGCATCGCTTTGTTACGAAGAATATTTCCACTTCATTGACCTACCAGGTCAAATCACTACATTTTATAAAATAAACTTCCCCGCCGAGGCTGTATGAATGTATGCTCACGATATTCTGAAAAATACTAAACAGATTTTTATGCGGTTATTTATTTTTATCAATGGAGGTAAAGTAGAATAATCTTCAGGAAGGTTTAGGTGTATAATGTTAAGGTTTTGTGTGAATCAGTTGAAATAATATGATGATAATAATTGATTAAGTCGGAAAAAGTAAAGCCAGTCTGGGAGCGTTAATCGCAAAACAATATATCAATAGATGATAGGTTGGTAATTTCAGCTAATACATAAGTTTATTATGATTTTTTTATGTCAACAATTATTATTACACCAATTACTTAACCCCAAACTAAGCGAGAGCTTGTGCTAAGCAGCTAACGGATAAACAAAGATACTTAAGTAGGTTTATAAGCATCCATCACTTAAGCACAAAAGCCCGTGCTTATCACACAACAGTTTCCCATTTGCTTTATTTGAATCTTCATCCGCTTGTTTTGTAGTCCAGAGCACGAACTATACCAAGACGGTCTTCAAATATCGTAAATTTGTTTCTCTTTCTGATATTGGAAATCTACAAATAAGTCCGCGATGGCTTCAATCTTTTAAAGCTAGCGTACTGTACCCTACCCTACTACGTACGGTCTTCCGAGAACTTTTCCTCATCTTTGTGACGCTTATACTTGTCTGTATTTTATCACCGATTTGTTGTCTACTTATCATTTCTTTTGTTTTTTTATCTTTTACTTTACACTAAAGCTACTGTACATTTGGTTCAAGTTTATATGAATCTTTTAATATTGTATCCATATGTGACTTTATTGTTTCAAATATGTGTAGGTATAAAGGTATGTTTAAGTTTCTCAATTATTGTGTTGTTATTTTTCCGCCACAACTATTTCTGTCTCGCCCAATGGTTACCTGGTAGAGAATGCCTTAAGGTATTAAGTCCACTTTGCACTTCTTTATTTGTGCAATAAATAAAAAATAAAAAATGCCCATTAAGTTCTCTAAGTTTAACTCGTGAAAAGCAGGGGTGGGTCGCTAAATCACGAATGAAACATTAACGTGGTTAGAATGATGTCATATATCCGGACGCGCCTTTATAAAAGTGTACGTTAATAAATAATTAAAGCTCATTAATCACGCGTAATGTGTTATGTCATCACGCTTTGATTATGACCGTAAACTTGTTCCACACGTGAAATTATGAATGCCACCATTTTGTCACGCCTCATAAATTTTAATTATTCTTTCCTGTAATATGTAGATAGATCGCTCTCTTTTTAAAGATATTGGCATTTTTAATTATTTGAGATGCGAATTTTTTTTCCTACTTTGGAATTTTCTTTGATGATTAGCTAATTATCAATTTTGGTTGTTGATTACGTTTTAATTTGATTCATAAATGAGAATACACATTTGTATATAATGCTCACCACTTTAAAATAACGCCATAATGGAAGCAAAATATTTTTACTTCATAGTTGGAATCTATCGATTTTTTTTTATTTACTGACTCGTTTCAACAATTTATTTGTTTTATTTAACCTGAATGAGTTCTTATTTGTTTTTAATTATACATTTTCATGATCCTATCTTTATAAATTATATAACTTTTCAATCGCTTTATGCGTCACAGGCGCGATGCACATCAACCTTTTCTTAACATTTGTACTCCTCTACAAAGCATCTTATCTGCCGCAGCTGATCGATGCCGGGTGAAGATTCAATTTGTTCGCGCCACGGCCATTACATCGGGCTCCGATTGAGATGACTTCCAATCAATTACGGAGGTCACATCCTTAGAACTATTGATTGAATCCTTTTTAATTGGTCCGCTTGGTGAGAAAGTTAAAACAAATAAACTTTGAACGTAAAGTGAGCAAATATATCTGCAATGTTGAGACTGATACCTTGTTTTGTAAGTAGAATAAGCAAACATAACTATTTAGAAAACAAAACACCCGAATGCAAAAATTATTATATTTTAGAAATGCTCTTTTCTCTGGCTTTCATTTGATTGATACCCATATTGCTATGGTAAGGAAAAATCAATCCCCTTTCCCCCTTTGTTCCCATTTGCGAGCGCCATTTTTTAAATGTATATTATGTCCCTACCATAAGTTTGACGAATTCAACAATATCTCATATGTCAAAAACTGTCCAGCCATTTAAGCTGCAGGGCGCGTGCCAAACAATTATACATACATACTCTCGAACAAGAAATTATTAAAAAAACAAAACACCTGACTGCAAAAATTATAATATTTTTGAAATGGTCTTTTTACTGGCTTTCATTTGATACACATATTGCTATGGTAAGGAAAAAATCAATCCCCCTTCCTTCTTTATTTCTATTTGCGGGCGTATTTTCCAAATGTATATAGCCTGTATCACTCTCACAATTTTGACAAATTCAACGACACCTCATATGTCAATAACTGTCTAGCCGTTTGGGTTGTAGGGCGTGCTAAACAATTATACATACATACTCTCGAAAAACATAACCCTCCTTTCGCAGTCGGGTAAAAACATAAGCCTCCTTCCGCAGTCGAGTAAAAAATACGTACATCTTGCGAGTAAAAGGAGGGAACTAGTTCCTCATACATACCATATTTATGATACTGGATCCTCTTGGTGGATAACGCAGGAAAATCCCTCAAAGATGACTTTAGCTAAGCGTCTGATACATGCTAAGTATTCCAAAATTGATTGCTACTTAAGTATAAACATTTGTGTAACTTGCAACGGTGGAATGTGTTTTGTTATTTGTTGGCATAATACGCTTATCTTATACTAGCGGTCCCTCGCGACTTCGTTCGCGTAAATTTAGGATTTCCTGTATGCATTGTTAGGAGCGGAGTAGTTTTTAAAACTGTGATATCTTTTAAGATAAGAATCAAAACGCGTGTCACGGTCCCCCGCGACTTCGTCCGTGCTTTTTGATTTAACTGCTTCCCCGTTGATTTCTAGGTAGGTATCATGCATTTTATAGCTCATACAAAGCGTTCCCCGAGAAATAAGCTATCTAACACAAAATATTTTTTTTTTTCAAATCGGCTCAGCAGTTCCTGTGATTAGCATGTTTAAACAAAAAAAAATCCTCCGTTTTTCTAGTTATAATGTGAGATATGGTGCAACCGACCCTAGCCTCTTTATAATATAAGTATAGGAAAAATACCAGTCCCCGAGGACTTCATGCGCACCTATTGATTTTACTCCATTCCTGAAAGACAACGTGATTTTTTTAAATTACCTATGTTATAGCCTTGCTAGATACGTTGTACCTTACATAAAGGTTTTTTTTCAAAATCGAACCATGAATAGGTAATTCTGATCTGAGATAACATTCAAACAATCAATTAGACAAAAGTCAAAAAGAAATCAGCAATATTAAAGTATTATCCTGGTCACCACCGCCTTACCACGATGGCCAAAGAAAGAGCATTGCGTCTTGTCGTATTGTGTGTGAAAGCGACAATAGGTGAGTGTAGTTAAGGCAGGCGGCAGAGACCTCTTTGCTTGAACTTCAATTCAACACATCGTACGTCCTAGTAATTACCTACTTACTTATTAAGTTATTGGGAAAAAAGGTAATTTACGAAAACTGAAAAACCCAACTGCGTTTCTTTGTAATTGGAGAATGTGGCAAACCGAACTCTTTCTGTTTTTATACTCTTTTTTTATGTTTCAATTTCCTTCCCTTTTTGACGTTTTTACTATTTTACCAGTTGTTTTCATGTAGTTGTTTCTTTTACTTCATACAAATTACACCGATTTTTTATAAATATTACCCACCTTTTTTATTTTAATATTTTTAGTTTTATTATTAGACTGTAAAAATTATTATATTTTTGAAATGTTCTCTTTACTGGCTTTCATTTGATGCCATATTGCTATGCTAAAGAAAAAAATCTATCGCCCCTCCCCCCCTTTATTTTCATTTGCGGGCGCCATTTATGAAATTTATATAGCCTATGTCACTCTCACAATTTTGATAAATTCAAAGACACCTCATATGTCAAAAACGGTCGAGCCGTTTGGGCTGTAGGGCGTGCCAAACAATTATACATACATACATACATACATACATACATACATACATACATACAATACATACATACACACATACATATATACATACATACATACATACATACATACATACATACATACATACATACATACATACATACATACATACATACATACATACATACATACATACATACATACATACATACATACATACATACATACATACATACATACATACATACATACATACATACATACATACATACATACATACATACATACATACATACATACATACATACATACATACATACATACTCTCGAAAAACATAACCCTCCTTCCGCAGTCGGGTAAAAACTCAAGCTGACCCGCAAGTTAAATACGTACAGCGCCATCTATATCTACAATATTATATTTTGTTGCGTCTTTTAATTTCTATTCTACTACATTATCCTGCACCCATTACAATTTTTCTGCATGACTTATAGGTATGACTGGGGGAAAATACTTTTAGCATTAAGTCCACCTTTTGTACACTGTTCTAAGTGCAATTAAGTTTTTAAATAAGAAAATAAATCTATTGACGATATAGCAAAAGGCCAACTTTGCTGCCGTCCTAACTTCGATACAATATTATATTACTCGTGATATTTTTTAATGGTATGTCCGATTTGAATAATTCAAAAAGTAATTTACAGGTACTGATATAGCCTTGAATATGACGTGATTTATTTGGATAAGGATTAATACCGACATACTAAAACTGTGGCTTTCTTTTTGCCGCCGCAAAAGTTTCATATTTTTACCTAAAAAAGGAGTTATTGTGACTTAACTGTTATAGTTAGACATATGTTATTGCAGACTTTATTGTAGATAATGATGTCCTCTACAAAACTGTAGAACATTACTTTGCTCTATTGTCAATAGTTTTCGCAGCGTTCGCAATTAAATGATTTTCCTTTTACACCTTTGGTTACATAATCGAAGTTTTCATACGGAACCCTAACTTTTTTGATAATGTAATATAGCCTTTGTCCATCGCAGATAATGCAGGATTCTAATGGTGAAAGAATTTTTCAAATCGGTTCAGTAGTTTCGGAGCCTATTCGTTGCAAACAAACAAACAAACAAACAAATCTTTCCTCTTTATAATATTAGTATAGAAGTTGTTTTGTGCATAGCTATGTGTTACACCCTAGCTATGACATACTATAGTGTTTAATTATGTCACCAAATAAATCAAATATAATAAAAAAATATACTACGTTGTTATACATTTTTTGGCAATTGAGTTTGCGTTTCATGGTAAGTGATGAATGATAATTAAGTAAAAGATGGAGCAAGTCAAATTATTAAACAAGCAGCCTATCCAGTCCATAAACCAAACAAGACCCAAAAAAGCATTGCAATAACCAAATATGTAATTGAAAACGAAATCCTAATAATCCTTCTAAACACAAACTGTGTTTAGAAAGATTATTCAGCATAATATTTGATTTCATGATTCAATCACATACTGAACCAAAAGCCCAACTGGTATTACTTACATGTCATGCCCGAATAGAAAAGAATATTTTAAAAAAAAAGTGTAATATGTAGGACAAATGTAATAAAAGTTTTCATAGTTCTGATTTCTCTTGGGAGAGGCTGACATATTTTCCACGGATGATTCTGTAAATCATACCAGCTTGTAAAATAAAAAAAAGAAAATTT
The DNA here is from genome assembly GCA_949316185.1 of Pyrausta nigrata. Taxonomy (NCBI): domain Eukaryota; kingdom Metazoa; phylum Arthropoda; class Insecta; order Lepidoptera; family Crambidae; genus Pyrausta; species Pyrausta nigrata. The sequence continues at coordinate 14,306,498 of OX438947.1, read as the reverse complement.
TTACTTTTGCAGAAATTGGTAAGTAATTGTTTTGTAACACGTCCAACATGGTATTTCATGGCATCACAAGATTATTTTATGGCGAAAGTGCTTCGAATAAGTAAAAGCTGTCAATACCTACTGATACATACTATTGAACTAAAATTTCAAATTATTGTTTTTTTTTTTAGGTGATAAGCATTCACGTTGCAATCTAAATATATTATTGCACATGTCATTTTTTCAAGTGCAATAATATATTTAAAATTTCAAATTTCAAAAAATTTTAAATCAGTTACTTTATAATATAAATTGTAAAAAAATTAAATAAAAGTTACTTTCAGAACAGTCTTCAGAAGGATAACTAAAAAAGAACACAGTAAACAATTATCTTTAATCGGACGGCGGTTTTTTTTTTTTTCATTTATTTTGGCATCTAACAGTCATGTACATAAACAGGTAAAAGGGAGAATCGTGTTATATAAATAGACCTTATAGTGCCTAAAAGTTATATACACAAATATTGGGTTTAAATAAAGCTAAGATGGTCGGACGTGATCCAATTAAATGAACAACAATATGTAGGCAACAAATAAACCAAAAAATGGTAAAAATTTTCTTGCAATTAAATAAATAATAAATAAGTAATATCTATAGTAAATTGCTTTTAAGTTTCTCTTTTAGCCTTATATGAGATATATTAAGCAAATCAATGTCACTGAATTCATTGTTGTAAATGTTGGTGGAGCGATAGAAAAATGAATTGCGGGTATAATTTTTTATGTAATGTGGAGGAGCAAATGTAGATAGAGTACGTGAGGGGCGCACTGGGAGACGGACGGGACACGAGAATCCTATTTTGGCCAGAAGGTCGGGTGAGTCAACCATCGAGTTTAAAATTTTGTGTATGTAAAGTATATCGAACATTTTACGGCGGTCGGAAAGAGACTGCAATTTGTGTTTTTTTAAAGAAATGTCATAGGATTCGCAAGTAAAGTTTTTTCGTGTTGTGTTTATTTTTTTCTATACGGTTGATGTGTATCTTATATGAGGGATTCTAGACAGTACTGCAAAAATCCAAAATAGATCGCACAAATGAGAAGTATAGAATTTTTAGTGTCATTGAATTCTTAAAAGGTTTAGTGATTCTAAGTATAAATCCAAGTCTACGAAATGAAGATGCAATTATATGATCTATGTGGAGATTGAATGACAATTCTGAATCCATAATCAATCCCAAGTCCCTAATACGAGACACTCTTTTTAGACTTTTGTTATTTAAGTTATAATCAAAATGTATTGGTTTCTTTTTACGAGTGAAGGTAATAACATTACATTTATCGATATTAAGAAATAGTTGATTGGATGTGCAATAACTGTGTGGTAATGTGAAAGGTCACTAAAAATTAATGTAGTAAACGCTAAAGTCGAGATTGATTAAGATGGACTCAAGTTAATTAATACAATGCTACATTTTTATAGTCACCATATTAATTGTTATAACCGAAGGAGGCTTGCAATGTGTACCCAGAAGGCCCAATATCTATTAATGCCTATTTCTATTTGTTCGTCCTACTAACCAGTCCTATTTGAACTTATATAGACCTTCTATGGCGCTTGAAAAATCTGGTTATATAGCTATACGAAAATATAATACTCATTATACATAAATAAATAACAAAAATTCAATATAACTAAGATTTTCCAACTTTTATGACAGGTTGTTGAGTTCGCTAAGTTACTCGTATTCTGATCTTAAAGAAAATGTTTTCGAAAATGATTGCTCACATTGACTTAAGTCTGAAAGCTATTATTGTTTCCTTGAAAGCTATTTATATTGCAATTCAAAAAAAGTAGAGTTAGGCAATATGCTTACTGATTTTAAATGAAACTGGAATGCTTTGCATTCTTTAGAATCATTACTTGACCTACTTACTTAAGGGCAAGTTTTCATTTATTATGTGTTCCGCTTGACGTCCGAAGTCCATTATTATGAGAGTACATTGTTCCTTTTCCTTGCGTTGTCGCTAGATGTTGCTACTTTTCCGTCACGTGACCCGCGCCACTTGCGCCCCCTGTGGCCAAACCTGCAACTAACTCAGAAACCAGAGAGCGAGCCACCAGTTTGTGTCATTGTTGCGTCGTTTTTCAAACCGAACGCTTGTCGTTAGATTCTAAACCTAACGTTATTTTCTACCTACCTTTTTTTTAAAATTTTTTTTTCCTTTGTCGTTCAACTTTCGAGATAAAAGTAGAAAGTTTCATAAATAGTTTTTGTTAGTAAGTCCGTTACGTGATTTATAATTCAAATGAGTGACGATGATAATCCCGCGCCAACGGAAAAAGTCGGTGATCGTGCGTGTTTACGGCCGGTACGTGGAGATGCAGAACCGGGCGACTGCGGTAACACATCCGCGCGCCCGAGTGCGTCCAGCTCGGGGTCAACGCCCTCGAGCTCCGACGACGAGCCGCCGCTCAAGCGACGCCGGCGCCGCGACGCTCGCAGCTGTTCCCGAGATTCTGTGCGTGACATGGACCGAAGGTTTGAGTTGCTATCCCAGCAGTTGGTGAGTCATGTCAATAATTTATTTAGTGCGAATTTCTCGGCCATGCATACCGGTGTTTCGAATTCGAGCGCGATCGGTGCGGAACCTACGCGTAGTGCATTAGACGATCCGTTTTCGCGTGCTTCCGATTCAATTAATGATATCGCTGAACTTCACGTGTCCGTTAAGCAGCCGTCTGTACCTAAAGCTAATCCCGATCGTGTCACAAAATTGGCTTCAATGCAGAGGTTTGACTCATCTGATTGGAACTCGGTGCGTTACATTGATATACAGAAAAAATACGTAGCTTTTCCTGCCTTTTCCGAGCTAAAAGTAAATGAGGAATTGAGACGTTTAGAAGATCCGTTTGCTCCTATTAAGTGGTTTCAGATGGAACGTAGCTTTGATGCCTTATCAAATGTATTTTTGTCACAAAACGAATTTGTGAATACAGCTTAGACCATTCTATCATACTACGAAAGTATGATAGAATGGTCTAAGCTTCCAAATACAAATCTTACACCGTCTTCAATCCACGACAAATTGAGAGAATTATTTGGCAATGAATCAGGGTATAAGGAAGTTTCACATGATATTTTACAAATTATATGCGGTAAACGTGCTGAAGTTCTGGAATTCCGACGTAAAGCACTTCTTAAAGGTTTAAAAGGAAAATATATGCGTGAAGATAATATAGAAACCATACCCCCTTCTTCGGAATACGTTTTCAACCCTCAAATGCTAGCCAATTATATTCAAAAGATCGGCGGTATTGACAAGCTAGTAAAAGATAGTGCGTCTCGAGCAAAACCAGCTGCACATACGAAATCACCAGTCCGGCCGAAGTCACCCATGCCCTCTACGTAACGAGACAATACTTTTCGTAACACACGACAAAGTAAACCAAAACTACAGGGAAAACCTGAGAGGCGTGACCTTGATCAACGCGACAAAAAGAAAAAGGGGGGGCGAAAGGATCAGAGTACCCGATATAACAAATGACTCAGAAGTGTTTTTGGGCGGCTGTCTAAGGCTATATCAAGAGGTTTGGGCCAAACTCGATCCGACCAAATCCATCCTTGCTTTAATTTCATCCGCTCGCATCCCATTCAATCAAAAGCCGCCATTAGTGTTCCCGACTTCAGAGGTAATACGAAAATATCAAACCCCAACATCTACGATAATATCTTTGGAGATTCAGGCCATGATTCGAAGCGGAGTTCTCGAACCTGTTCCTTTAGCTCCGTCTTTCATATCCCCACTGTTCATTATAACGAAGAACAACGGCAAGAATCGAGTCATTTTCAATTTAAAGAATTTGAACCAATACATGGATCCAAAACCTTTCCACCTATTTCATCATTACCAAATGCCCAGGTTTCTTCAAGCCAACGATTGGATGACAAAGCTCGACATCAGCCGGGCTTACTACCACTTGCCGATTGCGAAGGAGGACCGGTATTTTTTGCGCATCAGCTACGAGGCTCAATTGCTGCACCGAGAATGTTCGCGTCAGTAACAAATTGGATGGCCGGAGTGCTGCGCAGCCAGGGTCTTCGGCTGGTGGTATATTTAGACGATTTTATGATAGTACACCAGTGCAGAGAAACTTTGGAAGGGCACACCCAATCGGCGCTGAACTTCCTCTCCAATCTAGGCTGGAAGGTCAACAAAGAAAAATCGATTCTTGTCCCTACAAAATCGATGGAGTTCCTTGGAATTGTCTGGAATACGCAGCTAAACACCAAATGGGTAGGCATTTCCAGACAAGGTGAGAAAAATACATCAGTGCCTTCTGACTCGCTTGGCAGCCGGCAGTTGGTCCCTCAAGCAGGCGCAACGCCTCTTAGGGTACTTAAACTTTGCGACCTTCATCACCCACCGGGGACGGTTGCATTGCCGTACGCTCCAGCGCCAAAGCAACCTGCTTCAAAAACGTTTACGCCAACCCAGTTGCTTCACGGACGAAGTGAGACTAGAGATGGAATGGTGGTTCGACAACATCAACCAGAATACACCAATTCACCGTTCAAGCTTGCCAACAAATTATCTCGTCACCGACGCCTCAGATGTACAATGGGGTGCCTTAGTAAACAACGACATGCTCAAAGGCACTTGGACCCGGCATTAACAAAAGCGGCATTGCAACTTAAAGGAAACGTATGCAGTCATCGCCGCCATACGGTCAAAAGCAAAGATTCTCAAGAGATCCACCATAATCTTACAGAGCGACTACTGGACAGTGGTGTCGTATATAAAAAACGAAGGCGGAACGAGATCAGCGAAACTACTCGAACTGACGAAACAACTTTTGGCACTGACGGACAACTTGAACGTGGTACTAGTCCCTCACTACCTACCGGGACGGTACAACACGGAGGCCGATTACATTTCGCGCGATCGCGCCGGCTCCGAATGGCACCTGCTGCAGGAGGCGACGACAAAGATATTCGATCGTTGGGGAACACCAGAAATAGACTTGTTCGCGTCCAGCGAGGCTCACGTCGTATCGAGGTATGCTACACTAGACTTATCAGACTCGAACGCCTGCTTTCACGACGCCTTCAGCAGGTATTGGAAATTCGACCTCGCTTGGATTTTTCCTCCGCCAGCTCTATTGCCTCGCGTACTGCACCACCTCAACTCGACAACAGGAAAGTTCATCATAATTGCACCCAAGTGGACGAAACCCTTTTGGCGGCCAGACTTGAAGAGCCGTGCGCTAACGCGCCCTGTAAAAATACAGAACCTAACAACCATGTTGATAGACACGAAGACAGATCGACCTCCGGCTCTAGTCCACCAGCTCCAGTTGGAAGCTTGGCTCATTTCGGCTGGGACGCATTGACGGGAAACTGGACGACCGAAGAAAAACAGCTTCTCGCTACGTGAGGGATAACTTTTACACTTAGAACGTACACTCCTATTTGGAATAAGTGGTCACAGTGGTGTCGTCAAAATAATTTTGATTTTAGACGTCCGGCACCCGAAAATGTAGCTAAGTACTTAGCAAAGCTATTTCTTACTGATCGTTTAGCATATCGTTCAATTCTTGTTCATAAATCTGTTATAGCATCTATTTGTAAAACGTTATCCGATATTAAGATCTCGTCAAACCACTTAGTCAAACATATACTTAAAGCTATTTCATTAACTAGGCCTGCTCCACCAAAATTGCCAATATGGGATGTAAGAGTAGTCATTCAGTTTCTAAAAAATTCAGATCCCGATATTCAAAGCTTATTTGAGGTGTCTAGACGTACTGCCACTATTCTGTTGTTAACATCAGGACGTAGAGTGCAAGATTTAACCCTCTTACATATTGATTCGAAACATATTGTCGACAATGGCGAATCCATCACCTTGCATCCTGTATTTGGCTCCAAGACAGATTCAGCTTGCTACCAACAGTCAAGCTTTTTTGACCCTCTTTGCTTCGCCAGATAGAAATACAAATCCATTATTTTGGTTAAGAACGTTGATTGCTATTTCCAAAAATACTAGAAGCGCTCTTACGAATTTGTTTATTACTACAAGGGTACCAGTCAAGCCAGCTACAGCTGCAATTATAGGTGGTTGGGTAAAGCGCACACTTTCTGAAGCCGGCATAGATGCGCCTCCCGGTAGCTCTAGGTCGGCCGTCTCATCCCTCAATTTTATAGAGAAATATTCAATTAATTATATTTTAGCGAAAGCAAATTGGCGCCACGAAAATACTTTTAGGAAATATTATTTTAGAGACGTATTAAATAATAGTGGCCAAATCAATAATACAGTTGCGGAAAGGTCTCTTTCCCGGCTTTTTACGCTCACAATTTGTTAATTACTAATTCTTTAGTATTTTTGAATATTAAAATTAGAATACTGAACTCGTAGTTCTAATATTTCAAATAACTTGAATTTAAAGTTTTTTTTTTCTTTTCGTTTCATGTATGTATCTAAGTTACATATATCATGATTACTTATATTAAACTCTTGTAGTTGAATAACTGCTTGTTCGTGAAATTTATTTAATTATTGTTTCATAACTTAATTGCCTATCGCTTTACAAAGCTTTCAATTACATTACTATAAATCACATTGTTGCGCTTATTTTATCTTTACTCCGCAAGCCACCAGGAGATAACAAACAGGTCTCTCATAATAATGGACTTCGGACGTCAAGCGGAACACATTATATACTACTCAAAACAAAATAAGGGCCACGAGGTATTTTGTCTGTACCATTAAAATAATAATACCAATATAATTTTTTTTGTCTCCATAACGAAAACTAATGTTGTTTTTAACGTGTAGACCAATAAATTTATTCCAATAATAATGATTAAAAAGTTTATTTGCTTTTGAAAGAAAAAACTCATTTAAGGTTAAAAATAAAAAGAATGTAAAGTTACTGAAAACAAAAGAAAATACTCTATGCTCATCTTTTAGTAACGGGTATGCCTGAACAAATGCCTGACATTTTCCATTGGAATCTCTTCCCAGGCCCTTTTAACAGCGTTGATGAGTTGCTGTTGGTTGTGGATTTCCTGATCACCGTCTCTAACTCTTCGTTTCAACTGATCCCACATATGCTCTATTGGATTTAAGTCCGGACTGTTCGCCGGCCACGGCAAGACTTGAATTTGAGAGGCTTCCAGTACAAACCGAGTCGCTTGAGCCGTGTGTGCACGAGCATTGTCTTGCATCAAGATGAATCCAGGACCCGCTCGCTGGGCAAATGGGATCACATGTGGTCTGACAACTTCCTCAATATACCGCTGAGCAGTAACAGTACCCTCATTTAAAATAGCGAGCTCAGTTTTGCCGTGTAAGCTTATCCCGCCCCAAATCATTACATTTGGACCACCAAAACGATCGACTTCATGGATGCAGGCTTCTGAAAATCTCTCGCCGCGTCTTCTCCATACTCTAATACGCCGATCGTCGTTAAAAAATTTAACTTTGCATTCGTCTGTGAAGAGCACCATGCCCCATTGGTTTATGTCCCAGTCCAAATGTTGACGGGAAAATTTTAAACGATTTGCACGATGATTTCTGGTTAATGGAACACGGACAACTCGCCTTCTTGATGCGTGCTGGTCTTCATGCAATCGATTACGAATAGTTTGGTCACTGACACGAGTACCCTTTGTGAGCCGTAAACGATTTTGCAGCTTGCGGGCCGTCGTTGTGCGATCTCGGCGCGCACTTAATCGAATGTAACGATCCTCTTGAGCTGTTGTAATTGAACTCTGCCCGAACCAGGTCTTCTTCTAACACTGCCGGTCTCTTGGAAACGATTCCATAGATTTTGAATAGCTCTTCGAGAAAATCCCAATTGCAAACCCACAGATCGCTGCGAATGACCTTCTTCAATCATTGTATGGGGTCTGGATGCTGTCAGCGAGTCCATATGACGCCTGCGTGCTTGTGGCATATTGCAAAAGATGTTTCTGACTCGAGATATCAATGAACTCTGAAAATTTCTAATAAACTAAGAAGCTAAGCAAAACTTTGAAGAAAATGGAAACAAAATTTTCAAAAAGATATTTAAAATTGTTGCCAGCATTAGATGAATACTACAATATTAAAAAGTTTAGGTATTATAGAGTTTGTATACTCAATATTTTACTACTTTCAATATGAAAATGTTTAATAATTTACACCAAAATGAAAAAATACCTCGTGGCCCTTATTTTGTTTTGACAAGTATATAAAAATTTTACCTAAAAATAAAATTTGTATTATGTTTCCTAAGACGTCCGAAGTCCAGACAATGTCTTCCTGGTAGTACTCCCACATTCGTTATTATGAGCCGAACAATGTCTGGTGGCTCGCTCTCTGGTTTCTGAGTTAGTTGCAGGTTTGGCCACAGGGGGCGCAAGTGGCGCGGGTCACGTGACGGAAAAGTAGCAACATCGAGCGACAACGCAAGGAAAAGGAACGATGTACTCTCATAATAATGGACTTCGGACGTCTTAGGAAACATAATACAAATTTTATTTTCAGGTAAAATTTTTATATTATTTCACTAGTGGTTCCCCGCGACTTCGCCCGCAAGAGTTGTATTTTCCAAATAAACTTTGATCCCTCATTTCACCCCCTTAATGTTTTTATATCGCGACCAAATGTAGCCTGTATGTCCTTTCCAGGGTCTCAAACTGTCCCATACAAAATTTCACCTCAATCGGTTCAGTGGTTTAAGCGTCAAGAGGTAACAGACAGACAGACAGACAGACACACTTTCGCATTTATAATATTAGTATGGATTGAGCCATAATTCCTAAACATAATTGTTATGAAAGGCATAGTGAAGTGAAGTATTGTTACTGATTCATTATTATTTACTTCCATTATCATATTATTCCAAGCGGTAATGGCGTGATCGAATATCTACTCCCATGTTTTGCTAACATTTGTTATGTCAGCCAAAGATGATCCTGACGAGCATTCTGTCCACATAAATTATGTTAGATACCTTCCACCATTAAGGGATGTGTATTAGTTTCAGAAGACAAACATTGTATGATATTGTTATCGATGTTATGTTCATTTTTGACTTGACTAATCGCATATTCGTGTCTCAATTCATACAAACTCTTAATCCATAATTTTAGAATTTAGGAATTCTTTGGGCAAACAAAATAACAGTGTTTGATAAAATGTATCAGTTATCATTAGTAGACAATATATTTTACGAGTTGTAGTAGAGCTGCAATGTCCAATTTATTTTTAATTTTTAAAATACATCTAGACGAGGTCAGTAATACGAACATAGGGAGGCACTATGTTCGTATTACTGACCTCGTCTAGATGTATTTTTGGGCATATCTTAATAGCCACCAATCAACATCACCAAAGCCCACTTTTACGAAACTCCATTAATACACTTAGCGCTAAACATACTTAAAAACATCTTGTGTCTTTGTCAGTCATTCGACTTTGGCAGAAACGGGATGACATTTTAAACATGATAAGCGTTAAACGTATTTAACGAGTTTCGTAAAAGTGGGCCCAAGAGTTGAAACTTTAACAACAAAGTTGACACGCAAATGATCAAATGAAAGTCTACACCAAATTCGAAACTTATTTAGTCAATTACAATGTTTTCTATCTATATAAGCATCAAAAATATTATCAATGGTTTAGAAACGAAACTCTAAATTGAGAGACAGGACCGTTGACTTTGCAAAAAGTTACAAACAGAATTATTTCGCCCATCAAAAGCCGAGTTGATAAAGTCCAAAAATAAACGTTTCAAAATATTGTTCTGTTCGTATAATATTTTCTTACAAAGTTAGCTCAAAATACGAAATAAAGAAAATAGTAGTAGGAGATCATAATAAGTTATTTTGAAATCATTTTGTTAAATTTGCAATTTTGTTCTATAATAACTTCTTAGTATGAAATTGTGTTCAATGAAGATACGAGTATTGTACCACATAGCAAAAACTGGATAATGGACTATTATTACAATGACTATTATTACAATAGATATCAATCAATTATTTGATTCAACGTAATAAAATCTAATTAGTTTATCTGATACAGTAGAATAAAATTTAATGCACTATAGATCCTTATGTTCTTATTTTTGCACGTCTGCGAGCAGACTGAACACATTATTTACCAACCTACTTTGAAAATGTTTTTACCTTTTTAGGATTCTGACAAGAAACCAGTTTCGTCATGTCCGTCTGGCTGTTTGTCCGAGGTTTTTCTAAAAGTCCGTTAGTAAGTACCAGTTGTAATGATGAAGGTATACCAATTATAGCGACAAAAAAACATTTGAGCTCTGAACTTTGTGAAAACCTTTGGATAGCTGTAAAAACTAAACTCGAGGTTCTAAGACAACAATATCGTTCACATTTCTGCTTCAAAGAAACACCCGTTACGGGTATTATTTTCGCTAAAAGATCGGTAATGACTCGTGGCAGGCTTCTTCAAAGGGTTGCCGCCAGAAAGCTTTTAGATACGCAATATCCACTACATTTGGGTAATTATTCTTGTATTTTCCATCGTTTTCTTGCACGACAGTGGTATAAATTCATGTCGCACGAAATTAGCACAAAGCAGCTTTAAGTTTTATTCTAAATACTTAAATATTATGACCAAAAAGTATGCTTATGCGTTTAGGAGACCCAGACTTTAAGAAAGAAAATTCACAAAACGTGATCTTTCTTTAGTAACGCCGATCATGGTTTAATTTCTACTTCCGCGCTTAAACATGAAACAAACTATTTCCAACAAAATCGAAGTTTGGTAATTTAGTCACTAATGTATAGTACCTAGGTACTTAAACAAAAATAATCAGAAACTTAAACAACGCCGTCAAATCGTCAGCATCAAGATGGCGGGATCAAGCTTCTGATTCAAAATGTTTTATATCAGGGTATACGAGGGTCAAACTGAAAGTTCTTAGAACTGGCCACTTATAAACAATATAATAAAAAAAATATTCTAAAATTTGAAAATAGAACTCTTTGCCAATATTACTGAGTATATATTTCATTCATTTGTCATTTGTTTTACGACTTGGCGGCAAATTGAAAATTGTCTGTGTCACGTCAAAATGAATTTAACACGAGAAAATTTTCGTGCAATGATTTTTTATGACTTTCGATGTCATTTAAGTCAACAAGAAAGTTATGATAGACTACGATTGGCCTTTCACGATGAAGCCCCATCTCGTGCGACTGTTTACAACTGGTTTAATGAGTTTAAACGTGGTCGCACTAATCTCACTGATGATGTACGTGAGGGACGGCCTTCTACGGCGACGACTGAAAATAACATCTGTGTTGTGCGGCGTATGATAGAGACTGACAAAAGAGTGACCTATCAGCAGATTCGGACAAGCTTAGGCATCGGTATGAGTCAAGTGCACAAAATCCTCCACGAACATTTAGCGGTCAGGAAGCTTTGCGCCCGGTGGATACCTCATAATTTGACTAAGGCTCAAAAACTCCATCGTGTGGATTGGTGCCGTAAAATGATTGAAAGATTTAACGGAGGTGACTCAAATGCTGTGTTCGACATACTAACAGGTGACGAAAGCTGGATTTACTGTTATGATCCTGAAACCAAAAGACAATCTGCTCAGTGGGTGTTTCCTTTCGAGGAGTTGCCAACTAAAGTGAACAGAGATCGAAGTGCGGGAAAAAAAATGGTGGCCTCGTTCTTTGGAAGGATAGGTCATTTCGCAACAATTGTGTTAGAGGATCAAAAAACAGTTTCTGCAGAATGGTACACTACCAATTGTTTGCCACTTGTCTTGGAAAAAGTTCGAGAGAAACGACCTCGCAGTAGGATCCTCCTTCACCACGACAACGCCTCGTCGCACACCGCCAAGCGAACGATCGACTATTTGGCGACATCAAACGTTGAATTACTGGGTCACCCGCCGTATAGCCCCGACCTCGCACCTTGTGATTTTTATTTATTTCCAAAAATTAAAGAAAAACTTAAAGGAAAGCGGTTTATGAATGCTGAAGAAGCGGTGGCTGCGTATCGCGATGCCATTGAAGAGACCCCTAAGGACGAGTGGGCAAAGTGCTTTTCCCAGTGGTTCCATCGCATGCAGCGGTGTATTGACGTCAATGGACAATATTTTGAAAAGATATAATAAAACTAATAACTGGCTAATGTAATCAGTTTTTGATTTTCTAAGAACTTTCAGTTTGACCCTCGTAAGTGCTTCATTTGTACCATTCGTACCCTGACCTAGACATTTGTACAAATGAAGACAAAAACGGCACATCGCAATTTTTCTGGTCCCGCCACTATGACGTCAAAGTGGCGGGACCAACTTGAAGCGCTGCACAGACAACCATAGTTCATTGAACGCGATTAGTACTGCATTTGAACTTCCTATATACTGAACTGTTATCTTAGTAGTAATAACAGAATTAAAGCAATTTAATCAAAAAGCTGATCCCGCCATTTTGACGTATCAGTAAATTGGTGCATTCATATCAAAGTCGCTAAATCACACAAAAATACACATAATAAGACTTTGTACTAGCTGAGTACATGATCGTGATGTTTGCCTCAGATTTGTAAGTCTTGTAGGAAAAAAGTTATCATCAATTTGTTGCTCCATAATCCGTTTGGCATGTAAATAGGGGAAGGGGGCCCAAAGCAGGTCACTTATGTTTATTTTAATGACTCTTCAGATTCTCGATGAGCAGTCTCGCGAGAAGGCTCGCCAAGATTTCTTGCACATCACTGGTGTCTGTTCACACTTAAAATATTTCTCACTTGCTGATCTCTTCTCTACTGAAGTACTAGTATGGACGAGTTTGACAGTGTGCCTCCCACACATCTGGCGACCGCAGGACAAATTTGTGTATGTTCTTCGATCGGTGTCGGTACTTTTTCCGAACATTCACATTCTTGTCTATGTTCTCAGTGAAACTAAAGGAAACAAATATAGTTATTTTTGCAATGCCGTTGATTTAATTTATGTTGTGTGCTCAAGGTTATCATTCAAGCAAGGGTCGCGCTAGAAATAGTCTGTTTTCTCCAACCGGTGTCGGTATTTTTCCCGCTTCAAATTAGTTGCTCCATATGTCATGTACCTATATGACACTTATCAGTGTAGGAAGCTCAAACACACCGAATTCAGAAGCCAGACCAGCCTCCGCCCGCTCCGCCCGAGCAGGTGCCCATGCGAGCCGGAGCGGCTAAAGATGGACGACCAACAAGCCGAAGCTGCGACGGTCGAGCGGAGGCGAGCGTAGGTGACTGCACCTTGTTACTTAAGAGCGAAGAAGCTGACAATTGAACATTACAAACACTATTAAGTATTTGAACAGAAAAGCTATATTTTTACATGTGTACCCAATCAGTGTAGGTACTTAGGATACCTAAATGACATACGGAGCAACTAATCTGAAGCGGGAAAAATACCGACACCGATCGGAGAACACACACAATTTCGTGCCGGACGCTTCTACGGTGGCCAGATGTGCGGGAGGCGCACTGTCAAAGTTGTCCATACTAGTACTTTAGTAGCGAGAACAACAACAAGTCAAAAATATCTTAAGTGTGAACAGACACCAGTGTTGTGCGAAAAATCTTGGCAAGCCTCCTCGCGAGACTTCTCATCAAGAATCTGAAGAGGTCATTAAAATAAACATAAGTGACCTGCTTTGGGCCCCCTTCCCCTATTTACATGCCAAACGGAAAATGGAGCAATAAATTAATGATAACTTTTTCCCTACAAGACTTACAGATCTGAGACAAACATCACGAGCATGTACTCTAGCTGAGTACATGCTCGTGATGTTTGTCAAAGTCTTATTATGTGTATTTTTGTGTGATTTAGCGACTTTGATATGAATGCACCAATTTACAGATACGTCAAAATGGCGGGATCAGCGTTTTGATTAAATTACTTCAATTTTGTTATTACTACTAAGATAACAGTCCAGTATATAGGAAGTACAAATGAAGTACTAATCGCCTTCAATGAACTATGGTCGTGTGTGCAGCGCTTCAAGTTTCGGGACCAGAAAAATTTCGATGTGCCGTTTTTGTCTTCATTTGTACAAATGTCTAGGTCAGGGTACAAATGAAGCACTTATACCCTGATATGGAACATTTTGAATCGGAAGCTTGATCCCGCCATCTTGATGCTGACGTCAAATCAGGGGCTGAAGTACAAATAAACATAACCAAATTTTAATTTTGAAATGAATCTTACACAGGACCCCCATATAAATGTAATTATAAGCCGGCTGATTAAAAATCAAACATGTGTTGGTGAACTTAACGCTTAATCTAATTCCCGGAGCTCAGATGCGTTTACTGTAAATTCATAATATCATTAATATACAATCTGAGGGTTTATTCTGTAAGATGATGTCCGTATTTTGACTGTAGCTATCCCTGTCACTCACTCACGACATTATGGTAGTGCGAATGAGAGCTGAAGGTAATGCGGAAAATACCAAAATTTCAGTGAAGCCTCTGTTGGTTTACGCGAATAGTAAATCTGGGACGCGAATGTTTCCCTAATCATAGCACAATAGTCGGCCTTGACTCTGGTGCACGTGCTTGAGAAATGGGGCGCATGGTTACACAGCTCGAGTACCTAGTGTAGAGAATTCAGCCAACCTGGGAAAGGTAAGATTCTGACGCCATATTATGTCACATACGATATTTATCGATATGACACGGCGGATACTACATAATCATCAAAAAGTGATAAATACCCAACATTTTGATACCTTGGGAAAACAGAAAATTAAATTTTTGTTTTTAAGAGATAAGTCTTCACTTTTGCAAACTAAATATTAGATATTATTGCACTTAAAAAATCTCCCGGTATGCGAACGCGGGTCGATTCCTTTCTCTCTAATACAATTTACATAATTTAATTTTAGTGATATCTGCATTTTTAGATAATAATCGTGTAAGACATAATACAACACAATAAATAATAGTAATACCGATGGCAAAAAAAATCGTTCCCAGGGGCCCAATCAAACAACCAAATATATAATCAAGCTATAGCTAGAAATAAAAGGTACAACATCATACAACTCTCTGCATTATCAATCAAGGGCATTGATCAAACTAAAACAAAATCGTGGCGCGATGCATCCATCCAACACCTAAGAGCGGTTGGCTCCCACCATTATATCTCCGTACTAAATGAATGACCAGCTGCTAATAAGTACCTTTTTGTTTTAGGGGATTTGTGATGTGACTCACCACCGGCTCGTAAGTATCTATCAGCGATTTCATCGTGCAAGAAACGTTAATACATTTACATTCCCTTGAAACAAAAGATATGCATACATTACTAACTAACGCTGTCAGCGAGAACTCGCTTTACTAGTTCGTCGCTATAATTAATACTCACACGGCGATACTCGCCTGGCGATCAACGGTCTTATTCTATTTCAAATACAAGCCGGTCACCCAAGAACACTAGCTTATAGCCCAGCGACAACTCGCCAACTCATTTCTATTTTCTAAGTCTACTCGCTCCTGTCTCATCGTTGCTGTTCCGACAACTACTGATTTTGTTTCTTAATTTTCATACGCAGACATCTGCGAATGATAAAATACTGTGTGGCCGTTCTGTTCTGAAAATCTTATCGTAATTTCAGACTTGCTTTCCCTGTGTTTTTCTTTAATAATTCAATCTCCTTTCTTAAGTTTCATATCGGAACAATTATACGATACGAAACATAATCCAATCCCTATGGAATAACTTTGTAAAGCCCATTTTCTCGGAAACATTATATTGGGTTAAAACTTCGTCATTCTAGTGAGATGCAAACTTTTGAAGGATAATAATAATAATTCAGGCACTAGAATTCTGAAAACTGGAGCTAAATGTATGCAAAGTAAGGGATGAATTTTCACACGTTTCATTATCATGTAGATTAAATTAAGAACAATAAGCCTGGTTTTCACCAACACATGTTTGATTTTTAATCAGCCAGTTTAGCATTATTTGACATATTTTGTATGGGAATTTTGTCAAAGTAACCGTTAATTGGGGTCTTCTGTTAATAAATTGGTGAACTAGGGTCTAAGAAACTCAGTTGTTTAGTGATTAATACTTTTGAGGAGCTATCAAAATTTTATAAGAATTATTAATACGTATTTTTTTAAAGAATAGGTTTGTATTGGAAAGGCTAATGTTCAGTATATTATGTTTTCAATGTAACATCAGTTGTTATTTGATAAACATTCCGATAGCTGAAAATACCTTACGAAAAACGATAAATCATTAGCCGGTTAGAACGTGGGTGAAATGTGTTTAATAAAACATTTGGAGGTAATGTGTTTTAAATTGCTACGTGTTTTTATAAAGATAATTTAGCTTAGACCTACCAAATGGAATTAGGGACACATACACGAATACAGAAATATAACGAAATGCCTATCAATAAAATAATTACGATTATTATGGTTTATTGCTTGCCACCACCATCACCATTATTGATTGGAAATTTATTTTTACTACCCAATCGATTTATAACAAGCATCTCCGTGCTTCGGAAGGCACGTTAAGCAGTTGGTCCCGGCTAATATTTGTGGTATTAGTCGTTAACTTCTGACAGTAAGGTTTGTCACTTGCCTTCACAGACCACACAACCTAAAGACCACGCTTTTATCAACTCTAATACGAAAACAAAATCGCCAAAAGTTGGTGGGGTGCGGGGAGAGGTTTCCTAGTTCTTATTGGCTCATACAAGGAGACGTCAAAATTGACAATGGCAGTGATAGCTCACTAGTGATGGGCAAGACATCTCTTGATATCGATACCCGAGTAAAAAAAAAAGTAAGACAATATTAAGGAGCTTTAAATTAATTCATTTAAAAAACACACGCACAACCGATTTCCGATAAATAGCAATTAAAAAAACTGCAGTGGGCAAAGGTCAATCGCAGGAGATCTCACGTTATTTAGCTACTTTTCATAATTTAGCGGTTTCAGTAAAACAAGTTACCCATCTCACTCAACATCATTTTGTTAAATGTACAAAAACTTAAAAAAATGGCAATCGGTACGCAATGTGAAGTTTGATATATTTATTTAAAAAAGGTTAGTTAAGTTGTTTGTTAGGAACGACCACCAGAGGCGGGAAACGAACCCGCGTTTCTCGCATACCGGGCGATTGCCTAACCTCTCGGCCACCCTGGCGTTGGCAGAGCCTGTCGAAATTTTCAAGTGCTTCTTAACGCTGTAATGCCGCGTTGCTTTCATCAATGTTATTGGGATTATACCCTCAACACTCGAAAGAAATACTTTTGCAAGTATTTAACAATCGAAAGATGAAGCTTGCAAATAAGATAATTATTGTTTTTAAGTGATAAGCATTCACTATGCAATTTAAATATATTATTGCACTTAAAAAAAACGACCACCAGAGGCGGGAACTTTTTTTTCAAGTGCAATAATATATTTAAATTGCATAGTGAATGCTTATCACTTAAAAACAATAATTATCTTGTTTGTTAGGGTTCCGTAATCCGACAAGGAACCCTTATAAGATCGTTTAGTCCGTCCGTCCTAATCTGTCACAGCAGAATATCTTCTACGTTTATGGACTGATTTGCATGTAATTTGGTTCGAGGATACTTCACATATAGATTTAATTTTTAAAAATACAAAAAATTAAAATTACCCCCTGTCAAGGGTACCTCCCCATACATGTAAAGGGGGGGGGGGGGGGTAAATATTTTTTTTGAGTGCACCCCATTGTGTGGGGTACCGTTGAAAAGGACTATGAAAATAAATAAGGTAGGGTTTCCATACAACACTTCTTTATCAGCTTTACCATTTGCGAGATATAGCCCGCCAAAGTCGTTTACACGGTGTCCCCCCCTGTAATTTCTAAAGTCTTGGACCTATAAACTTCAAATCACTCACGTAAAGAAACAGGCGCGGAAACTCTTATTTAAAATTGTTTCGGGTATCCTGTGATGAATACTTTTGAAATTATAAACAAAATAAAAATATATATTTTTTTCCAAAAGAACAGTATAAACTTAAAAAGTTTTTTTGCCTATAAGTCAGCCTATTAGATCCCACTGCTGGGAAAAGGCCTCACCTCAACTATGAGGAGGAACGAGCCATACTTCACCACGCGGGCTCAGTGCGGATTGGTGGAGGGTTGTATGTAAGGCAAGTGACAAACCTTACTGTCAGAAGTTATCAAGCCGCCCTAGGGCCTCTGACTAGGCTTAACGACTAATATAACAGATATTAGCCGGGACCAACTGCTTAACGTGCCTTCCGAAGCACGGAGATGCTTGTCATGGACGTCACTTAAATGGTCGGAATGGTCACCCATCCAATCACGACCGCGCCGTGGGTTGCTTAACTTTTGGTATCACTACCAAAGCGCTGCCGCCACTGCGCCACAAGCACCGCCTATACTGTCTGTTTTTGCCTATACTGTCTAATATTGTAAGTTAATGGTACGGAACCCTTCGTGCTCGAATCCGACTCGCACTTGGCCGGTTTTTTAATAGCTAAGTTTATTTGTTTAAGCACTTTACACATATTTTGATTCATCGTAAGTCCTCTTTTGTAAAGTCACTTTATTAAAATAAATATGAAATAACTAAAATTTTGATACCCACATATCACTTGTTTTATTCAGGATTTGTAGATATTTTGAATTTTAGGTTTACTATAATGTGTCTCGACACTATTTTACTCCTTGCCAATTGACAAATTGAGACAACATCATTTGAATTTAACTTGCGAGAAAGGGATGGCAAAAAAAAGACATCAACGCGTGCTCTTCGAAATAAAACATTTTATTTCATTTTTGATTTGGAGTATTTAAATTAATTTGATAGGAATAATTACTTACCGGTGAAATGTAATGCCATCTTTCGTGAGACTAGATGTTTTACTACACTTTCCATACCATTTTACTGAACAATACGGCATTATTACTGCTTATTTTTATTTTTTTTCGGGAGCAAGGTCAATGTTGTTACTTTGAGTCTCGGTAGCGGAATGAGGAACGAAAGGGGGCGGGGCCGGCTGTTATGCAGTGATACTGCATAACCTAGGCGAACGCAAGTCCCCCGCAATGCGTGGTCTTTAGGTTGTGTGGTCTGTGCTTGCCTTACATACACCCCTCCACCAATCCGCACTGAGCCCGCGTGGTGAAGTATGGCTCGTTCCTCCTCATAGTTGAGGTGAGGCCTTTTCCCAGCATTGGGATCTAATAGGCTGACTTATATAATCGATTTATAGCCAACTCCAAATGATTATGGTGCACTTGTTTATTTATCAGTATTCATGACGTAAGTGTATTATAGGAAACAGTACCGAGCTGAGCTGTGCTCGGTAACTACTTTTTAATAGTAACCGAGCAAAGTCCAGTCCCACGTCTTACGTACTGCGTCCCGACGCTCATGATTACATGGACGAAATTAGCGACCATTTTCTGCGTCGAACAATGCGAAAGGTAACCGCATAAAAAATTAAAAACGCGCGTTTCTCAAACATGCCATTAATCTAGATCAACTTTTCTCCCCCTGATAACCCCCACATACTAAATACATATAGCAGGGGTTAACAAGCTTTTCAGTCCGATAGGTTTAGTTTCATTACTTATACACCATTTTTCGTGCGCCCTTGATTACTAGGTAGGCACTTTTTCTCAGCCTCAGAGGCGCCGCGGTGCAGTTTACCGATCAAGAAAATTACATTATCTTTAAGTTTTGGCTTCATAATACCTTGATATTAATCTCTATTTGTAAGGTACGAAATCAACAATGTATGACGTGAATTACCCGTTTTACTACTAACCTTATCAAATACAAAACTACATCATTTTGGCTCCAGCATCGCTTGTGGGCGATATCAGAATGTTATTATAAACTTGATTGGTTCTTCCCGAATAATTAATGTTGCTAAAATAACTTTGCTAATAAACATGAATTATTTTGATTGTTCAAACGAAAGGAATTTACCTACCCATGATAATTTATTTTTATTTTCTGGTATACCGCTTGTTATTATGTAAATGAGAAAATTTCGTTCACGTTTTACCCTGTAATCAGAAACAACGGTGATACCAATACCGACCCAGACTCGACAAATTTTCTCCAGAAAGTACATTTTATCATGCATAATTTTTTTGATACATTTTTTTAATTCAAAAATTAAATTATTTACGTTTCTAATTGTTTTTGTTGGCTTAATGTTGATTATTCGGTAACCCATATTGTTTTGTTAAAAGTGGTTAGTTTTCCAATTTTTTTAACCAGCATATAGATTTAAGCGTCAAGAGGTAACAGACAGACAGACACACTTTCGCATTTGTAATGTTAGTACGGATACTAGAAAATAGGTAGATACTCTTTTTTGCAACTAGGAAACACTTTACAAACATATAATACATAAAAGAAAAACCATGTTGGTAGGTACAATTTAGGCGGTCTTATCGCATTAAAACACTGATTTATCCATACTTATATTATAAATGTGAAAGTGTGTCTATCTGTCTGTCTGTTACCTCTTGACGCTTAAACCACTGAACCAATTGAGATTAAATTTGGTATGGAGACAGTTGGAGACCCTGGAAAGAACATAGGCTACATTTTGTCGCGATATAAAAACATTAAGAGGGTGAAATGGGGGATAAAATTGTATATGGAAAATCCAACTCTTGCGGGCGGAGTCGCGGGGAACCACTTGTTATATATAAATCAATGCATTAAAATTAAACTATTATTTTCATGACTTAAAACTTAGCCAATTAGCTGACAAAATTCACAAATAAATAAATTTTAAAAAATCCAACAGGTTTTACTGCCACCACATGAACCTTGCTGCTTTGTTTAGGTAATAATGAAACCTCTCGGAATATGCTTAGTAGTCTGACCGCTTATCTGAGTTAATGTGGCGCTAGTAGTGCAAAGACCAATAACAAAGTTGTTTTTGTATGAAATTAGTGAATTTAGACCATTAATGAAGAAATGCCTAGATAGTGTGTACCAAAATGTAAAGAAACTAAAGGTCACCAGTTTCTTCGAGATGAGAAACTTAAAAAATTGTACGTAAACTATACCTACCTGCATAACATAACCTAAAATGTTTACTTTTTGCATTCTACAAGAGAAATGACTGTCCAAACATGAAGTTTTTGTCATAACACTCAATGTGTAATATGAAAAGGATATTTTTAATCATTTTTACTTAATACATAACTTTTTAGTAAGACTTAAATACTAAGTTCCATATTTAAAGTTATTAATAGAATGATATGTTGTTATCATAATACATTGGACTGTTTTAAATAAGCGTGCATTATACCATCTAGGTAGCAATTTTAATCAGATTAAAATGGAAAAAATGGCTTCCTTCTACATAATTAAGTGCCTCCTTTCTTATTACTTCTTTTGACTCACATATTTTCCAAGTGGAATACATGTTCCAAAGCTAAAAATTGTCATGAAATCATAGCAAAACAAAAAAAAACATGTTTATCTTAGCTTTGACAGGGGTTCAAACAGTGGTGGCGCCATCTAAAATCAGCTTTCCCTCCGTTCTCATCTACCACCGCACCCATGCACCCCGCAGGACGTCACAGATAAGTGGTCGGATTTTAGCTATCTACGTCCAACTGTTTTTGGATGGTTGTGTGAAGGCACCCTTGCCCCAGCAAATATCATAAGTAATGTTGTTTGTAATTATCATTACACCGTCAAACTAAAAGCTCGTTAGGACCACGATTTCGATTATCGTTTATTATTTACTCTAATGATGTCTGGTATGGATCATCAATAATACTGTCGCGTGTTATGAATGATTTGAATCTAGCTATTAGGATAGGTACCTTCTATGCGTAGATGTTACAATTGAATAAATGCTAGCACATTTCATGTGTTTTAAGTTTTATATTCTGAATGTTGACAAAATCATAAATGATTATTAATTAAGATATAACATAGTCCCAAAATTTCAAATATATTCAGAATATCATTATCCATTCATTCATCTGCGCTCTAGCGATGGAAAATCAAACAAGACGTACCTAATCAACATAATTGACCTACATCTCATTAAAGCAAGTCGCTGTATAAATGTGAGGTAAATACATAATCTGATTTTCACGTGTTCTAAGATTTACTAACACATTTACAGCAGGCTCTGTCAAATTCAATAAAATAAGTTTATTAATCCCTCAGTGCTAATCTTTATTTATTGTGTAGGTAGCTTAAATCAAGTTTACTTACTTAACATTAGTGCTTGGGAAACGCTAGCGAAAATTAAATATAAACTTGGATCATTTTGTGGCCTCAACGCGCGAAACAAATAATTATGGAGTGGGTAATTAATCATTTTCTTTGCTCTGCGCTGAAAATAATACAAGGGGACTGGAAATAAGTGCGAAACTCATTCATTTAATGATACTTTCTTTATTTTCATTTGATTAAATGATGAAAAATCATGTCTACAGTGTCTACAGAAGTTTTTACTACTTTATGCATGATTGTGTAACAAATTACCATATATTGCCATCCAATATTGCGAAATTGTCATCGTCTTTAAATAATTACTTTTTTTTTTCCCTGAAGAAGACTCATTATAACTCAAGATTAGGTACCTAATTTATTAGAATATTGCATACCTAATGGCAGAAAGCGTAAAAGACCCCGGTTCCCGGTATATTTTTACCTCACATTGTTCATAACACATTTCTTGGCTAAAGCCACTAACATCAACGTAATACCTATTTCAAGGCCCGACTTCATAAAAATGACATGTATATTATCTTAAGAAAGCAAGCTTCCGATTCGAGTATTAACAATCATTATTAAATCAATTAACTTCGGGCAACAATGCTAAAGCTTTAGGCGTATGTGAGAGCTAGTCATTTCTGATAGTCTCGTCGTGGTAGTAGGTATGTATTTCATAAATTTATTGATATAGTAGAATCGAAAACCTTAGTTTTTACGAACATATTTTTTTTTTATTATATTGCTTTATAGTTGTAACTTACAGTTAGTTATAACATTTTTCTTTTCTCAGTCTAAATAATATATTTTACCTATTAAAATATAAATTTCAATCAGTTTAATATTCTCTGATTAAATCTTTCAATATAAACCAAATAGTTATTTATTTCAAAAGAAATAGTATCCCCAATTACTCTTGAGTCTAGAATTTGAAGCTCAACCAATACAACGAGACATGACATAATTACGCGCTCCAAACTTCTTAGTTTGCGCGATTCTTAATAGATCGCGATGGATTACAATCTCCTTTGAATAAAAAAAATTACTGTCAAAGAGAACGAAATAATGAACGCTTACTTTTGCTGTGGGGGCTATGTGGAGGTGGCTTGGCCAATAGAACGGTGCCGTACAGTTTGCATCACACTAAAAGTTAATGGCAGTTTTGGTAAGGGTACCCGTATTTGATGTAGAAAGTGTTGGGATATTTTGACAATTTAGGTAGGTGGGTGTGACACTCACCGTATAGAGAATCGTCATACCTATTTTGCTCATCTCTCAGCAAGTCATACTCAGCCACTGCAGTCAAATATTCGATCGCTAATACAGTTATAATTACACGTTTTTACTTTTACTAACGTTAAATTACAGAAATCTCACGACTTGGAAGGGAAAGACCCTGGTTTCGAGAGTAGGTACTTATTAAAAGAGAAATTCCCATACAAAAGTAAGTATATAGATTAAAAATCTAAAGACATGCACTTTGCAGAGTCTAGTCAACCGGTGCATGCGGTCGTTTTTTGCAGTGACAGCAGACCATTTCCGTGGGGAGTGGGTACACTAAGACGCAGGAAGTTGGTAGAATCCCACTAATATTATAAATGCGAAAGTTTGTGAGTGTGTATGTTTGTTACTTCTTCACGCAAAAACTACTGAACGGATATAGATGAAATTTGGCACAGAGATAGATTATAGTCTGGAATAATATATAGGCTAAAAAAACACAGTTCCTGTAGGATACAGAGTTAGTAGTTTACGCGGGCGAAGTCGCGGGCAACAGCTAGTCATAGTATAAACTGAGCAAATCGAAGTTTGTACATCGTGCTTGTTAGCAACCAACTCTTCCAAGTTGAGATGTATGCAGCGATCACGTGTATTGCTTAATGGATTTTAGAAATAGGTCCGCCTAAGTTGTATAACCTACTGAACGTAATTATGTAAGAGTTGATATTTACTCGATCCCACGTGCCGCCATGTACCAATTACTTTTTCTGAGTTATGTACATTGGTTGTTTCACTAACCAATGCTCTTACGGTGAGGGAGAACATCGTGAGGAAACCTGCACATTCAGGGGACTGAATGTGTAACCACGATCCAAACTGTTCAGGTTACCCTGTTATTAGGGTCGCGAAGTTTAGATGGCGCTCCATTGTAATTACCTGATCTGCTACGTCCTGGATCATGGTAAGCGGATCCTGGGCCCTCGCGTGCGGGTGCACGGCCGGAATAACGCTAGGATGATGATGACTTTAGTTAATAGATAATCGAGTCGATATTCTTATATCGAATTCAAATCAAAGTTTGTTAAAATACACATTTTTAGGTATCAAATAAAATTAACTGAAAAATAATAATCACGATTCTTTGAAATATAAAAATATCATGTCATGTCATGACACATAATAAAAAATGCGTCGTTGCGTCTAAAAATATAGTTATGATAAATGTTAAAAAATATTACGCATTCCTTATTAAAAATGTAAAAATATTATGGTGCTGATAAAATGAACTAAAATGTTTTAGCTTTTTTTCATTAATCACGGCCACTACATTTAAGTATTCTTCATGAAACAGGTTTCCGATAAGTAACAAAGACCATTAATCACAATATCGGCCAACTTCAACATAGCTACATTTTAGTGTCAAACTAAGGAAAACCCTGAGAATTAATGTTCTTAAACTAAAATGTCATAAAGGCTTTTGACGTAACTAATGGAAAGTTGAACTACTGAGGTCCTACTTCTTTCTAGCTCTACGATAATCACGTTTGGAAATAATATTATCCCATGGAATATTAAGATTTCATGAAGTCTTTGCCCATCTTATGTTGATCTCATTTGAGCTACATAAGGGAGAGAGTTCTCGTTCGTGGGTGCTCTTCATTTGTATTAAATAAACATAAATGAAGTAACTGACTGTTAGAATCTTAGGAGTAAAATAAATTTAAACTCAGAATTGATTTTTATTATTTTTAGGTTAATATGAAAGAATGGGACAGGAACATGTTTCCTTATTTTTGGGCCCTACTAGCGCTTCGAGACACAGACAATCTGGCAAGTGCTGAGAAGAAACTTTGTCTATCCTCTAAACTTTTCCAGAACAAAATTAAACAACTATTTTATAGCAAAATCCTAAACCACTTTCGAAATACTTACTCTTTACAAAATTGAGATCTTACCAGTAGCCAAACCGCCAATCAGCGCTAAAACGAACCAGAATCAAATTTGCGGCTAAGCAACCAACTTCCGAACTAAACTTATAAGTACTCGTAGTAGCAAAGTAATAACAGACCAAGTTGGTACTAAGAAACTTGGAACTGGAGAGGTCTTTAGCACGTTTTAGTTTCTTTCTATGGAAAGGATATCGAAACTGAAAGTAAATAAAACAGTTTTTCATATAACATACCTAAGTCTGGAAACGGTATGTTACTTACAACTAGTAAATACATAGTTGAATTCCTTACATTAATGATCAGAACATCATAATATTGCAATGACTTGGGCTTTAAAGCGTGAATCCTTCTTTGTATTCGAGTTATTTTTAGCAAAACGTACCTACGTAAATGAAGAATTCCTATCAATATTTGTCGTTAACGCTAACACGTTAACGAACATTTAGCAACTTTTGTAAATAACTTTCTCATTTGATCTGCATTTCTTTGTATTAAAGTTATTCTTAACAAAATGCAACTACGTAAATATACCCAAGAACTAGTCCGATAACGACAAACATTGATAGGAACATTTAGCAGATTTTGTAAGTAACTTTCTCATGTGAGACTGATTTACATTTTTGAATACATTTTGAAAATACAATTTTATTGATTTTCAACACTCGCGTCAGTACTAAGCCAGGATCGTATCGCGGGCAGATAATTGCAAAAGCACTCGGTGCGAACAAACAATCGAGATAGAATTGATGCTTGATCCCGGCCGATCTCCGTCTAATATAATAGGGCGGTGTCGGGAGCAGATTGTTTATTTGAACGGAGATTGTGCGTGGTTGTTCACATTGACTACTGATATTTTAAAACTGCGCAACGCACTGCCAACAAATAATCCTATCAACTTTTTTCGTGAAGAAATAAAGCAAGACTGAGCAAGACGTAAGCGTTTAAGCGCGTCTATTTTGGTAAAATTCACTGAGCTTTTAGATTTTTGTACTTTTATCATTTTTGATAGGGCATTTAATGAGGTACTTTGGCATTGGTTTATGATAGCTAAGACTACGTCGCAAAAATACATTGGTTGCACATCTACGTTCACTTGTTCTTGTTACACTTTTTTTTTGTTTAAGTAAGACTTAAGTTCATATATTCTTAAACAGCCAGAGAACCTCGATTGACGGTTAATTTGACAGAATTCCCGTACAAAATATTATGTCAAATTATGCTAAACCGGTTGATTAAAAATTAAACATTGTTGGTAAACTCTAGGCTAAGTCTTGTTTATATGCTAGAATTTAATCGCTAGATCCGACATGGATGTCATCTCAAATCATATAAACCAGAGATATGAAATGGGAGCGTGACGCACGCGAACGCGACATGGCCAAAATGAACTATCGATCTCCGCTGCAGATTAGTCACATTTCACAGTCATTTGTGTGCGTACACTGCGTGCCAAACAGCGTTGTGAATTGAATAACTGTGTTCCTTGTGCTCAAGAATGATCTAGTAGTTAGTTGTAACGCACCTATAAATTAATTAAGCATTTTTCGCGAAGCAATTACGATTAATAAAATATCTCTTCTTTTTTATGATCTAAAAATGTCATGGCTGTTGTAAAACATTTTATCTGAAAAGTAATAGGCCTAGCTCTTCGGGAGATAATATAAATTAGAGCAAAATCCAAGTTATGTTTTTTGTAGCTGGAGAACTGCGTGTCTTCTTCACAATCTAAAACTTAACAAACCAGGCTAGAACAAGGCTAAGGGTCTGTCAAAACCACTCGTGCAGAGAGGATATGTAACTCCAATTGCATTTCGCAAGATGGAAGCCAAGAGCAATGTAGGTATTTTTCCAGCAATATTGCATGTACAGAAAATCCTTCGTTGATATCGATCACTAACCATGATAAAAGTATTGATATTGATTCATTCGTTCAGACGTGCGGTTAGAATTACAAGTACTTATTATTTCTTTGACAAACAATACTTAAGCGTATCATGATTTGTGAATACACTTATAAAACTAATAGTGAAACAAATTTTACGTTTTGATTTTGTTTAAAAGAAAAAATGTACATTTTGACGACCGTCTTGGAGTAGTTGTCAGCGCTCCGAATGGCAGCGGTTTGAATCCCGTAAAGGGTAAATGTTTGTATGATGAGCACTAGCATTTGTACCTTAGTCATAGGTTATAACAAAAATATATATTAAGCAGGTACGAGTATATCTAGGGTCTACCTATTATTCTAGTCACCATAACACAATCTGTCGCTCAATTCGGGTCTAGGTAATTGAAGTGATTGTTAAAGAGCAAGTGCAAAATTCTAAAACAGTCATGTAAGGTGCGGTATCTAGTGGTTGCTAGAATTTTTATGTTGTTTCGTTGAAGTTTTGGATATCTTCATTTTAGTGCAGTAAAAACTTTTTAAAACATGAAACTTGGGCGTCCCTTGCGGAGCTGTTCCAGGATTTGGTAGCACGGCTTTGCTTCATACATTTTGAATTTTACCTTATTGCCTCTTAAAAATATCGGTTTTCCATAAAATTCCGACATAGCTTCACAACTACCTCGCTATCTTTTTTTCTGAACGATAAACGTATCCCATAAAATATAAATAAATATGAAGCGGTTGCCAAATATAGTTTCAAATAAAATCAGCAATCTGGCAATCTTCCAGTTAATCGGTCAAAGTGAAAAACCTAGACGTCTACGTTAAAGCATACTTAAAAATACCAACATCAAAAAAGAGAGACAGTCAACACAATATTATATTGTAGGTAAGAAAATGTTTTATTCGGACAAAAATTAACTTCTTGGTGCAGAATGCCTAATGAACTATACTCCTAAGCCTACTTAACTACTTTTAAAATCAAACTCAGCTTACAACAATCAAAATTAACTTTTAGTTTTATTTAATAATCACGTTTAGGAATTTTGAAGGCGCGCATTATAACCAAAAGAGATCGTTTTCAAATCGAATGAATTCACTTCATTCAATGTAAACCACGTTCAATCCTCAATTTCGATTATTTGGTTTTGCAGTAAGTTACAGTGGAACACAGAACCTCCCCCGTTTTGAAGTTGGTTAAAAACTCTATACTTTTAATTACTTTAAGAAAAGTGTAAATAGGCTGTTTTAGACAGACATGATCCATCCTCGGCCGCATTGTCGCTTACCATCAGATGAGGTCATATGTCTGCCTATTAATAAAATACAAAACAGAACCACGACCTTTCAAATAGCACGCTGACCAGTAGAAGTAGTTACTTCGAGAAAAAATGATGGAAAAGAGAGTGCACCTCGCCTGTGTGTTGCGCAGACACTTGTGCAATATCTCCTTTGTGACTGGCTGGTCATCTCTGTTGTAGTCACAACTGACCAGTCGGTCGCCGCTACCGAAATTCGGTTAGGAGAATATTAATAGAACTCTAATTCAAAGATATTTATTACATCCACTTTCTATAACTTGTTATAACCATCAAACTAGGACAAAGCCGCCCTTAAAACAGGGCAGCCTGAGCGCGTGGTGGGCTCTCAATTTCTGATAGCATTAATATTAATGTAGGATCTTCAAACGCCTCTCGTTTATTAATGCTCCTCTAATACCCTTTAATGTGTCTGTATGTGTAGATAAATATTACACGCTCTCCTTAATTGGAGTCGTTAGAGTAAAGCCGAGGTTATAATTACATGGCTATGTGAATTAGTATGCCATATGCCATCTGAGGCTCTAGCATTCATGTAAGCCTGTCAGTTTCATAACCTGAGTTGAATTTTGAAAGTATGGTAATATGAGGTAGCAAGATTGTGTGTTCTATGGAGAATACTACTAAACGCTTTAACTTTATAATGTCATTTTAAATTGGTCATTTTTAGGGTTACGTACCTCAAAAGATAAACACAATTTAAATTAAGACAATAAAAAATACGATCGTTTATACATGTCGTAAATGTTACTTTTTGCTTTATTTGCAAGGAATCAAAACTTGTAGGGTACTCCCTTTTGACCTTGGAACATAAAAGGAAAGAAACATGGTTTCATCTAACGCAGAGTGTTTACATCCCAAAAAATATTTTTGGTGTACTTACACAAGTTTGTACGGAACTGTAAGTCCGTGAGTCCGACTTGAACTTGCCCGGTTTTTTGACAGATGGTGCATTTGTTCAACAGCATAATATTAAACTTACTTGTGCATAAATGCTTGCATACCGTCCGCACGTTCAGTTTCATATTCCGGTGGGTAATAAACTAAAACCTCCGCGAGATTTAGAGCAGGTACAGAATAAGGAGATTTACATTCGGTGCGGAAGTTCGGGCTCGGAAGTTCCCCTCAGAAAGTACGTGAAGATAGAAGAAGCGGAAGTTAATACGAAAATGCGATGTTCGAACACGCTACGTGGCAGGTTTTCTGAAAGTTTTGTACAGAAATAAGTAAATGAGCTGGTTGATTTTCCTCATGCTATGAAAGTGTGGTTTAGGAGCTGTGTTGTCAGAGATTGACTCGTATCATCGAATAAATAACAAATTAGGAAACAGAAGAATAGATCGCATGAGATAGATATCATTGTAATTGGCTATAAAACACTGCGGTGTGTAAAATTAATTATGACACCTAAATAACTAGCGCTAATTGGCTTTTGCACTTAGACTTAGCGTAAGGTCAAAGGTCTTTGAAATATTGTGTTTATTTGCGTATAAGAAAATTTACCTATGTTACCATCTATCGTAACAAGAATCTTCTGTCAACTTGAAAAAAGTTTTTAAGTAATAATTATTTTGCTGTTTGTAAATACTACGTTATTTTCGTAAAGCTACTTAATTTAGTTTACCGTGGCTCAGCCACCGTACGCTTATAACATTCATTCATCTCCTCCAGACTTATCAAGTTGCTTGTAGATACTCGAGGTTTTAAATTACTTTGAGCACACTGCAGCCACTTTAATTAATGGCACAGTGCACTCTTACGGTATAAGGTTGCGTTCACACAGCTTTTTGCCTTTTTAGGGTTCCATTTTAAAAGAATGACGACCCAACGAGACCCTATTACTATTATTGAATCGCACCCCGTAATAGGCAGATTTATTTTTACAGATTGGGTATTTCTGTTCTGTCCCGGGTTCAGATCCCGGATCGGGTTTTTATCTTGAAATAAATCAGTAACAACTTCGGATTCAGGAAGTTTGTAGTGTTAACTCTGCCGTGCCCCGGAAAACATGCTAAACCGTCGGGTTTGCGCCTGATCTCTCTACGGTCATGTCGGATTTCGGTCTCACTGAACTATGAAAGTGCACTTGTGTAGGTATTGCGCACGCACTTGTGCACCATATTATCTCCATGTTTACGGCGGTGACATAAGCCGGCCTATAGCATAAATTCGGTAGGATAATTACTTTTAGTTACATAACAACAAATACTACTTCATACAAAATTCTACGACGACGGTACAAAGTTGGATCTTGTACTAAGGTGCGGGACCTTTTATAAGCAAGTTTGACCTGAGCTTGGCCGGTATTGTAAAATAAGTATATAATTTCTAGTCCGTCTTAGACTTTTTCTAAGCGAAGCGGCACTTTTTCAAGCTATCTCGATGAATAAGAAACTCAATAGAGAAGGGAGTAGATGTTTTGAGCTAGTTACGACATTAAACTCAATATTCGGTCCGTAGACAAGATGCAATCTATTCTTAATTAAAGTTCGCTATCGCTTACAAATGTAATAACCAACGAAACATCACGTAACTTTTGCATACTTTGATATTTTGTTGGAGATAGCGAAGTTCCAGAGATCTCCCGAGAATATATTGCACCTTTTTTAAGGCTAGGCAAGGCTCTCATAAAATAGGTTATATGAAATATGTTTTATCTAAGCGCTTATCTACTTGCCAAATGCCTACCGGCTGTACATTCATGCAGTGATTTCCGTGGAATGTCAAACTTCACAGGCTGTGTCTAAGTTTCAATTAATAAAGCAACAAACTAAATAAGTATAATTTCCTATCCGTTATGATAGTCAGAAGTTGAATACTTATAAGTAACACTTTCTGTAGTTACTTAACAGAATCGTTGTAAATAATAAGGCTAAAATCACAAGCTTTCACTGAAATGACTTTGCACTCCTAAGTGGAGTTATTACACCGTGATCGCTCGTCAGCTCGCAGCGGCCACATCAGAGCTACAAATTGAGTCTATTAGACCGAAAATTGTTCTATACTTACACCCTGTATACACCAAGAAAGAAGAATTAATTTCAAAATACTTAAGCACTTGTGGCTTTGTAGACTCTAGACAGCATTGACGAGCTTTGCATTTAGAAATTACTACGGCCATACGGATGGAAAATGCGGGCTGAATTTTGACGACCTCCGTGGTCGAGTGGTGTACACACCGGTGGTGGTGGTGATGTACACACCGGTTTTCATGGTGTCGCCAGCTCTGAGGTCCCGGGTTCGATTCCCGGTCAGGTCAATGTAGAAAAATATTTTTCTATATTGTCTTGGGTCTGGGTGTTCGTCGTTGTTTCGGATTCCCATAACACAAGTGCTACTTACTTTGGGATCAGAACAATGTATGTGATGTTGTCCACATTAATTTATTTATTATTTATTTATTAATAAGACAAAGTATGGAAACGAAATACTTTCTAGATTGTATGATACTATTTTCCTTAACATATTTTTAATAAAGCAGTGTTGTGTGTAGTTACATACTTAATTATTACATACATTATTGACGACCGTCTTGGTGCAATGCAAAGCCCCGGATTTCTAAACCAGGCGGTCGCGGGTTCGAATCCCGCAAGGGGCAAATGTTTGTGTGATGAGCACGAGCATTTGTACCTAAGTCATGGATGTTTATAAATGTATATAAGTATGTCTATCCGTTATCCTAGTCACCATAGCACAAGCTCACGCTTGGTTTGGGGCTAGGTAATTAGTGTGTTTGTTGAAACAAATTATTATTATTACATTGTATGTATTCAGAACTAGCTGCATTTTGTTAATTTTACAAATTCGACTAACTTATACTGCTTACATTGTTTAAAGCAATATTGCCTGAACCCGGCTTTAGGGCGCGACATATCCAACGCCTCCGCCATTTATCGACTGAATTCCGCGGCCATCCAACATAAAGTAAATGAATACAGGATGTCGCGATATATATCTATCAAATATATATTGCGAATGACACGCATATAAACTTTGATGTCAGAGCCTACTTACTTTCATAAATATTTTTTTCATGTTATCATTTGCTTGGCTTTATTATTATTTGATCTTAGTTAACTATTTATATACTTTTTGTACTCTAAAATTAACATTGTTTCTTCATTGTTAATTGTCATTGTTTTGTTTTTCTTTATTATTATTATTTTATTATACATTATGTCCCGCCCGCTGGCTCTATGTATAATGAACTTGGCAATTTGCTAACTTTAAAGGCCGCCCGTGATACAGGTCTAGTACTGGGACTGTTGTATAACCTTTTGGCAAATGTGATTTTATGTAAAAAAAAATTAACTTTTAACACTAAGCATATAATGTTAAAATAACTGTGTTCATTGATAGCATTGATTTTTTTTCTAAGATCAAAATATATTCTTCTAGTAATTGTTTCCCGGACATCCTGTATACTAAACTGGTGTTGTGAATGACGCCTCCGAATTTTTTCTCCGCGCTTATCTCTTTTGTGGGTGGATCTCGCAAAGTGTTTGAAATTGTTTTCCTCTGCATCACGGACCTCTTTGCACGAACTTTTCTGACAAACTTCAAGTAAATCTGAGTGGATATCCTGTCTTATTTTTTTTCTTTAATAAGTTTTTTTTGGGATTCACATTCAAGTTAAACTTTGTTTTCCTATTCATATCCTTTTTATGTTTATCAATAAAAAATATCTATACACGCAGTAGATTGTGAACTCTACAAAACAAAAAAAACAAACTTGGTTTGATTTAAAACCATAATGAGTAGTAACTTTCATAGTAATGATTCCATTAATAAATTATCTGGGAGACTCATTTCTGCATTAACACATGCATTATAGTCTACGATACAGAAGTTTAAACCAAGATACACTAAACTAGTAAATCTTTTTAAAAATATCTAAAACCCGAGTTTACCAATGTTTAAACAGCCGGTAAACCTCGATTGACAGTTAGTTTGGACAGAAATCTCATACAAAATATGTCTGATATAAATAATATGTCTAATGCTAAACCGGCTGATTAAAATAAAAACATGTGTTGGTAAACCAAACTAGGAAGTAAGTTGCAAGAACAATGTAATATTTTTAGAAATCATTAGAAAACATTCCCACAGTAACCAATAAATAGAATCAAATTAAACAATGAATTACAATGTTCCATTATAACAAGCGTTGCTTTGTAACAAGTTTGACATTCAATTAAAAAAGCATTAAATCTACCAGACTATTCGTGTTAAGAAATTGTTAAAAAGCTTTCACGATTAATTCTATCGATTTTATTTACTTGTTGGTAAACTCATTTTTAATTAATCTGATAAAAAGTTTAAGTCTAATGTCGATAGATCACCTATTCGAAGTCTCATTCAATAAGAGGTAGTCTCAAGGCTTGGAGTCTCAAGGCGTCGGTTTGCCTACATAGGAGAGTTCCATTGAAATTCGAACAATTAAAATTAATACTTCAGAGATTATGTTTCCAGACACAATAAAAAAATCAATCGTTATGAGACCCCTGATGGTTTCCAATCCTCAAGGGGTTAAAGCGCTGTAGTAATCTAAATACAATAACGATCATTTGTAGATAGTAGCATAGAAAAGTTTACAAACACGCAGCTTATTTGTGCTATCCACTAAAATAACATTACCACTAAATTGAATTTGGAAGGATGGGTCTGAGATCCTGTGCACGTCTCCGGGCTCCCCCTATCATTTAAAAAAAAAAAACAATCGTGTTGTATTTTATTCGACGGTTATTTCATTCTCTGGCCATTTGAATTCCTCCCTTAACTACGAAAGTTACCAAAGATATTAAATTACGAAGTTGGACGAGACTCAAAGGCATGCGTCCAAAGGTCCCATTGCGTTGGCCATGTCATTTGTGCAACTAACTTTGAAGGCGAACGACACAAAAACTAGTCTCCTTTGATCTTTGATATTGTGCCGCTGGTTGAAATTGACCTAGCACTGTATTCTGATAAGATGCTTGCTACATTTTCTGGCTGATTTACGACGTACTTTTACTACTTCTAGTACCTAAACTTTTTGCGAAATAAGCGCTCACTTGTCATCAAAATTATTGCAAAATAAGCGCTCGCTTGGTAAAAAAATATAAAGGAAAACACATTACTTTTTTAAATTGCTTGTAGCAGTAAGACCGCCTTAGTACATGTACAAGGTAACTGGTTACGTGGCGATCATCTTGAGGGCTGATTCTACTGCTCAGTAAAAATAACTTCATAAAATTATTAACTTTATAACAGACAATATTTTCGCCTCTCCTACTCGATCAATCGGGTGTTACAGAAGTATTTTTAAGGTTTCAATATCATTGAAATAATATTATTCAATAAAATAAACAAATTCTTGTTTATCTTGGCATCACTAGATAAATTTTTATTAGCCAGACTTTAGCTTTCTAAAACTTATACATCGTATAAAACAGCGGTTTAAATAATAAAAATAATTACGTTATTTCAGGCAAAGGCCATAGAGAAAACTATACTTCGCCTACTCAATGTGTATCGATTTCCATTACATCATCCCCTTTTCACCCCCTGTTCGGCGCTAAAACTATATCCACACCAACTTCATCCAAATCGGTTCAGACAAGACTCTTAAGTAACATTATCAGTTGAAATATTAAAATAGTGAAGGGATTATGTAATACTTCTTCTGAAGAAAAAAAGGATCTTGAGAAGAAGGAAAGTATAGGCTAAATGAAAAAAAAAAGGATAACTGCCCACATGGCCCCAGAGATAACCAAATGCCGAAAACATTTGCCCAATGACTATGCGCGGTCAATATTTCCACGAAAATACTGCTTGTTTACGAATATAAAGGCCTGCGAACATTATCCTCTCGTGTCACCTGAGATTAGACACAAAACATAATATTTTCCAACCTTGATCCGGAAAGAGCTCCCACCGGTGTGGGCGTCGGCAACAAATAAGTATTTCTGCTACAATAAATACTGAGCCAATGTTGTGGATAGATCTTCTCATTACTCTAAATGACTTATCTTTTGAAAGATACCGTTCATTACTTCGTGTTATATGTAGAGTTTCAAGAAGTTTGAATGTCTATTTTGTTATAAATCTACACGTATATTATAAAGGGAAAACATTTGATTGTTTGTTTGAATAGGCTCCGAAACTACTGGACTGATTCAAATCAAATTTGGTACAGAGATAGTTCGAGACCCTGGGAAGAACATAGGCTTTTTTGGCGATATAAAATTATCAGGGGGGTGAAATAGGGTATGAAAGTTTGTATGACAAATCCGACTTATGGCGCTGGTGAAGTCACGGAGAACTGCTATTAATCTATAAAATGAAAGATATAAGAAGGGGGCTAATTACGTAACTCTGTTGCTAACAATTCAGGATTGAAATCGCTTGAAAATGTCACATTTGACAACTTTAGTTACTCTGTTAAGCTGGCCATTCACGGTCAGTTCGAAAAATGACTCCACTCACTACCATAACAATAACCTGAAAACTGAATTTCATTCACTGAGACCAGAACGTGGGCAATTCCCCACACAAAGGGTACTTCTAGTTTTTTAATTTAGTGGGTAAAATGGGCGGGAAGGTCTCAGAACCGGTAAAATATGAGCTATTGCGGAAAAAAATGATAAGGTTAAGTTACTTTTTAGTACTTATGCCCATAGTCTAGATTATAATCACCGATATTGAAAACGTAAAATTTTGGTCGTACCTCAGAATGACTTATTAGTTTGACTGGCCGTGAATGGCCAACTTTAGCAACAAAACTTTGATTGAAATAATTCCATTCAAAGATACATAATCCACTACCTGGTCTATTATAAAAAGTAGTTATAAATTCTGTAAAATATGTTACTATAATATAAGAACTTTGTATCAATGCTTGAAGTAGTTGGAAAAAAATACATGGCTGAAGTAGTTATTAATAAGCTTGTGCTTACACATTGTGTAAATAACTTAAAAAATACATGGCTGAAGTAGTTATTAATTAGCTTGTGCTTACACATTGTTTTATTTTATTTTATTTTATTTTATTGGAAAACAAACAGCTTTTAACAATGCAATATAAGTTACAAAACAATGAACATTTAGCCTATAGTTTTCACATATATGTAGCTTAAAGAAAATACAAATCATATTATGTATCTTGATTGACAAGTGATAGACAGCAACAAAAGTCGTTTATGTATTACAAAAAGAACCATAAAAGTGTTATACCTATAGCTGCGGTCAGTGATATCAGTCAGTTGGGCCCATGAAATCACTCGCAATCAGTTTTT
The DNA here is from genome assembly GCA_949316185.1 of Pyrausta nigrata. NCBI lineage: Eukaryota > Metazoa > Arthropoda > Insecta > Lepidoptera > Crambidae > Pyrausta > Pyrausta nigrata. Next base: position 14,269,607 of record OX438947.1, on the reverse strand, counting down.
TTACCGTATTAACATGCGGGTGAGCGCTCATTAACTTGTTGAGCCTTTCAGCTACCCTGCAAAAGTACGAGTTTTTACGATAGTTGGTGTGACACAGAGGCAAGTGCATGCAAGGACGTACTCGATTGGGTTTTAAGGGAACCCTGAGATATATATGGTTCAGAAGCGCAGAGTTGTCGATGTGACCATTTGCAATGTTCATTAAATATATAACATCAGCGATGTCTCTGCGTAATTCAAGAGGGAGGAAATGGTGGCGCCTGCAGCGTGCGTGATTATCTGCGTCACGTTTCTTGGTTTTGTACTGTAAGTACCTTAAAAATCTATTTTGTATGGATTCGATTCGATCAACATATGTTTTATACTGAGGATTCCATATCTGAGATGCATACTCAAGGATACTACGGACGTATGAGCAGTATAAGATTTTAATAGGCTTGAGACTTGAGAAGCGTTTACATGATCTCATTATAAAACCTAGGGCCTTCGACGCCTTCCTGACAATAAAGTCTACGTGACTGTCAAATATCATTTTCGAGTCATGGATCACACCTAAATCCCTTATATGATCTACATATTTTAAAACACTTCCTTTAATAGTATAATTGAATGCAACTGGATTAATTTTTCTAGTAAATGTAATAGCTTGACATTTAGAAACGTTTAAGTCAAGTTTGTTTCGCTCGCAATAATCTTCAAACCTTAATAAGTCCTGCTGCAGCAATTCAGAATCCAGAGTGTTGTTAATTTGTTTAAGGATTTTCATGTCATCAGCAAAGAGGAGAAATTCAGAATGATGGAAACACTCATCGATATCATTAATAAAGACTACAAATAGAAGAGGACCAAGGAGCGATCCCTGGGGCACACCGGAAGGAACAGTCATCCATTTGGACTTGAATCCGTTCAGGACAACCACCTGAGATCTGTTAGCGACATAGGACTCAAACCACCTCAGAAGATTGCCATGAACGCCCGCCATCTGGAGCTTGTGAAGCAGCATCACGTGATCAATTCGGTCGAACGCCTTGCTATAGTCAGTAAAAATAGCATCAACCTGGCCACCAGAATCCATAGAAGACGTGATGATTTCGTTGGATAAAATAAGGTTAGAAACAGTAGATCGCCGCTTTAGAAATCCATGCTGTTGCAGCAGAAATGATGCAAGCGATGAGTACAACTGCTGATAGACTAACCTTTCAAACACCTTTGAAAATATGCAGAGTTTGGAAATGGGCCGATAATTATTTATGTTGCTTTTATTGCCATTCTTATGGATAGGACTTATAAAAGCCGATTTCCAAATGGTAGGAACTATACCTTCCTGGAGTGATCTTCGAAATAAAATACAAAGAGGTACAACTAAGCTGTCCGCACAGCTTACTATGAAACAAGCCGATATTTCATCGGATCCAGCACCTTTGGTAAGGTCTAGGGACTTAAGCAACTTGAGTACTGTGTCCCTGTCGACTTCAATGTCACTTATACTACAGATTGTATTAGAGCAAGAGTAAGTGTTGACAGGAGCGCACACCGTGTTATGTGTAGGTTCCAAAAAAGTTAAGTGAAAGTAAGTAGCAAATAAGTCACATATAGCTTCCCCTGTATCAGCAGAAGTATCATCACAGGTCATAGTAGATGGAAAAGAGCCATAACTATTATTTAATGTTTTTATGTATGACCAAAAAGATTTTGGATTATTGGTAATTGTGTAAGCACAAGCAAATTAATAACTACTTCAGCCATGTATTTTTTTAACGGGGTTCAAATAAAATACCAACAAGGTTTCGCTATTTATTACAGAGAATGTTGATAGATTTTAAGGTTCTTTTAATCCTTATGTTGCGTGTGGAACTGGTTAAGGTCACATTTTATGATACTCTCTCTCTCCCTCCAGTCGGTCCCTCATTACTGAGGATCGTGGTCACTCGAGACTCTCAAACGGACGATTTGCCTCCATCGATTCCGGTCTGCAGCAGCCTTCACCATATGGTAGAATTTGGATGGAGAGGAGGCCTCTTTTATTTGGTCAGTCCAACGGGTCGGTGATCGACCTTGTGATCTTCTACCCTCAGTATTACCAACGATGACCAACTTTTCGAGGTTGCCATCCTTTTTACGCATAACGTGGCCGAAATAGGAGAGTATGCGTTGTAGACATGTGGTGGACAGTCGGGTCTTTATGCCTAGTTGGAAGAGAATAGAAACATTTGTGCGTTTGGCCGTCCATGGTATTCTGAGCATTCGCCTCCAGCACCACATTTCCAATGCATCTATTCTCTGTCTCTCTCTTGCTAGTATGGTCCAGGAAAATTAGGGCTTTGACTAAACGAGCCTTCGTTTTGAAACTAATTCCTCGGTTTTTCCAGATGTTCTGGAGGCGTTAAGCATGAGAGGTAACTAAACAGACAAACAAATACACTTTTGCAAATATTATTCTAATATGGATGTGGTAACATAATATTGTTTTTCGAAACGCATTTCTAACGCATTTCTTGTCAACTGCGCTAACTCCGGAACCTCATTGTTGGATGTCCTCTCGGCTCTAAGGGCTAATTTCCTGTCCAGCCTTACAGCCCCAAGATCGATGCCTCTACTTTCTCTGACCCATTTTCCAGACATAAGCAATTCTTTACGCCATAATAGACCTTGTGGCGAGATTGCACTTGGAAGCGCCGATATTTTTGTCGGGAAATCTCTTAGAAAATGACCCATAGTGAGGACATCAGAAAAGGCGAAGTTACAGCAGGTTCCAACACTAGACTTTTTGGGTGCCTAATACATATCAGTATTAAAATGGATTTAACATTAAAATGCCATATTATTCCGTTCACGCGTGTTAAAGTCATGCTTGGAAACATACCCATCTTGAACATGATCTTTATTGGAGAATAAAGAAAAGCACTGTAACTCATACACATTGTCTAAAAGCTCTTTAATTCGCTAGCTTCATATATCACCGATGGAAAAAAGTCAAAGGTAAAATCTGCTTAATCTCATTCTTGGAATCATCATCAATGGTAACTGAATTTTATCACAATAGCAATTTAATATGTGTGCAGAGTGTGACGATGTGACTAAAGGATAGAAGACCGCTGCGTTACCAAAAAAGCTTATATAGGAAAGGTTTTCAATCACTGTTCGAATTTAGAACAAAGATGAACCTACTGATTTTGATTGCTCTGGTTTAAGAAGGTCCTTCCCATTTAATGAGTCCTATTGTTTGTTGATCACGTACGTAATTCGGTTTCGTAATAAAGACCTTATCCTCCTTATCTGTCTTTTGTTTTTGTGAAAGACTTGCAATTATTTATTTTATATTTTGTCGTTACGATATTTTATTTGAAAATCCTGCCATATCATTTATTCAAAAGTAAGTAATTAAGCTGTCCACCGTGGGCTACAAATTTAAATATATTTTTTTGTGTAAAACATCTTACACTGTAAAAATTTGGTTGGCTCGCTATTTAATATAAATGTAAATACTACCTACATTATTATAATAGAATAGGTCAGACGTCCAGCACGCTTCATTTTGCTCAAATATTTTAGATTTTACATTAAAAATCCCGTTTTAAGAGGTTACTCGAAAATGCTTGGAAATATCCGCCAAGAATTATAATTGTACCTTAATAGAAATAAATCCTTATCATTTAAAATTTATTCCACCACACGCTTCTAATTCCTTACCTGAATAAAAAATCCGTTATCAGATCGTCAAGCGACTGCAAAGCATTTATCTGTTTTATTTTTCGCGAGAAAGTCACACAAGTACTCGCTCAAGCCGAAACTTGGGTTGTCTCTGCATAATTAATCATATTTCCCACAAAAATATGAATGACCACCTCGGTCCGCATATTTTGTGTACAGTCACACATCAGGCTGTAAATTTTCGTTACAAAATCGCCCCTATTTGAAGCACGTAAAATGCCACAGTGTTAAACTTAATGTGATGGCGAACAAAAACCTTTGTCCTAGCTTTTTCTGGTCCTTAGGGACCAAGAGTTGTGTCTTGGTCCCTAAGGATGTTTTTTGAGCATCATTTGCATTTAGGGCAAAATCAATTTGCACTTTGAAGGATTTCTTCGCGGAGTGTTTTTAGTTAGAAGGGGGATTTGATTTGGTAATGGCGTGTTGAATCTGAGAATTGGCATACATAAAGTGGGATTAGGAAATTAATACACTCCAGTTTCTTTTTGTTTTTTTTTTCATAGGATATAACATCATCCGTTCTGAAAGTATTTTTACAGTTTTCTGCGATAGATCTGGCAACTCTTGTCTGCGGACTTGCCGAGCAATGGGGTCTTGTTGGTTTGTAGCCAGTCATCTTGTGTAGCTGATATTCGTTTCTCGGGTTTTCATGATTGTAAATTGTGATCCTCGTCTTATACTATTATACAAGATATCCAGTGAAGAGCGCTGACTGACGCTAAGATAGCTTAGCCATAGACTTTTTTAAATAAAATAACATGTTCCCAAACCAAAACACTTTTTTGAGTTTATCTGTAAGGTCTATAGCTATGCTATCACCAGTATCAGTCTGGCACGCTCTTTAAGGGACACTTGTATTTTTCCTATTATCTACAGTCCTTTCTTTTTTATCGTAAGTAACAACAATCTTACTGCAGTAAAACAATAATTACATCGTGTCAAAGCTAATCCCTAAATAAAAAGACAAGCGCTGTAATCAAAAAAGTCTAGATAAATCTTTCCGATTTATTCTCAAATATTTTCCCTCTATTACATTTTACAAACTTAGGTAAGTGTTAAAAGTTCTAAATGGATTCGGTAACCAATGAGCAATGTCCGCATCGAAGAAATGTGGTTAAAGTTTCTACCCGGGCTTTTTATTATCTGCAACCTTTCGCGGCCCCGGTCCTCACTGGCTGCCATCCGTCTTTGTCCCGTCTTCCAATTTTGAATGCCAATAATTTAGCGTTCAACCCTGTCCGAGGTTTCGGTCTGCCGACATTTTACGCTCCTACGCATTGACGTAAGCTTTTGGGTTGCCACCTGATGGTTGACTAGTCTGCGTCATTTTGAAAGTATCGATATTCGAGCTATATACAATTTTATTAGTAAGTTAAGCTTTTGTACACCAAAATTAACTGTATATTGTACTTTCTTTAAATAATAATAACACTTTACAGAACTCTGGAGAAACTACTTTTGTGACAAACAAGGTCTAAACTTAGCATCCAGTATAGATCCTTTAATCAAATAGTTATGAGAACAACACTTACTGTTAAAAATCATCAAAAATCGAATCTAAAATTATCGATATCTGTGCAACTCTATTAACCAGCTTTTTCGTGGTCTAATCGACCGAACCCTTGTATAGGTACGTTTTGCAACGTTCAATATTGCTGCCTTTTAGATATTACCTACCGGCAGTTTTAACGCAATTCGGTAGGCGATTTCCTTTAATAGGCTACTTAAACCTCTGCAAAAAAGGTACTAGTCAGGAAGTCACGTGGAAATTTCATTTTTATTTTATGCATGCAAACATGACATTATACAGGGTTACATTGCGAAGATGTTAAAATTTAAATATAAGATCTAGGGAACAATATAATGAAACGACTTTATCGCAATTATTTTAAATCATCGTATGAAAAATACGAAAAATATTTAAAGTAGATGTTATTCAAAAAATAATAACAAAAGTAAATAGAGAGATAACGCAACTTTCACGCACCATAATTACTATCCATGTATTGCACTTTTCAGTTCATCGTTATGCAGATATCGTGCGTGCTTATTTTTCTATAAATAAGTTAAATATCCTCGCGTACGATTTTTAACAGTGGACGGGGATAATTACATTTAAAAAATATTTTTTGTTTATTTGCGTAGTTCGATTTAGTTACTGATGCTGATACTGAGTAACCTATGAAAATTTGGCACCCCTTTGCAATGTTACCTGTATGCACCTACCTATGTTTCAAATATTATAATTAAAGTTAATATTGGAAAATTAATAAAACTGTTGATTTTTAAATGAAACCATACTACTTCATGATAAAGTTTACATTCATTTGTTAAACAACAAATTTAATTTAGCATAAAGCAATATAATTTTAAAAATTGCTGCCAAAAAGAAAGGCTTAAGTTAAACAATAAAAGTAATTCAACCCAAAAACTGGAAGTGAAAAGATAAACTACTTACCCAGTCTGAACGAAATTCGTTGAACGTAAGTCCTAATTTCCCCGTTCAGGAATATTAAAAGGTGGTCATCTGTCCTTCTGAACGTCACCTATCTTTCCTCTTCGAGACCCGGAAGGTTTTATGGAAGCTATATTTCATGCTAGTAGTCAACCATCGAGCACGTAACCTTTAGAGGTGAAGTGAGGGCGACTTTTCTCCGAAACTTATCAGTGCTTGGTACTGATACGGAAAGTGCCAATTTAAGCGAATATTTCTTAACCAATATTATAATATTACTTATTTTGGTTTTGATCATAAATAAGAACACATTTAAATTAAAATATGTATGTAAACAAATAAGTAAATTTATTTGACCAAATGTGTTGGGGAAAAATCGAGAGCATTCGGTGCCAAGGGATTTTGACGGAATTTGAATTTTTCTTGAACAAAATTAATGACATTTCATCTCTATAGTTTATGTGCACGGTATAGTCAATAGTCGAGATCTAGAATCCTTCTCACGTACATTTTATTATATGAATGGACAATATTTTCTGTTAGCGTAGTTTATTCCTGGATGCGAACGACCGGCCAGGGATTTTTGAATCTACATAATGGTCGGCTGGGCCAGATACAATTTTCTGAGATGTTGATTTTTTACAAAGATCAATACGCAAATTTTGTTTTCATTTAGCTTTCGAAAAGCCATACAGGGATGATATTTCACTTTGTCTTTGAAAATTAATGGTGCATAAAACCATATTAGATAGTACTCGTAAGGTAAAAATTCTTAGATCATAATCATCCTTGGTGGGACGTGTAAATAATCCCACCACACAGGGGGCGGTAGTTAGAAAGTAAGTAAGACTGGAGAAAAAAGAGTACGGGGCCTGCAAGCTGGAAATTTAAAAGTATACCTAGAAATAAGGGAAAAACCACCAACCTGCAGGAACAGTCCCGGGAGAGCCTCCAGCCACTTGGTGCGGCGCGGTCGACAGCTTATTTACAAGCAGAACAACATTTTCTTGAAAAATTACACTAATTCAGTAGTTTTGCGGGCGCGGTTGACAGAAGAAGAGAAAAAAAACAGGAGCGGTAAACGTCAATCAGAGTAAAAAATAAAAAGAATATTAACTGCAGAGGTTTTATCGCGCGCGGAATGTGGCACCCTCCTGAAGCCTTCAGCGTCCAGGAGCTGAGCCACATGGTGTGGTGGAATTCCCTATCCTAAATATACTTATTAAACTTAAAACTTGCAGGACTCTGTCGATTTCCTCCAGAATGAATATGCGAAAGAAAAGTCCAACCAATCCTTCTTTACCTTATTTTTGAAATTAATTTGGTGGACTGTCCCTAAATGCTATTTATTTTTTAATACAAAATATTTTTTTGTAAATAAACAAAAGTATAATTGCGTGATCGTACACACATATTTCCAGTAATTCATTTAAAATGTTTAACCAATAACTTAATGGTATCGTTGGGATCCGCAGGTTATTAAATAATAAAATGTACTTACTTTATGCCTGGACGGAGTAAATAAATAACACAATTTTGATGCTTAAATATTTCTTTAGGAGCTCCATGTAAATACAAGTTGGAAGGTAAACATTTTTCCAATACTTTAATGAACGATAAGTCTCCTGTGTATAAATACAAAGCGAAAAATATGAAAGTTCTGCGTTGTGCTCAACAATGGAAGATCGTTTAGAAGGGACTTTTGTAGTAACTTAGTAAAACGGGCCAATTTGCATACAAACAGAAGTAATTCTATAGAATATTGTAATAGTAACTAGAGTCTTGGCTATTGGATTTTAAAAGGACAATACTCAGTTTTCCGCTACGTTTCTGTATTTTTGAGTGCCAACTTGCCAAGTCACGAGGTAAGAGCATAGGGTACCCATGAAAGTTGTCATCAATTAAGAATAACAAAAGTGAAGGCATTTTCCGACTAATAAGTTCTGAAAACGTATAAAAACAAGAAATAAAACTGCCAAAGTTAGGCACTGGCTCATCGTTAGGCCCCGAATTGATTTGGAAGTCTTCCAATAAAGGGTCAATTCAATATATTGGTATTGTTTCTTCGCCCCTTTTACGCTATCTTACCAAGAAGTGGCCCAATTTAGGCCCTGAACATGCCAACTTTCGTAAACATCATCAAAAAATACTTAGTAAGTATCACAACACTACAATTTACACACAGATTTATTATTCTCCTTAAATAAGGTGTTCTCAGGCATTATATATTTAAATTATTTTTATATACTTTACACGCTTCCCATTATTTCGATAATTTTCACTGCGCCGACGCAAATAAATTTTTAGACAGTCCTCTACGCGAAGGTTGTTTGGAAGAAATTGTTTTTAGCAATAAGACCGCCTAAACTGCACTATTCTCTATGAGCATTTATGTCAATTTATAAAAGTAATAATAATGTCCTCCTAGCCTAATTTCGACTACGGCGGCCAATCTCAACAGAGATTAGCCAACTGCGCGGGATATGTTATAGTGCACAAGTGTGTGTGCAATTCACAGGTGCACTCTCTGTTCCTTTACTCTTATAATTCGGTGAGACGGCAGTCGGACATGACCGTAGAGAGATCAGGCGCAGGACCAAGGGCTTAACGCCCTTTCCGAGGCACGAGGGTGTTAACACCACCAATTTCCTGACTCTAGAGCTGTGTCTGAGTAATTTCAGGACAGAAAGACCCAAACCGGGATTCGAATCGGGACCTTATGGATAGTACCCAGCGTGCTGACCACTAGACCAACGAGGCAGTCAATGTCAATTTATACTGTGTGCGGGGTACAATAAAGAGTATATATCTATCTATATAAGTATGTTACTTTTGAGGTAACATCAAGAATTAATTAAAACACAATTTTACGGATTACTTTGCGAATACGACGTTTCATTACTCGAATGCTAATTGCTATGCGAGGCCATCGATATTACTCGTAGTAAACACTGCCTCGTTGGTCTAGTGCTCAGTACGCTGGGTACAATCTACAAGGTCCCGGGTTTGAATCCGGGTCTTATATCCTCCTCATCCACTCTGCTACAGAGGTCGTCAACCACAAAATACCTAGATTTTAAATTGATTACAGTAGTCACAATGCCTCAATGATTATAAATGATTTACAGTCACTTATATAGCTTTAAACTAAGCTGGACTTGTACTATGCCGACAAGGATAAGGGATAGACATACTCTTTGATGTAACGTTCTGACTCGAGTATCAGTGTTTGTGCTCATCACACGTAAACACTATCCCCTTGTGGGACCCGAACCTCCACATGCCTGCTTGTTCCCGATTTCCAAGGTACTTTGACTGCACTTTAACTGTGCATTTTGTATGGCTAACAAATGGGGATTAGTATCCCCATTGCTTTCTCATGAATAGATGCTATTTTATTTCGTCATTAAAGATAGTTTTTGAACTGTTCATGCTTCAACTTTAAAATGATCTCTAAAAAAACTTTTCGTACAAGTGTGCTCTAAGCCATATTTAGGTGAATATCACCGAACAACCTCGCATTAGCGGCGCATAAAGCCAAATGTTTCCTTCACGTACCAAAGTTCACAATTGCCGCACACAATTCGAACTCGGAAGTGTAACAAGCTTAGTTAGACGGAACTGTATAAGGGTAGACAGTACAAAGTTATTCTGAGCTCAAGTGCTTGTTAGTTTATTAATTGTAATCATAGATCAACGATACCTATACAAATCTTATCTAACTGATAACCCCTCCCTTTACAGAATTTGGGGGAATTTAAATATACACACACATTTTGTTAAGGAGGATATGTTTTTCGAAAGTATGAATTTGTTGTTTGGCATGCCCTGTAGCCCAAACGGCTGGAAAGTTTTTTGCATATGACGTGTTGATAAAATCGTCAGAATTGTAGTAGTGTCATAATTTTTTTGTTTATGTTTGCTTTTTTAAGAAGTCATTGATGTCATTTTACTCATATAAAGATAGTGTGTCTCGCATAAACCTTCCCAAATCTATCAAAATATCTCAAATGATATTAAACTCTATCCCCGTTATTAAAAAACTTAGTACCGGGTTTAAGCCAGGACTAAGCTATTAGCTAGCCAATTAGAAAAGCGTTTCTCTATAAGTTTATGTCACGAATGTGTCATTCATTCCTCTGTTGTCGGCTTATATTTAGACCTATTTAAACCTGGTCTATTTTTTTTGTAATAACACCGTATGTGATCAACATAAGGGTAAAATAATTATGGTTGCGAAAATTTGACCGCGGCGATCATGCTCGGTTGATGTGGGGTCCACTGTACTCCTTTGAATATCCTGTATAAAAGATATTTACATCGAAACCAAAATATGAGATGTTAGAAAAGATGCATTATTCACCAAATTTTTAGATACTTACTTTGACAACGTCTGTCGTTCCTGAAACCTAGAAACCGTGGATTTAATTTCAGTTCATTTTCTATGGAAATTGACAATTTTAATGAAGTTCGGAACTTATCTCAAAAAACTTACTCTGTACAATTTATTTTTTGATACTGTTTCGTTTCGTGTAAATACCGATGCAGTAATTAACCGAGTAGTTATTGCATTCAAAGCGCTGCATCATTGAAATTGGATCACTAATAATGGGTTTTGCAATCGATTGACAGTGTGATGGAACAAACTATCTTTAAGTTGGCCTTTTAGAACTGTAATGCAGCAATCCAGCGTGCACTGAATTTGATGCATAAGCTTTGATTGGCAGTTTGAACTATATACAATAAGTCAGCCTATTAAATCCCACTGCTGGGAAAAGGTCTCACCTCAACTATGAGGAGGAACGAGCCATACTTCACCACGCGGGCTCAGTGCGGATTGGTGGAGGGGTGTATGTAAGGCAAGTGACAAACCTTACTGTCAGAACTTATCAAGCCGCCCTAGGGCCTCTGACTAGGCTTAACGACTAATACCACAGATATTAGCCGGGACCAACTGCTTAACGTGCCTTCCGAAGCACGGAGATGCTTGTCATGGACGTCACTTAAATGGTCGGAATGGTCACCCATCCAATCACGACCGCGCCGTGGGTTGCTTAACTTTTGGTATCACTACCAAAGCGCTGCCGCCACTGCGCCACAGGCACCTCAAACTATCACGGGAATATTTTTTTACTATGATTTGTTTGAAGAATTATATCTTCGTTTTGTACTTTGGTCAATAAACCTACAATAACAATAAATATCGAAAAAAGTATGTCGTAACGTCGCCTTTGTACCATTTTTATCCAAGAATTATTTTTTTAACAAATCCAGTTATTTTTTCCTTATTCAATAAATTTGCAAACTGCAAAGAACCAATAAAAATTAATAGTCTAAAAAACACTTCAAAACACGCTTTTATAGGTGCACGTAAAAGTCAAAAATAAATTACAGATCGTTCAAGTTGTCTCTATTTCTGGGCTGAAGTGTGAACTATGAGCTTTTATTTATAATATTTGATTGTAAAAGCGTGGGGCGCTGGAACAGGAAGATTTTTTGTATACCTTGCTGAGAAATCAAGTTAAGCGATGTTTCGGGAAGCAGGTTACCTACAGAGATCGGCGCTCTAACTAGAGTTGCAGCACGACTAGTAGGAGGCTCTACATTAAACAGTCTGTTCAAAGTACCAGTCAACAGTGGTAAAATGTAGAGTTCTTGTTCGTTTATTTGTTTACAAGAAAGTCTTTCCTGCTCCAGCGCCCCACGCTTTTACAATCAAATATTATAATTAAAAGCTCATAGTTTACACTAATAGGCTTAACTTCGGCTTATAATGATGTTTATTGAGTGTAAAGTTTGCGTGAAAGTATTACCAAAATTTTAGTATGGTTGACACATTTATTACCCTACTGTCTAATCTGAGGGCCAGTTAAATATCAAACAGTATGTTATTATTATAAACAATAAATGATCAAATTTAGAAACACGTTAGTGTTTCTAATATTTTAGGAACGTATTGAAAAGCGACTTTTATTTATAGACATGCTTTGAAATCCTTAAAAATAATACTGTTTTCAATGTGCGGTAACCTGTACCACTTTAGTATATTATGAAAACGCGATTTGTTAGAGTTGTTGTAAATTCGCTTTTAAATACGTTCCTAGAATAATTAAAACTTCATAACATATCGCATTGTTTCAGTATAGACATATGCTAAAAAATAGTATAGGTACATAAACATATACTTTAAAAATAAAATATAGGCACCACGTTTTAATGTAATTTGTTATTTTTATGCCTAATATTTGTTAAAAAAATATTATATTGTTTCAAGGAGTATACATAAAACTGTACGAAGACCACAAAAAATTGCCAACCTAATCCTTTCTATTTAACCTAACCCTAAAGATAATTTACATTAGATATTTAGTTTTAATAGACTCTGGACTGTTATTTGAGTACATGCTCAGAATCTTAACCAGGTACAAAAATATAACTGCTTTTTTTGAGTAAAGTCACGGCGAACCACAAGTACCATATGAGTGCACTCTTGAAACGAGGAACATAGCTCTTGTACCAAATGTTTTCACGTGTAATAGTACCATTAGCGCCGAAACACAATGCTTTTTGTTGGACAGAACCGGAGAGTTGTGAGGAGCATTTCAGCACGACCTACTGAGCTGAAATGGAGGCCTACTTTTCAAACGAAGTGGCTTTTTTAGAAACATTTTTTTCCCTCTTTTCAACCCTTACAATATGGAAGATAACTACCCAAATATATATGTGTCGGAAACATCTTAAAAGGATAAATTACTTCTTATCAAATGTATCGAGAGTAAAAAATATGACGAAAGTAGGATTTGTTTTTCAAAAGTACAGTTACAGAATTATAATACATTTGCCCGTAAAGTAGGTAGATACCTAAATTTTTTCATCTGCGCCAAAAAACATCAAGTCCATCAGTTAATTTACTTTAACATTTTGTGAATTTCTTTATCAATTAAGCTTAATTCTTAGATTGCATTTAACTTTAAATAATTTTAAAATTTATGTAACAAGTTCGACCCACAAATTATTTACCTAGCAAATAACTAAATAATCATGAATGTTGTAAAATATTACTATAATAATGTCACTTACCTACATCGTCCTGCCTGCTTCTGTAGGCCACTCATCTCATCTCAATAGTGAACTTTAACGGTCACACCAAATATTGCATAAATCCAGAAGTTTTAAAATAATTTAATTTTTAATTATTGCTATTATACTGAGTCTCGTAACATTTGTTCCTTCACTCCAAAGCATTAAGAGTTTCACAAACACTTCAATACATCGTTCGAAGTTAGTCCGTAGCTCTGTAGCATTCTCCGTAGTCGTTCGCTACGGGCGCCCGTCGTAGCGGCTAGCCATCTACTGCTGCTACGAGTACGACTACGGACTACGCCGTAGTACGCCGGCAAAATTCGCTCGTAGTGCACCTTATCACAAAACAATAAGAACTTATTTGCTAAAATTTACAAATTGAGAGATTTTCTTTTTGATAATATTTTTTGCGATATTTCACTCGCTCGGCTGGTCGTCGTGACATTTCTATTACGAATTTTATTGAAATATTTTTTAAATTTCTAAGATATGTGCGACTTGTTTTGTTATCTATTCAATGTCTGAGAAAGAAATAAATTATGTATCAATTTAAACATTCTTCAGATAACAATTTTGTCCATTCTATTTCAAATTACTGCTTATTTGGACAAGTATTCAAGTAAAGCACGATCAGTAACTTAACTAACCTTAACTTTTCTTCATCTGTTTCACAACCAATTTTACAATTTACGAGGGTCAAACTGAAAGTTCTTAGAACTGGCCACTTATAAACAATATAATAAAAAAAATATTCTAAAATTTGAAAATAGAACTCTTTGCCAATATTACTGAGTATATATTTCATTCATTTGTCATTTGTTTTACGACTTGGCGGCAAATTGAAAATTGTCTGTGTCACGTCAAAATGAATTTAACACGAGAAAATTTTCGTGCAATGATTTTTTATGACTTTCGATGTCATTTAAGTCAACAAGAAAGTTATGATAGACTACGATTGGCCTTTCACGATGAAGCCCCATCTCGTGCGACTGTTTACAACTGGTTTAATGAGTTTAAACGTGGTCGCACTAATCTCACTGATGATGTACGTGAGGGACGGCCTTCTACGGCGACGACTGAAAATAACATCTGTGTTGTGCGGCGTATGATAGAGACTGACAAAAGAGTGACCTATCAGCAGATTCGGACAAGCTTAGGCATCGGTATGAGTCAAGTGCACAAAATCCTCCACGAACATTTAGCGGTCAGGAAGCTTTGCGCCCGGTGGATACCTCATAATTTGACTGAGGCTCAAAAACTCCATCGTGTGGATTGGTGCCGTAAAATGATTGAAAGATTTAACGGAGGTGACTTAAATGCTGTGTTCGACATACTAACAGGTGACAAAAGCTGGATTTACTGTTATGATCCTGAAACCAAAAGACAATCTGCTCAGTGGGTGTTTCCTTTCGAGGAGTTGCCAACTAAAGTGAAGAGAGATCGAAGTGCGGGAAAAAAAATGGTGGCCTCGTTCTTTGGAAGGATAGGTCATTTCGCAACAATTGTGTTAGAGGATCAAAAAACAGTTTCTGCAGAATGGTACACTACCAATTGTTTGCCACTTGTCTTGGAAAAGGTTCGAGAGAAACGACCTCGCAGTAGGATCCTCCTTCACCACGACAACGCCTCGTCGCACACCGCCAAGCGAACGATCGACTATTTGGCGACATCAAACGTTGAATTACTGGGTCACCCGCCGTATAGCCCCGACCTCGCGCCTTGTGATTTTTATTTATTGCCAAAAATTAAAGAAAAACTTAAAGGAAAGCGGTTTATGAATGCTGAAGAAGCGGTGGCTGCGTATCGCGATGCCATTGAAGAGACCCCTAAGGACGAGTGGGCAAAGTGCTTTTCCCAGTGGTTCCATCGCATGCAGCGGTGTATTGACGTCAATGGACAATATTTTGAAAAGATATAATAAAACTAATAACTGGCTAATGTAATCAGTTTTTGATTTTCTAAGAACTTTCAGTTTGACCCTCGTATAACGTCAATTTTTTTATATAATCTCGTTTTTTTGAGAAGTTATAGATGTTATTTTACTCGTTTGATGTACTTTCGATATTCGTTTTAAAGTTTTTGACATTTGTATTAGTTACGGAATAATCGCCAGTGTACATCAAACGATTAACGTTAATTTAGAGAGATGTACCTGCTTGCGTCAGTACGACATTTTTATTGGGGTTGATGTTGTTGTTGTTGCAAGCTGTAATTTTGATTGTAATTTAAAACAATTATAAAGACTTTTAGGGTAGAATCAAAGCAATCTTAGTTGAGATATATGCACATTTTGTTATAATCTGAAATTTAAAAATTAATTAATAGTTAGAGCATTTTTAAACTGGGACGATAATTAAGGTTCCTCCACTTCAAAAGGAAAAAATGAACCTGTCTGTCTCTATGCTAAGACCCATTTACCCAGAAACGCGTGTGTGTCAAACACTTTTGTCTACAGTTCCTTGACGATACGATTTGTCAAACACTTTTGTCGACGACGAAGTCTACGCAACATGCAGCCACTTGAGTCTTATTTGCGAACACTTTACAGGGAAAGTACATCGTATAAGGTAATTTCTAAAAGAAACAGGGCAAGAAGAAAAAACAGTACGAAAAAGTCTGAAAACCGCACAGTAGTTAACATCGTGTAAAAAACTTTGGTTGCAATTACTCAAGTTTGTACGTAATTCTCAGTGTGAAGTCTGACTCACATTGCCCGCTTTTTCATTTAATTGAAATTCCATTTGAAAGGGTTTCAGCAATTTGGAAACAATTATTGGTATCGAATTTGCTACATGATTTTTAAATGAACAGTTTATATAAGATTATCAACAAAGTACGAGTACATATGTACAGTCGGAAGCACGTCTGGTTACCCATGTGAACTACGAAAACAGATTTTATTACAAAGGGAATAGAGGTGGGCTCAAGGTCAATGTGGGGTAGTCTGACGTGCAGCTGGGTGTATTGTGAATGTATATTTTTACAAAAGTTGCCTTTACTTTATTTGCATGTTTCAATTAATTGCTTCGTAGCTTTAACGTAAATTTTTCGGCTCGACAACGTATTTAAACTCGATTACGTACGACTATCTACATCGCTCTCCGATAAATATAATTTAAATACGATGTTCATGTTGGACGTGACATCGAGCGAAAACAACATTAATTAATTTATATTCGTACATGTCTGAAAAATTTAAAATGTAGTACTATTCCTTTAGGACTAATTTTCCAATAGTCAGATTGAATAAGTATTTAAGTGAACATACCTATGAATGAAATTCGATAATAAATATGCGAGCATTTCATTCTAAGACAGCATTTCATTTTTCAAGGTGTCAAATTTTAAAAATAATATCTAGGGAAAGAAACGACCTTTTTGACAATTATTTTTAACTATAATATTTTTCGAATAATTCATAAGCAGGTTTGAAATAGTTGAATGTAAAAAAATGGTACACGCGTATAAGTCCGAGTTCGCCATAACATGGTCAGTTTTTAAACAGGCTTTATAATATTATTTGACATGTTTGTACGGGAATTGTGTCAAATAAACCATCAACTTAGGTAGACCGGCTGTTAAAAGAGTGTGAACTCAGGTCTCAAGTTGTCTTTCATTTTTGTTCAGACAGACGCGGCGGGGGACTTTGTTTTATAACGTAGTGTAAGGTGTTTTTCTACCGATATTTATTTAGAGCTTACTTCTAGTTGGTACGTGGGAAATTTTACTAAACCATAACTTGTTAATTAACCCTAGTAACAATTTGATGTAAACCTTAAAGAAATCTATTAAATAAATAATAATGTCCTCCTAGCCGAATTTCGTCCGTGGCAGCCAATCTTAACAGAAATGAGCTCCTGCGCAGCAATCTCTTGATTCATTTATTTACTTAACTTTATTGCTTTTAAATTATTAAGGCATTCATTAATTTTAAGTCAACCGCGTGAGAATGCAGGAAGTTTATCAGGGGCAAGACATTGAGTAAAAATATGGATTGTAAGGAATTTCCGAAAGCAATCCTTTGCTACGGTGCGCGCGCATTCGCGCCAAGTGTTTGACATGTATCTTCCCTCTCACTCGCACTATTTTCTTTGTACGCGGCGTCATATTTCTTGAGAATTAATGTGATTTATTAATAAAAATGTGTTTTAACTGAGCTTCCGTACAGGATAGATATCATAGCTGGTGCAAAAGTATTCGCGCATTACACAGGTGCATTTTCTGTTCCTTCACTAGTATAGTTCGGTGAAATGGCAATCCAACATAGGTTAGCGGAGGGAGATTAGGCGCTGGCTAAAGGCGTAGTTTTCCGAGGTTGGGGAGTGTAAAACCACCAACTTCTTCTTAAAATGCTTCATAATCCTCTTAAAAGCTGCTACGAGTTTCAACTTACGAACATCAAATACCAACAAAAGCTACCTTATTAACACAAAATACAAAACCTACTTGTTCTTATCACAAAAGCGTTATTCTCTTCATTAAAATAATCTGCTTTCAAGGCGTAGAACATCAATGTAGAGCCTACAAATTAAACTTATTATTCTTACTTTTCTTCTGAAATATTTGTTTTCAAAAAATGGTAAAATAGATGACTGTTAAAAAAGAAAGACTAAAAAGTACTCTTAATAAAATTTTTGAGACGAAAAGGTATTTTAACCTATTTGTCAATGCTCGCCGTACAAGTGTGCATATAAAAGACTGTGTTACCTTTGAAACGATTATAGAAGTTATAGCCGGACTTACTTTAATATTAGATTATTGAAAATATCATGCCTTCATGACAAACAACATAACATTCCGCCGTCACCTTACTTTGTAAATCTTTTTCATATTTTACTCATTTTCTATTACAATCTATCACAGTCGCGGACGCCGCCGTAACATCAATTTATAAGATGCTACCACAAAAAAGAGAAAAATGCATTCCTTTCAATAGAAAATATTGTCCTGTCTGTTAGAAAAATCTGGGAGAATCGATGGGACATTTTCTGTCGCTCCGGACGCGTAGAAATCGTTATGCCACAAAAATACTTCATAGTGAACCCCTTGGGAACACAGAATTTTGCCGATACTTCCGCTAAATGTATATGTACAAACACTTAGATATTTTCTGACGCACTTGTAGTTGTACATTTGTAGGACGTACAATACTGTTAAACAGTCAGTACGAATAATGTTTTTTTAATTTGTCTGAGGTAATCTTGCGTCAGTTTTAAATCTGTGCACTAAACAGTTTTGAAAATATCCATATACACATGTGTAGTCAATTGAGTTATCGTATTGTATACCTACCTGACTTTTGAATAATTACAACTACCATAGGTTAAATAATAAATACACACTTGTGTAGTCAACAGAGTTTTCATATCATATATGTACTTGCAGTAGAAATGAATCGGTATCCTGTTTAAATAAGAAATAAACGATTCATGCTATCTAGCTAGACGTGTTGTAGTACATGTCTAGCAGAATGTTAGTTATGTCAATTTAAATACGTAAAAATAAAACGAAGTACGACGATGGGTCGTGGGAGTTCTTACCTTTTTGCGGTACGACGTCGCATCGCAGTCTTGTCAGGCATCTCTCACTCAATGTATTTGCGCGCGTTAATAGCCTACTCTCGAGCGCACCGACGGCGGTGCGTAAATTAGTAGGCTGCCAACAACCGACAGGCGCGCGCGTACGCACTGTTGAAATATTTGTGTTATGGTCGATTCGTTTTCATGCAAACTAATTAAGTAATATGGTTTATACATCTGGTATTTACTGCACAAATGCAACCAGAAGCTTAATGTGTCCTGAATTAGTCTCAAATTAAAGTAAAATTCTGGACTTATCAGAGTCTCGAATGTTAAAACTTTTAAAATCTTTTAATAAGTCATCATAATTTTACGGCAGATTGATAGTTCCTACAGAGGCTTTTTATAACTAATGTATAAATACATTTTTGAAAAAAAAATTGCACAGGACAACATGTTAGATCTTGTTTTCCACATTACTACTTATTAAAACTGTTTGTACGAATCCGATTTGTTTTTCGGGACAACCGAAAATTTTGCACAGGTAAACATTTTATAAAACACTATATATCATTGTAAAACATTTCAAACCAAGCTACAAACAAAATAGGCCTTGTATCGAAAGAGGCAACCCTGAGTTTATTAGTTTTACTCCAAGGTCGCGTAGCTGCAGAGGAATAATAACGTAATGTTCGAAACTTATGGCACATTTTCGGGTGCAGCGGTCTGCGAAAAAAAAATGTAGGCTATTATAAGAGTAGGTATGAACGATTTTCCTTGGAGTGATTTATCTGTTACGTAGTAACTATTATATAATCTGTGGTCTTGTGTACAAGCCCTTATAAGTAAAGTATTTTTTTACTGCTGATTTATCCAGTTTATCATAAATCTACGAGTAAACATTCAGTTCTCTCAGCTTCATCACAGCATTTATAAAAAATAAATATATAAAGAGGAAAGATTTGTGGATAGACTTGACTCCGAAACTACTAAACCGATTCAAATGAAATTTGGTACAGAGATAGTTTAAGACCCCGGAAAGGACATACTTATAGGTTACTTTTTGTTAAAATAAGCTAAAATCATCTGTGGGGTGAAAGTTTGTATGGAAAATCCGTCATTTAGCGCGGGAGAAGTCGCGGAGAACTGCAAGTTTTAATTTTTCTTATTTTGTTACAATATAAATTTAACTATAGTTTTATACATTTTCATCAAATATTGTGTACCTGAAAAAGACATACACAAAAAAGGCTTTTATCCCGGGCCTTGAGACGATCGTTCAATGGTTTGTTTGCCTGGCTTCCGTAAATATTTGTTTTCCCAATTCCTTGACTGGGTAGAGTTACTTAGTTTGAACTTTCTTCTAACACAAATATACAATGCCAGGATTCGTGGATGAGGAAATTCATATAAATAAACTAGTAAATCACATATTTTTAATTATGTATAAAATATATTAACTTAGAACAAAGTATGTTTAGTTTTACATTTAATTTAGTTGGAACCTCTTTTATGCATAAGGATGATAGGAAATCCGAAATATAACCTTTATAACACACACATCAATATATTATCGTAAATGTGAATTCATACTAAGCTTGTTGTCCGTTTTGTTTAGACTAAACAATTGCCTGCCTTTATCCAAATTACCGTACAAAAAACTTCTATTACAAATATCTAGTCTTTTTAAATAATACACAGTCACGCAACACGAATTTGCGTGATACTTTAATATTGCACTGAAATATTAAGTTGTAATGCTTTATCATTTAGGTGTGTTGCAAACGAGTATATAACACAGCGCCAAGATCATTATTAGTAAGAGAGTCAGTATCTAGCAACTTCCCATTCAATATTTGCATTACCGAGTGTTAAGTGTAAAACTACGCCCTTTACTTAATTATAAGTCAGCCTATTAGATCCCACTGCTGGGAAAAGGCCTCACCTCAACTATGAGGAGGAACGAGCCATACTTCACCACGCGGGCTCAGTGCGGATTGGTGGAGGGGTGTATGTAAGGCAAGTGACAAACCTTTCTGTCAGAAGTTATCAAGCCGCCCTAGGGCCTCTGACTAGGCTTAACGACTAATACCACAGATATTAGCCCAACTGCTTAACGTGCCTTCCGAAGCACGGAGATGCTTGTCATGGACGTCACTTAAATGGTCGGAATGGTCACCCATCCAATCACGACCGCGCCGTGGGTTGCTTAACTTTTGGTATCACTACCAAAGCGCTGCCGCCACTGCGCCACAAGCACCTCTTCTTTACTTAATTAACTTTATTTAATTATATATAAAAATAATTATATTTATTATAGTATGGCAGTTTTATTTTTTAAATTTAACAGATAAGTATGCCGCTTTTAGAAGAATTGATATATAATTGCCTACAGTTGGAGAGTGGGTAATAAGGAATATAACGCAAACGGAAATCTAAGACTTGATATATACAGAGGGCAAATCAAGTATGTTTTTATGCAAGCATGTATTTCTCAATTTATGAGTCCAGTATGAAATAGTTGAATGTACAGTAAAACACGCGAATACCTTTTACTACATAGTCCATAAGGTAATTAATGAAATAAGCAAGGAATTGTATTAACCAAAATTGGGATGAAACATGAAGGTTGATTGATCCCTTGGTCGGTAAACAGTAGGATCAGTTTTTAATATTGACAAAAGAAATTACTACATTTTTTTTTTACCACATATTAATAATAATGCCCTCCTAGCCGAATTTTGACTACGGCGGCCTATCGCATCAAAGATTAGCCAACTGCGCAGGACTACGCAATACACAAGTGCACTATCTATTCCTTCACTCTCATAATTCGGTGAGACGGCAGTCCGACATGACCGTAAAGAGATCAGGCGCAGGATCAACGGCTTAACGTGCTTTCCGAGGCTCGGGGGTTTAACACCACCTACTTCCTGACTCCGGAGCTGTGACGGAATTTTTTCAAGACAAAAAACCCGACACTCTCGGCCCAACCCGGGATTTGAACCCGAGACCTCGTGGATAGTATCCAGCGTGCTGACCACTTAACCAACGAGGCAGTCGAACAGTTTAAACATATTATTAAGCAAACAACTTAGAAGGAACATCTTTTTATGTATTTATTGCAACAACAACATCACATTTTTAAATTTCAGAGGCAGCAGATAAGGGCTTGGTGAATCGTTCAAAAACATTGTTTAATTTATCTGAGCTTACAATCTTGCTCAAAAATATTAAAGGACAGCCCTGAATGATAGCGACCTGCCTTCATGGCCCATATTTTTAAATAAAACATTCCATCCGTACTGCTCCGTTTGGGGTTTTTATTGCTCAATTTCTTTTGGTAATAATGTAATGTAACAGTGATGAAATGTCCTTTAAACGCTGTTTTGCCATTTAGCTTATATAGCACGTGTAGAAAGGGTTGGCAATGCAAGCTCTGCTTTTTTTATATTGACACCCTTTTGTCCATCCGATTTTAACTAAACTTGACCTGAAAAAGTAAGTAAGTACTACACTAATTATGTTTTTTTGTACAATACAAAAGTCTGAATAAATAAAATTTTAAATAATAAAAAAAAACATTTTAATATCTAGTATTGCCTCCTCGAACCCTGATTAAAGCTTTAAGTCAATTTGCTTTAACAGCAATTCAGAGAGAACTCATATTTCGTTTACAAAGATCTTTTTTCAGAGATTTTATAAAAGAAGACATCAACTATGGAACTTATAGTAAAAGATTTAATTTTCTTTTATTGAAAATCACAATTAAGGTTTCGCGCTTATCACATTCACCCTATAAGTATTTATATTGTCAAGATATTGCATACTAAAGTCAGACTTAACCGCGTTCCTACAATAATCCTAAACAGCTGTTTTCATCTCGATTCATTTAGTTTCACTCGAGTGAGACTAAGGTCTGTCTAAACTGATTACCTGGCTTACAATATCATTTTTGTGCTCTGTATACAGGCGGTTTCCCCAGAGTCCTATTTAATCATGTTAATCCTTAGTTTTAGGGAAATTGAAGTAGGGCGAGCTTTTATTTGTCATAGTCAGTCAAAATATTTTTCAGTCAGGGCATTCAAAATATTTTTCGTGTCTTTTATTTTCAAAACAGGACTAATAGGCAATTGAGTATTTCAGAATACAGCACTGTAGGTCTAGTTTAATGATATGTCTTCTATGCCAGCGCTGTACTTGCATCTTTCAAGCAAGTCATCTTTATAGTGATAATGCGAAGAATGAGTTAACACCCTTCTGGGAGTGTTAGGTTTTTCACGTCAGGTGCACATACTATGATGGATCTAGATTAGACCGGTTCAGATTTAATATAATAAATAATAATAAAAATAGCACTAATTTAGTAAAGTAATATTAGTCTGCACATGGTTCCTAAATGATAGCGACCTGTTCGGAGTTTAGTGAAAATTTTAATTTTTCGTATTTTCTACTTTGAAGAAACCTCCCTTTTTTTTCTTTGTAGGAATACTTTCTTTTGTTGGAATAATAATTTTAAAATTGCGCATAGTGAACAAATGCTCTTGGTATCTGACTAGCTATTTTTCCATGAGACTGCACGTAAATAAATCGCTAGTTAGAAAAACTAACTGGTAAACAGACCGTAAGGCCATGTATCCCCCAGAGACCGCTGCTAGGTTGTCTGCTAGGTTGCTAAGTGGTGCGATAATGTGTGGTTCTTTTCAGATATCACAATAGTATTTAAACGACGTGTGTTAGTCGTAATATAAGAATTCCTTCAAAGTTAGAGTGAACAGGCGTCTTCTGGGTGAGCTCGCTCCATCGTCGACGCTGTCTACGCCACGTCTAGCTTAGTCTAGAGTCAAGAGCAAACCTATTTCAAGTTAAAAAATATAATTATATAGCTTTTCACTCGTACCATCCCTAGCACAGATCACTTGCGCACATGAAAAACCTTTCACCGCTAAGGCGTTTCCACCGAAGCTGTGCTAAGCAAATCTAAGTTAATTAAGGGATTCAATTGTTTCTAAATTATTGTTTTTAAGTGATAAGCATTCACTTTGCAAACTAAATATATTATTGCACTTGAAAAAATGACCGCCAGAGGCGGGAATCGAACCCGCGTTCCTCGCATGCCGGGCGATTGCCTAACCTCTCGGCCACACTGGCGTTGGCAGAGCCTGTCGAAATTTTTAAGTGCTTCTTAACGCTATAATGCCGCGTTGCTTTCATCAATGTTATTGGGATTACACCCTCAACACTCAAAAGAAATACTATTAATAGCGTTAAGAAGCACTTGAAAATTTCGACAGGCTCTGCCAACGCCAGGGTGGCCGAGAGGTTAGGCAATCGCCCGGCATGCGAGGAACGCGGGTTCGATTCCCGCCTCTGGCGGTCATTTTTTCAAGTGCAATAATATATTCAATTGTTTTTTAACAAACTCATCTCTCGCTACGCATACTCTGCCATATCTGGTGGAGGCGAAGCCTTATTCAGAAAATAAATCTTTCCGAATGGTAAATAGTTAGTATTTTTTGTCGTTTACAGTAGACTAGTTATCGGGCATTGAACAAGTCTAAAACACTGACTTGAATAAGAGAACCTACTCTGTTAGTTTTTCAGTATTTTATTTTTAACTTCAATTGCTCTACATATTATTGTTTTTTTTTTTCAGTAATAAGGATTAACTTCATAATCTCAAGATTAGATTAGACCTTTCCCGCCGCAGAGACGGTCACTTTTTCAAGTGCAATATCTTATACTGAATTAAATCAAATTTCGCCCACAAAAATTAATCGACTGTGTCATCCGGTGAGACTCGAACCCACATCCCTTCGCTATCCGGGCGAGTGCTCTTATCAACTGAGCTACGGAGGACGTTAGTCAGTCGACAATTTTTTTGTAAGTGCTTGCTACGCCAGTGAGTCCCACCGGATGACACAGTCGATTATATTTGTGAGCGAAATTTGATTTAATTTCGTACAAACTTGCAAAATAATTGCTTAAGTTATGAAAATAATTATACCTAATACTGTTGGTCTACTCATCTAAACCCACGTTTCAGCGCCTACGGCCGAATTACAACTTCTTATAGGATAAAGCCTCAGATACAAGGCGGCAAACTTTTGGCATAGTTTCTGACAGTATTCTAGTTAGAGCTATTCGATAGGCTTAGGCTTAGGACTTGAGAGATGCTTGTAGTTGATTAGCTATCTTAGTGTTAGCATCTTATCATTTACAGGCGACAGACATGAATAAACCATATCAGAGGAAAAGTTTCTTACTTATAAATTTGTTGTATGACGGGACTTTAACCTAGAAATTTTCTTTGAAACACAGTTTTATTTTAAGGTAATTTGAGGTTACAAATTGCACATTGCTAAAAAAAACTTTAATGTCAAATTTTTAAGATCTATAACCACATGAGGTATTACTTTAAGTAGTTCTATTCAAGTACCTACATGAGATGGCCCTGCCCTACACTTTTTAAACCTTGGATGGAGTGAAAAGATTTTTTGGAAAAGTTAAGATGTATGGCATTTCAAATATTGCATATGAATATCATGAAACTGCTGCGGTTATATTTAAATTCCCCCTTTGACTTCATAAAAAGACGCGAGAAAAAGAGCCGAGCGGAGAAAACTTCACTTCTCATCCGTGAGGTCGTGAGTTCGATCCCGGTCTGTACCACTGAGTTTTAATAAAAACTTAAGTACAGTCTTTTTCAAAAAGATATCGCTGCCTAACGGTAAAGGAAAACATTGTGACGAAACCTGCACACCAGTTAGCTGGTGTGTAAAATAGAGAAGGCAATGGCAAACCACTCCATTAAAATTTGCCAAGAAAGTCGTTGTGTGTGTTTCATTCCACATAATGATCACGACCCTCAGTCATGATGTATACGACTATGAAGTTTGACTTCATATAGGATGCAAGTCACTTACCAACAATTCATGCAAACCAGGTGCTATCTACTATGTCAAGCATTCACGTGGTTTACGTGACAAATCGCTTCAATGGCAGGTACACACATTGTAAACAAGGAATTTGCATCGTGCCTAATTTAGTGATTTCATTAGTTAACTTCACGTTTACCGTGTTATTCGACTACGTCTGGTGACAAGTTAAGCGTCTGTACAACCGATCACTTACAAAGTCGATGAGATAGGCTTGTTTCAGTGGTGAACGTCCTGCAGCTGATTTTGATGGAAATAAATGAGCAACCTACCCTATACTTAAAAATAAACCTAAGACTAGTCATTAAGTCTGCATCCTATAAATATTGCACCGGATATTTCAGTTACTTTATTTTCGCGATTCTTTAGGGAGTAAGCACTTCTGGATAAAGAGGTGGACGCAGCGACGCTTCGCAACTAGGTTCGTTTGTCAATTTACAAAGGAAGCGTGCATGAGACGTAAATAATATAATAGTAGTTTGAAATCACTTTCAAGTGTTTCAAGCAATATGCTATTGTTCAGTGACAAACAGAATCGGAGTGAGAATGTATTTTGTCAATATGTAAAATGTATATACATATAGTTTTAGCTTTACCTACCCAAACTCTCCGCTGCATATTGTGATAGAGACTGAGGCAAGGAAGGCACTGCAAAGACTTAAGGTCTCCCAGCTTTGGGATGCATCCAAACCTCAAACGAATCACACTCTATGGGAAGGAAATTCGGATTTGAACAGGATTCTTCAAATGGACTGTGATCGAACAAGTCCAAAATTTTACTTCCAAAGACTATACAAAGTCCACCTCCCCACAAGGGATGACTGGAAACAACGCCCACCCAAGCCGGAACCGGATAGCATAATCTGCTATACGGATGGATCCAAAATGGATAGCGGCACAGGTGCGGGAGTTTACCTGAAAGACTTCCAAGAAAGTCAATGCATGGGTGTAATGGCAACAGTTTTCCAAGCAAAAACCTATGCTATACTCTCATGTGCATTGAGGAATCTAGATCAAGGTGTGAAAAACAGCACTATCTATATTCTCAGTGACAGTCAAGCTGCGTTAAAGGCACTGTCAAGGGCAAAAGTGAACTCAAAATTAGTCATAAATGCCATTGAAGTACTTAACAGACTCGGCAAACATAATAAACTACGTTTAATATGGATACCGGGTCACACAGGTTACGAGGGTAACGAGAAAGCAGATGAATTAGCGAGATGGGGCTCATCGGCTAGACTAATTGGCCCTGAGCCTTTTATAGGATTGTCGAATGGAACAATTAACACGGAATTCAAGAACCACATAAAGGCCAAACATGCCCAGGAATGGTCCAGAATAAATGCCCTGGATCACTCTAAAGCCTTTCTTGATCTGAATGCTAGAAAATGGTACAAATACCTAATGCTTAACAGCCGCCAACACTCGAGACCTCTGCTGGGGGCATTAACTGGTCACTACGCCACAAATAAAATGCTTCTCAGAATGGGGCTAACTCAGGACGGCAGCTGCAGAGCCTGTGGGGAAGAGCCAGAAGACATGAAGCACTTGATGTGTGAATGCGATGCACTGGCTAGAACCCGAATGGGTCTTCTTGGATTGGCTTACCCAGACTCGAAAGACTATAGGCTCTTCAGACCTGAAGACATAGTAAAATTTATAAAGGAAGTCTTTAAGGAACACTGAAGAGTAAAGGTATGGGGAGTCACAAAAGATCCTAGTGGGTCGAGGTGCTCCGTGGGTTAATGCCCATGGCCCCTATAAAGATAAGATAAGATAAGATACCCAAACTCTAAAATTTAATTTCAGAACATCTATTATTTTGGACATGTATATGTAAACCTTATCACTCTACATCTTATTTGGGCTAATGGCAAAAACATACTATACTCGTTTATCAAAAAAAAATGTCACACCGCTCTGCAGTGAAGAGGGGTTTTTTTTGGCAGCGTATAGCCAATACAATTTATTACAAAAACATTTCAATCAGTTAGAGATTTAAATATGTTTTATTTTAACTTAGGTTTATAAAGATTTCCACCTTACGGAAGAAATTAGGGTAAACTTACGTATTCAAGTTACGCAGAACTCTTTTAAAGTAAAACAGCTCACTTTACGCATAATAGACAATCTTAAGAAGGCGAGCTTTTCAAAATCACTTTGCTTAGAACTTTTGAATCTCTTAAAGTTAAAGAGATCCTGTTACGCTTAACAACGAGCTTATAAATAATTCTGGATAGAATCCAGACGAAACTTAATCATCAAAATTTACCTCTAAAATCTAAATTTACTATATTTAATTTGCTCGAAAGTTGATAAGTAAGTTGTTTATTTTGAACAGGGTTTTGTCATTAAACTGCTCTTTGTGAAATAAAGGGTTTAACAAAACCCATTAGGATTTAATTTATAATGAATACTTAATGTGTTTTTGTCTGCTTTAATGTGTTATGTTCAGTTATGTTAATTATGACTCCTTTGTTGTTGTTCAAAGGTACTTATGTTTAATCAAAGTATTTTTTACTTATATCATGAATATTTATAGTTAATATTAATGCTGCAGCGGAATGGAGCTATTTAATATCAAAGTGAACATAGATTGCTAAATAAACGTTAAGTACAAAGCCACTCGATCGCATCAGCTCAGATGCAATTCTGTGGTTATATGCACAGACGACATAACATCAAGCTTAACACTGCAGCACCTTATACAGTCGCAATAAGGACGGTATTGCAACGAAAATGGGTAGTCTGATGTTCAGGTCTATATAAATAACTCGCCTCGGGGTGAACAAAACTTAGCATCCAGATCAAGCGGAATCTCTCGCCAGTTTACTTGCGCGAGCCAACTTTATGGAGCTATACCTACTGAATAACCATAATCAGTATAAATATTTAACACTAGGAATTTCCCGCGACTTCTTCCGAGCAAAATCCATAATCAACTTTCCACCTGTTTACACTCCTTCAAAGTATTTTTATCACAAAAATAGTAGTTGTGATTTCAATTTTAAGGGTTACTTTAAACGTATTTGCTTTTCAGATGGTCATATCTATTTTAATCAAAATGTTAAAAAATCAGTGATGTAATTGACGTGAAAAGGTAACAAAATAGTAGTAGCAATTTCGTATTTTTAATATTAGCAAGAATTACTGACAACAGTTGGGAACGTCTGTGGCGTAGTGGCTAGCTGGTTGCCTCTCATGCGGGAGGCCCCGGTTTGATTCTACGTGCCGCCATGTAAAAATGACTTTATCTGATTTATGTACATTAGTTGTCTCACCAACCGATGCTCGTATGGTGAAGGAAAACCTGCACATTCAAGTAATTGAATGTGTAACCGTGATCCAAACTGGTCAGGTTAGCAGGGTCACCGAGGTCAGATGGCAGTCGCACTATTGTCATTACGATCTAATATCCTGATCACGGATCACGGTCCAAAGTGGACCCTGGGCCCTGGCGCGCGAGTGCACAACTGAGAAATCGCTAGGATGATAATGAGCAAGAATGACTGACTATGACTTTGTTATATTGGAATTATTCTCTAATTTACTTGGAACGCTTTTGGTCGAATAGATCTGTTGAAATACGATTCGATGCTTCAGAGTTTCAGACGGCTTGAACTCAAGTCATATCAGCCTAATAACAGAATCTTTTAGACGAGTAGAACGGTAAGCTTTTGTTTTGGTATAAGTAATAATATTATAATAATATAACAGATAATTTCTAATAAAGACTGCAAAAACTCCACGCAATACTCCAGCTCTTGTAACCGCCCACATAAGACTAAACAACGTTTACATAATCATACCTAATATCGATCTTCCTGAAACACACCTACTAAAATCACACAGATTTACCTAAGCTTTTTATATTTTTATAACTTAAGCAATTATTTTGCAAGTTGTTTACCTTTATAACAGAATAGCAGTGTTATAATAAGATAGATTGATGACCTCCGCTCTGTGATCGAGTGGCTCGCACTCCGGTTTTTAAGGTGTCCCCATCTCTGAGGTCCCGGGTTCGATCCCCGGTCAGGTCAATATATAAACTGCTCTCAGCCGATCGGCACTTTTGTACGGGGAAGCCAAAATTTTTTTTGAGATTTCGATGTTGATCCCATAGAAAAAGTTGTTGTATTTGAGCAATAGAATGACGTCACTCTCGCTTGACGCTTATTTACGGAACACCCTGTACATGTAGGAGTGCATATTATTTTATATATTGTTTTGAGTCTGATGGCTGTAGCACCACCATTGCTTCTGATTTCTGCACACACGTGCTTTAGCTACTCACTTTGGGATCAGGAGCAATGTATGTTATACAGAGTGTCCAGGTTTCTACTAGTGATAATTTAAACACTAGACTGCAAATAAATTGGAACAGGACCGATTCTGATTTTTGAGAAACAGATCGTTGCAGCATGAGATTTAACAAACAAAACGTTCCGAGATATATCTTATCGCCATAACATTGAGGGTCAGTATCCACTACACCGTACCATACCGCAGGGCCGTATGAAAATACACATTTGATTTTCAACCCTAAACAGAGGAGTTAAAGTTCAAAAATAATATAAGCACGGTGTTCGTTTACATAGTGCCAGAAAGGTGCATCCACGAACACCGAGTTTAAACATTTTGAACTTCAACATTTTACGCTAGTGTCGAAAATCGAATTGTGTACTTTTTATACGGTCAGAGTATGGTACAGTGCAGTGGGCACATACCTTTATTTAGGTCTGTACCCAAACTTTTTCCGGAAAAGCTCCAAACTCATTGTTCTTTTTTGTATCTCAAATATTATAATTTTTTAACCAGAGGTTGAACGATACGGGGAATTTATAAAATTCATTATAAAAATGAGAATGAGAAACCCTTTCATTAAAATTTAACAAAAAATGGAAGTTATTAAAGTTACGTCACAACCATTTTTTTTTTGACTAGTGGTCCTACCGAGGTTCCCTTCTTCATCTTCGAGGAGTTGTGTAACAGGTTGGTATGCCTTTTTAACTGTTCTCACCTTTTGATAGAACTTGCGTGATTCGTTCGATCTTATTAACGTTTCAATATTATTTAATATTCCTATCAGATGATTTCTCCTTTCTTTTTTCACTAGCCTTCTGAGATCTCTTCTTGCTTCTTGGTGTTTTCCATCCCATCTACTGTCTTGTTTAGCCAGTACCTTGTACGCTCTCGATGAATTTTTGCAAGTGCTTGCTACGCCAGTGAGCCGGCATTCGATTTCGTCAATACTTGGGGAATGTACCCGCATGTATCTAATGGAAATATTTTTACAAATATTAACCATCAGTTAAGATGAAATCAGCTTAACTTATTATATTTTTATAACTTAAGCAATTATTTTGCAAGTTTTTACGAAATCCACCGGATGACACAGACGATTAATTTTTGTAAGTGAAATTTGATTTAATTACCTAAGCTTTGTATAAAAAACCGGCCAAGTGCGAGTCGGACTCGCGCACGAAGGGCTCCGTGCCACTATCTATACAAAATTAGACACTATATTACGACTTAAAAAAATCACGTTTGTTTGGGAACCCCCCTTAAATATTTATTTATTTAAATATACACTATCATCAACTGTGAAAATTTTAACTATCACTGGTGACAGACAGTCAGGCAGATAGCGAAGGCATTTTTTAAAGGGTTTTTTATACCCTTTGGGTACGGTATCCTAAAAATAGACAGCGTATTGATTTTACTGTCGTATTTGTTTTTTTCTGTACCTACTACTGTAACTGTAATCATTGAAAGATAATATAAACACTCGTCCGAGTTATTTAATTAATATACTCAAAGCACAAGTACAAAATACAACAAGTAAACATAATTTAAAAAAAAAAACACCCGTCTGCAAAAATTTACCTATTATATTGCTATGGTAAGGAAAAAATTAATCCCCCCTCCCCCCTTTATCTCCATTTGCTGGCGCCATTTTTAAAATGAGTATATCACTCTCACAATTTTGACAAATTCAACGACATATGTCAAAAACTGTCTAGCTGTTTAGGCTGCAGGGCTTGCCAAACAATTAAACATACATACATATATAATCTTGAAAAACATAACCTTCCTTCCGCAATCGGGTAACAAATGAATTATACATAAAACTTTGCTTGTTACTTGCGACTTCAAAGCCTTAAGGTACAAAACTCTTTTAACATAAACATAAAGAACATTAACAGAGCTGATAAAGTTCCAGAAATATGGAAATTTTCTATAATGACAACTCAAAGCTTTCCAAGTTTCAGAATGGTTGTTGGAGGCTTGTGCCCCTGTCGGCTAATTAATGAATTAAAAACTTTACGCCCCAACAATCGTTTAGGAAACAAACAAAAGATATTTGTATTTATTTTCTACTCGTATATATAATTTTCTATTTGTTTACATTTTCTAGCTGTCGTTATGTAAACCGACTGAGTGCAGTGTTCGCGTACAAAACTACAAAACCAGCGGTTCCTTGCGGGTTCGATCCCCGCAACGGACACATAAGGAATTGTGTGAGGAACATGAGCATTTGTACCTGAATGATGGGTGTTTATAAGTATGTATATCAGTTGTTATAGTCGCCATAGCACAAACTCACGTTTATACTTTGGGGGTAGGTAATTGGTGTGATTCTTGAAAAATATATATTTATTTTAAAGATGTGAAGCAATTGAACTCCTACTACCTTACTCTTATACTACCTGCTTAATCATAAAAAGATCGCACATAAAAAAGGTACACCTTTTAATGTGGTTGCTTTTGAGGTTTTGAGTCAGAGAAAGTCTATACAAATACAACACTTTTGATGTTTGTTTATGAAAAGCAACTTGGTGCAACGGAGCCTTAGATATCCAAACGTGTATTTTTTTCTTAGCCGAATTGATGACCGTCTTAGCCTCAAGTTCATCAACACATGTTTAATATGTAACCAACCGGTTAAACATTATTTGACATATTTTGTATGGGACTTCTGTCAAATTCAACGTCAATCGAAGTTTACCGGCTGTTTAGAAATTGGTGAACTCGAGTAGTGATCCGCGCTCTAGACTTCGAAACTAGAGGTTGGTAGTTCAAATGCCGCAAAGGGCAAATGTTTGCGTGATGAGCACGAGTATTTGTAGTCGTGTATGTTTAAAAACATATTTAAGTATGTTTACCCGTTATCCTAGTCGCCATAGCACAAGCTTGCGCTTAGTTTGGGGCTAGGTCATTTTAGAACAATTAATTATTATTACCAACTTTTGTATTATATAAAGATAGACATTTTAATATTCATTGGATAATCTGCATAGCATAACAAAAGCAACAATATTTTTTATAATTTAAGCAATTTCTTAGAAAGTCTTTACGAAAGAAAATTTTTGTGTGCAAAATTTAGTGTAATAACAAAAGCAGTGTTTTAATTTAAATAAATTCATCACATTACATTCAGTTTTTACTAAATTATGCTGTAGACGAAAATCATTTCAATGTTTTCACTCACAAAATTAAAAAGTCAGGACGCCAGCTTTATTACCTAGTCCCAAAGCAATACTTTGCAAACGATGAAATTAAAAACGTGATCGATAGCCATCTTTAAACATGAATTTATTCACCCTAATGCCCCCAATAAGGAGCCAGAGGTGTTACCGCTACGAATGAATCTGTTCCAATTAGGAAACTCTCCGCTTTGAAATGATGAGTCGATTTAAACCTGTTCATTTTCTTTTATCGAAAGATTTAACAAACATTGTCAGCTTTATTTGACACTAGCAATTGCCCGCGACTTGGGCAACCCAAATGTTAAATTCCCCGTTCCCTTTGTGAAAAGGGGGTAACCCCCTAGTGGTTAGATTTTCAAAATAATAAAATGGGTTTCTCATTGGGCTTAAATTTCGAATGGGTCATCATTTTTCTAAAAATCCAAGATTGGGCTTTTAATTTTTTTGTCAAAAATATATTTAGGCAAAACCAAAGTATAAAATGAGCTCGCCAACACTGTAGTCTCGTCTTGTCTTTGATTGAAATAGAAACGTTTAAGTAGATTGTTAGAAAGCTTAGTCACTACTTATTGTAAAATGGATTGATTGTAGTAGACAAAACTTTTGTCGTTGTTTTCAAAAAATCTAAATGCGTCTTCTTCTCGTCGTTCATACAAGATCCTTGTTAGGCTAATGGAGTTGACAAGTAAAAGCTTATCTAAGATGGCGCCACCACTGTATGAACCCTTGTCAAAGCTGAGATAAACTTGGAGATTCATAGTTTGCGATGATTTCATGACAGTTTTTAGCTTTGGAACATGTACTCCACTTGAAAAGTATATAGTCAGTTAAAAGAAGAGTTAAAGAAGGTAGCACTTTTTTACGTGGAAGGCAGCCAGACTTCATTAAAATTTCCTGAATTTCTTTAGATTTTTTCTATTTTATGGTCATACTGCCGCACTCAGAGACGTCAATTAAATTTAATCTTTAATTAAGCCTCGTTCTGTCACATTCTTGGTCAATGGAATAGAGAAGGACGGCTAAAGACTTAATAAAGGATTAACTTTAAATGTGGTCTCTGAGTACGGCACATAAAACTTGCTACTTTACATACTATTTTAGTAACATACTATTTTTAAATTTCTCATCTCGAGAAAACTGATAACCTTTAGTTTCTATACAATTTCGTAAAATCGAAGTTCTAAATTCACAAATTTCATACAAGAACAGCTTTGTTATTGGTCTTTGCGCTACTAGCGCCACTTTGACAGTGGCCGACCCCATTAGGAAATTGAATCGATTATGAAAATGTTAATAACTATAAAACTTATTTCATAAAATTGTACACGAGTCTAGACAAGAATACATAATGACATTTTAAACCTTCTGAAATGTAGTTAAAATACCTGCTCGGTTTTATTACCGCCAGTGGAGCTGACAGTGTTGTACCCACATCAATAGTAAAGTATCGATAGCCTGTCGAAAATAAATTTACTAATTATATTTACGTTATTGATCGCACCTTCCGTTGTTTAATACGACCCATAATAATTTGTAGGTATCAGACATTATTGATTGATTTGCGGTATCAAGTCTATTAATTAGTTTACTTTTAACTATCGAAATTTGATAAGATTTCTATTACAGATTTTTTACTACAGAATTTTTTTTTCTATTAAACGAAGAAGTTTTTTTTAAATTATTAGGCAACCGCAATCACCTGATGGTAAGCGACTAGGCGGCCGAAGATGGGTCATGACTATGTTTGACTAGTCCTATTTACTCTTTTCTTAAAGGAATCCAGTTAAAGTATTTAAAAATCACTTCAACCGGCAACGAATTCCACTCGTTAAAATCGTTTTAATATAACCATGTTCAACAAAACCGCTTAATTGGTTAACCGCTTAATAAACGTTCACGATTTTCTTTTTGATATTCAAAGTATTTCGTCACTATCGTTATTTAAACTATCGAACATCTTAGCGGCACTTAAAACCAGTAGCACCTAGCTCATTTAGCCGTGAGAAATCTCGCAGTTTTTAATTAAGTCGACTCGGCACTTTAACAGTCTTTCTCCCGTTCTTGTGCCCTAGTTGAACAGGCTGGGAACAAGTCCCGACTGTCTGTCTAAAAGGTCAGGAAGGAAACTGGCTCCCTAGTGTGCGGAGAGTCCTTTAACCCCAAAACACTAAGTCCATAGAGCCCTAGCCCCGAAAGGTGTTAGCAAGTTTTGTAAGACAAAAAAAGTAATTTTTAGAAATTTAATTTATATGATAAGTATATTCCTAATTCTAAAAGTTGTCCGATTTTGCATTGATTTGATTTATTAGTGACGTGAATATAATGTGTGCCACTAGTTAGCTCCCCTTTAGTAATTATTCTTTTTCTTCTTTTTATTGTTGGCGAGTGAACATAAGTTTACCACCTTGGGCTCACTATTCTGCCAATCTACATCACTCTTCATTTTTGCATAGTTTTCATTTCATGTTTTAATCTCTCATGGCAAGACATCTCTCTCACCAGTCTCTTTTATCACTACCAAAAAAATATGAAGCCTTCAAAAGTTCGGTTGAAATATTGTTGTTTATATTTTCCGTAGTTTTGTACATTATTTTTTAGAATGTAAACTCATCTTTTTAACCCCCGACGCAAAAACGACGGGGTGTTATAAGTTTGACGTGTCTGTGTGTGTGTGTGTGTCTGCATCGTAGGTCCCGAACGGATGAACCGATTTTGATTTAGTTTTTTTGTTTGAATGATCAATTAGTCGGAAAGTGTTCTTAGCTATGTTTGATGAAAATCGGTCCAAGATGGCCGTCGTAACAAAACGGCGGATTACATATATTTTTCAAACTCCCTCAATATGGGTATCAAATGAAATGGCTTGACTAGTAGAATACTATACACTATAACAAATTTCAAATACAAGATGGCCGCCGTAATAAAATGCAAATTACATATTTTTTTAAAACTCCCTGAATATGGGTATTCAATGAAAGGGCTGACTAGTAGAATACTATAAAACATTATGCTAAATTTCAAATCCACAACGGTCGTTGTCACAAAATTGCGAATTGCATTTTATTTCAGAACTCCTTTATTATGCGTTTTAAATGAAAGAGCTTGACTATTGGAATAAAAGTACCTACCTTATTTTATAATAATTATTTAATATTGATAATAAAACCTGATGAAACATAAAATTACTTAGAATCTTAAAACGCAAGAAAATAATTGAAATGAAAGAAAAAAAACAATAATACAAAAAGCATGAAATAAAAAATAAATTAAAAATTTAAAAACCCCCGACACAAAATAATAGATGCACATAAGTTTAAATGGAAACCCTAAGAAAAACAAAAAATAAAACTGAAATTTTGACACTACGTAAGTACGTAGGTATACAATTTTTAATACTAATGTTGTCGCGTCGGGGGACCGCTATAGCACGCTTCATGACCGCTTTTCCTGATGTAGCTGCTACTCTTTTAGCCAATCTGGTCCATCGGTGTTTGAAAGATGTTAATGTTTGTGGTACATCTGTGTACTTTTTATATTCTTTTTTACACAGGGCCTAAAACATTTTGATACCTCGAGCTTGAGGAACATTCGGAGCATTGTTTTGTCTAGTTATGAAGTCAACACCCGTAGTCTGTAAATACTGTGTAACTTTAAACTCATAATTGCATGAAGACAAATCCGGCCAAAACAAAACATCTTCTCTGCGATAATGCTTGTCTATAAAAGGTATTAGTCGTTTGATAATGCACTCTCTAAGATAAATTTGGGAGTTCATAGACCCTGTACGATAATAGGGTTCGGAAACATTACCGTTTTCTTCGATAGCTTGCCAAACAAGGTATTTTTTGAAAAACTTAGCCTTGGGTACGATTTTTTCACTATAATCAACAACGTCACGACTGGTTGCGTGGAAATATTGTTTCCCAGGAACGTCACTCGGGTCTAACGGAACGTATGTCTCATCAACAATTATAAGATTTTTTTTAAAAGTTTTTTCATAAACTTTACGGCAACCTCGCTTGGCACGCATCTCCTGGTCTTTGATATATTTGGGTGCAGCTAGTTTTACATAAGCCTTTAAGCGTATATCATTACATTTTATTCTAGATACGCTGGACTTAGAAATGTTTAATTTATCGGCTGCAACTCTCACCGATGTCGAAGGTACTTGTTCAAAACATCTTTTTAACTTGGTTTATATTTCTAGATGTTGATACTGTACGTGGTCTTCCCGGAATCTTTTTGAAATCAGTCTCTTTCGTTTCTTCGTAACGTTGTATTATTCTATACAGACTAGTTCTTCTTGCTTCCTCTTCCATGACACAAATAGTATTGAATAACTCTGTTTGAAAACAATTCTTGTTCAGCTCGCTTCATTTTGAAAACCAAAAAAAAAGTTTTTAAAACCTTTTTTGACAGATATGTAATCTATGGTTACCATGACAACCATTTATTTTTCTTCGAAAACTTTTTCTGTGGCCAGTCTGATTTATAAAAAGTCTCTTTACTTCTGGGACACCCTTTAGGTTATCGGTCCGTTATTGTAGATAAGTCGAAACAAGGTTTATAATATCACAAGAGGTCTTATTACTTTCGTAGGTAATGCGTTTACGAACAAAATTAAACAATGCAGAGTTAAATGTTGAATGAAGCTGCAAAATAAGCTCTTACGAGTAGGTATATTATTAATTATTATTTGATATATTCATATCAAATAATAATTCTGTTACAAATTCACCAATTACCTTAAATAAAAACTACATACAGCATAGAAATGATAAAAGAAGATTGATGACGTCAGTCGAGGCTTAAAGGTACCTCCAAGTTGCTTAATACGTACCTAGGTATTAAAGTAGGCATTATTGTTTACAAGTTTGCAAGTGCCAATTAAACTCTATTATACGATAAAACTAGCTAATAATTCTGTGTAGCACAACTAAAGGGTCGTGTATTTCGCTGATTGCGACTTCGAAACGTTGTTATTCTCGCTGTGTGCAAAGAAAAGCGAAGCGGATTGTAAAACGAAAACTCTTAGGTCAAACACACACTTGCAAAACAAACAGAACCAATAAAGGATTGAACTGAAAGGATTAATAGCTCCCAAATATTTCTGGGCTCTTAGACAAGATGCAAGCTTTCTTTAGCGAACTTCGCTATCTCCAACGAAATGTCAAAATGTGTATGCAAAAGTTACGTGATGCTTCGATGGCTTATGTCAGTTCCATCTATACTATCTATACTTAATATTATAAAGAGGAAAGATTTGTTTGTTTGTTTGTTTGTTTATTTGCAACGAATAGGCTCCGAAACTACTGAACCGATTTGAAAAATTCTTTCACCATTAGAATCCTGCATTACCTGCGTTGGACATAGGCTATATTACATTATCAAAAATTTAGGGTTCCGTATGAAAACTTCGATTATGTAACCAAAGGTGTAAAAGGAAAATCATTAAATTGCGAACGCGACAATAGAGCAAAGTAATGTTTTACAGTTTTGTCGAGGACATCATTATCTACAATAAATTCCGCAATAACATATGTCTAACTATAACAGTTAAGTCACAATAACTCCTTTTTTAGGTAAAAATATGAAATTTTTGCGGCGGCAAAAAGAAAGCCTCAGTTTCAGTCATATTCAAGGTTATATCAGTACCTGTAAATTACTTTTTGAATTATTCAAATCGGACATACCATTTAAAAATTATCACGAGTAATATAATATTGTATCGAAGTTAGGACGGCAGCAAAGTTGGCCTTTTGCTATATCGTCAATAGATTTATTTTTTATATTTAAAAACTTTATTGCACTTAGAACAGTGTACAAAAGGTGGACTCAATGCTAAATGTATTCTCCCCCAGTCATACCTATAAGTCATGCAGAAAAATTATAATGGGTGCAGGATAATATAGTCGAATAGAAATTAAAAGACGCAACAAAATATTATAATATAGATATAGATGGCGCTGTACGTATTTAACTCGCGGGTCAACTTGAGTATTTACCCGACTGCGGAAGGAGGGTTATTTTTTTCAAGAGTATGTATGTATGTATGTATGTATGTATGTATGTATGTATGTATGTATGTATGTATGTATGTATGTATGTATGTATGTATGTATGTATGTATGTATGTATGTATGTATGTATGTATGTATGTATGTATGTATGTATGTATGTATGTATGTATGTATGTATGTATGTATGTATGTATGTATGTATGTATGTATGTATGTATGTATGTATGTATGTATGTATGTATTAGTGTTGTAAAAGAACTGAGTCTTTTAGTCCTCATTTCGTGGCTATGAGTTCTTTTTGCAGAACTCAAGACTAATTAGTCTTCCGAGTCCTGAGTCTTGAGTTCTTTTGAGTCATTTTAGTTCTTCTAGCCCTACATTTTTTGAGTCGTTAGATTTATTCTAAGTCCTTACGGTTTTTTTCAGTCCTTTGAGCTCTTTGAGTCCTTTGAGTTCTTTCAATTCCTATGAGTCATGACTTATACAGCAGGACTGCAGTCCAATCAAAAGGACTTGGGTCATGAAGCCTATGAGTTCTTTGAGTGGTAAACTTTAAAGTAGAGGACTGAGGAGCTCAATCAATAAAACTAGCATATTATGATTTTTTTGCATTTTTTAAGCTCTGCTTACTGCAGTCTTTAATCACATCACTCACAGTTCGAATAAGTAATTGGAAGTGGACGTTCATTTCATTGATACCAACAAACATACAATCACGCCCTTTATCCCGGAAGGGGTGGGCAGACTTGAAGAAGCACTAAGCTTCTTCAACCACTTAACCATTGATCTTATACATTCATTTAAGACTCAGTCGCGGGTTCTTTTTTAAAAGGACTCAGTCGCGAGTTCTTCTTAGAAAAGCTAAGTTATTAGTCAAAGGACTTAGTCTTGAGTTATAAAGAGTGAGCTCTTTTAAAACACTCTGTCTCGAGTTCTCTTTGGCAAGACTGGAGTCTTTTTTAAAACAATAAAAACTCAGAGAGACTTGAGCTTTTACTCATTATTTTTTGACTTCGAGTCTTAAAAAAGGACTCTAGTCTAAATATTAGGACTAAAAGACTCAGTTCTTTTACAACACTAGTATGTATGTATGTATGTATGTAATGTATGTATGTATGTATGTATGTATGTATGTATGTATGTATGTATGTAAGTATGTATGTATGTATGTATAATTGTTTGGCACGCCCTACAGCCCAAACGGCTCGACAGTTTTTGACAAATGAGGTGTCTTTGAATTTTTCAAAATTGTGAGAGTGACATAGGCTATATAAATTTCAAAAATGGCGCCCGCAAATGAAAATAAAGGGGGGAGGGGGGATAGATTTTTTCTTCAGCATAGCAATATGGGTATCAAATGAAAGCCAGTAAAGAGAACATTTCAAAAATATAATATTTTTTACAGTCTAATAATAAAACTAAAAATATATTAAAATAAAAAAGGTGAGTAATATTTATTCTTATAAATATTACTCACCTATTTGTATGAAGTAAAAGAAACAACTACATGAAAACAACTGGTAAAATAGTAAAAAAATCAAAAAGAGAAAGAAATTAAAACATAAAAAAGAGTATAAAAACAGAAAGAGTTCGGTTTGCCACATTCTCTAATTACAAAGAAACGCAGCTGGGTTTTTCAGTTTTCGTAAATTACCTTTTTTCCCAATAACTTAATAAGTAAGTAGGTAATTACTAGGACGTACGATGTGTTGAATTGAAGTTCAAGCGAAGAGGTCTCTGCCGCCTGCCTTAACTACACTCACCTATTGTCGCTTGCACACATAATACGACATGACGCAATGCTCTTTCTTTGGCCATCGTGGTAAGGCGGTGGTGACCAGGATAATACTTTAATATTGCTGATTTCTTCTTGACTTTTGTCTTATTGATTGTTTGAATGTTATCTCAGATCAGAATTACCTATTCATGGTTCGATTTTGAAAAAAACCTTTATGTAAGGTACAACGTATCTAGCAAGGCTATAAGATAGGTAATTAAAAAAAATTACGTTGTCTTTCAGGAATGGAGTAAAATCAATAGGTGCGCATAAGGTCCTCGGGGACTGCTATTTTTTATATACATATATTATAAAGAGGCTAGGGTCCGTTGCACCATATCTCACATTATAACTGGAAAAACGGAGGAATTATTATTTTTTGTTTAAACATGCTAATGACAGGAAGCAGTTAAACTGGAAGCAGTTAAATCAAAAAGCACGGACGAAGTCGCGGGGGACGTTATCTTAATTAATATGTTCATACATATTATTCACACGCGTTTTGATTCTTATCTTAAAAGATATCACAGTTTTAAAAAAGATTTCATCTTGTCTACGAGCTTTAGAATAGATTTCATCTTGTCTACGAGCCCTGATAAACAATCCTTGGAATTTTAACCGGTTAAATTATAACGTTAATTTTAATAAAACCATTGAAAATGAGCCATCTTTTGGAATCAATTGAAAATGTTCATGAATATTAATCTGCTTCACGCATCATAGGACTCGGTACACGTGCCGTTATTCGCTGGTGCGTTAA
Source organism: Pyrausta nigrata (assembly GCA_949316185.1). NCBI lineage: Eukaryota > Metazoa > Arthropoda > Insecta > Lepidoptera > Crambidae > Pyrausta > Pyrausta nigrata. The sequence continues at coordinate 14,227,854 of OX438947.1, read as the reverse complement.
GATCGCGGCAGCTCTGTCACCATGTTCCAAATCCACATAACCTTTTTTTAAACGTGATCGATTTAAATGTTCTTAGCCTTATAGCTTCTTTTATAAATTTATGTGCCATATTTCTGTTGTTTCTAATTCATACCACTTTTAGATTTTTTGAGAACGAGTGAGTACTTTAACGTACTTCAAATAAGCTTACATTCTTTGTTCTACTATTTCAGTACCTACTGGGTGAGTTTGCCTATGCTTGCTATGATATAGATTTATTTGCTGGCCACCACATCAGACTAGTCAGAGGCCCTAGGGCGGCTTGATAACTTCTGACAGTAAGGTTTGTCACTTGCCTTACATACACCCCTCCACCAATCCGCACTGAGCCCGCGTGGTGAAGTATGGCTCGTTCCTCCTCATAGTTTAGGTGAGGCCTTTTCCCAGCAGTGGGATCTAATAGGCTGACTTATACATCAGACTAGCATTTTTGTTGCAATATCACTGCATAAGTGTTTATTACCTTGACGTGCTGTCATCCGTATCTATTCCGCCATACAACAAAAATGTTGTTGGGGTCTGAATCTTGCATCTTCCATGTTAATCTTTGTATATTACTTACGGTGATACGAGTTGAAGTTGGAAGTCACCCTTAAGGTAATGTGGTTGTTCAAAGAAACGTCACGTAAACATCGAGTGGAATAGCCCGATATTAAAATGTTCGATTTACTAGCCTAATAAATATTCTCTCTTTGACCAAATGTTGCTTTCTTAATTTTACTATTTTATTCCTGTTTATTTTAGTTGGTGAAAATTTTCAGGACATCGGGTTTTATTAATGAGGTATTGTAATTCAAATTAGTTGGTGATTGGTTCACCGAACAGTTGAAGTTAAAATCCAATTTATGAGTTAGTATGAGTAATGTATGTGTGGTAAATATACTGTCTGGGTTCGTTTTTAATCGAAGCTCAGAAAGGTATAATTTTGCAGACGTTTGTTGCTTAAAAGTTGACTGCTATCATTGGTATAGTTTACGAAAATATAATTATTATTAATTATATAAATACTATAAAGTGTTACTTAGATTACGAACTTTTTTTTTCAATTCTAAGAATTTATTTATAAAATAAATATAAATAAATATTTAACAACATCACATCACTATAATCCCAAAGTAAGTAGCTTAATCAAAAAATTAAAAAAAATGATTTAGAAATTAGAAATAAACAACCCGAAACAATACAGAAAATATTAAATAAAAGTACCTTATATTGCAAACGTCTCTACGTAAAACCATTTTAAAATGTTCAAGAGCTTTACCAGCGAGAACCATTCGATCACATAAAACGTAAAGCTCTCATATTTCTTGGAATAGTAGCAAACTTTTGATCGTTTTAATCTAGCCCAAAGTAACAAATGTCCAGTATGTAGCGGTCATACGGCACCATACTTCTGTGATACATATTTCAGTGGGCCCACAAAAAACTGACCGTCCGAGTTTGCTTTGGTTATAAATCGCTCGCTACCATTACAGTTACGGCATAAAGAAACTCTACCCAAGAAGACAGATGGTCGGGCTACGTGCAGTGTTTCTAAATATAGGTACAATAGCTATTTGACAGAGAAGAATCATGGCAGGAATCGATAGGGGCCCGACAAAAGCGATGGTTGTCTGGAATAATTATAAGCGGCCTTTGGTTCTGTCTGCAGCCTTCTTTTGTGCCTTCGTATAATTTTGTAATAAAACATCTTTATACAATAAAAACTGAATTTATAGAACACTGCTTGATAGCTTGTGTTAAATAATGAAAATTATAAGGCGTGTTTCCTGCAACCAAAGAAAACGTATCAAGGAAAGAGCCAAGCCCGTCTAGAAATCGTACAAATATATTTATTCATCAAAGTTTTTTACAAAGAAATTGAAGGTTTACGCATATGCTATCATAAACTTATAGTTTAAAAACAACAAAAACATTTTTGTTGTGGTTCAGTGCTTATTTACGTAAGACATACGTACAAAATCTTATTAAACCTCTACTTCTTCTTCTTTTTCCGTGTCGGCAAGAACACGGGCCTTATTAAACCCCTTGAATGTATTTCTTTCAACAATATTTATGCTGGAGCATTAAGAGTTTTCTCTCAATAATTTACAATTTATCTACAAGTTAACTTTAAAATAGACTATAAATATGTATTTACAAATAATTTGAAGTTATTTCGTATTTTACTTAGCTTTGTTTACTTTTCTGTTACGCATTTACGTACGCTTACGATTTTCATAATCATAATACTTGAAACCTGTTTTAAAAGTAAACTTGGCTTGAATGAAAACCAGCTTCGATTGGTCTTCCACACCCCGAAGTTCTATTGACAATTTATTGAATAATTTTACAATAATCGTGCAACCGAATTCAATGTAACTTGAAGTACTTGTTAAGTACTATACATTTCCCTGTGAATTGTTGCAACAATTATACATAACCTCACTAATACCTATGTGACCTCTCAAGATTAAGCAACAGAATTTCCAAGTAAAAAGTGCTCTAACCAATGGGCTTATTTAATAAGCAACATAATGCCCAGTTTATTGCAAAATAAACTTCAACCATTAGCCCAATGTATACAACTGTGTAAATTATATGTATATCTTGGGATATTAGAGGTCATAGATCACAGCCAGCTGTTACTTTAAGATATAAGCAGGATCAAGTATGTTTTTGGTTTTATGGAAAAAACTGCTAAATAAATGCACACACAACGTGTTACGTAATAAAAATTACCCAAAAAGAGGAACATATTCACGAGTTCAAGTTTAAGATAGTATTTATTTTAAAGGGGGCTGAAAAATATAACGATTCAATGAATTTTGCTTTATGGAATGAATTTAAGGATACTTAGATAGATACCTTTATTGTATACGCATCTGGGTACAATCTAGATGACCTGCAAAAACAATTAGTTTCAGACAAATTTTACGAAAAGGATATACAATATGTCCAGGGATGTAGTAATAAAACTTTAAGAGAAGCATATACAATACATATATATTTCATCGACGAAAATACCCCATATGTGGGGTCAACTCCAAAACCCCACCATACTCCTTGATGAGTGATTGCTACATCAATTTATTTAATAACTCAAATACTATTAAGTAATGAGAAAAAAACGTATGTCAATGGTCTCGTTTTTGTACTATTTTAAAATAAATTGCCCGAATAATTAAAAAAACTGTTAAAAAAATACTTTCTTCTTTCGGCAAATAAAAAATGGAGTCATTTGATAGCAAAAATGGAGTCATTTTATTTATAAACACAAAAGCAATAATAATTGATTTTATTATTTAAGCAATTTTGCACCGGTTCACCAGTAAACACTTACATATATTCGTCTAGTGGCTAACGTCCTTTGTAGCTCAGCTGAGAGATCAATGCCCAGATGTGAGCCGTCGCGGCTTCTATTCTCACTCGATGAATTATTGTGTGCGAATTGGCACGCAAGCAAACTGATAAGTACTGTGTTATCTAAATACTCCTAATTAATAATCAAAAACTAATGACCAATGATAATCACTTCACTGCGGCTGTTTCACAAACCCACAGAATAGTTGGTAACTCGTATACATTAAATAACAATGGCGTTTACAGAAAACATATACATTACTGCGGCTGTAATGTGGACCCCACATCAACCTACCCTATATGTCAAGTATTCGCAACCATATTTCAACCTTATGTTGACCACAATAGAGTTCCATATCAATTGAGAGATTTTGACAGTTGATGCTAGGCTCACTGTACATAAACAATAAGGGAATCCCTAAGCACAGTATGTTGGCGACAAGGCCATTCTGTAACTGTTATGGTGTGGTGTGTTCTTGTTTATTAGGCACACACTGGACCCATAGCATTATTAGGTAATGCGATCGCAACTGGCGCTATGGTATAAGATTATTCTTTGTGATAGTCTTTCTTAAATCTAACATAATCTGAGTCAAGGTTTCCATCCTATATGGTAGTAAATAATACACATACCTACATTGTTTATTTATTTAAAAAGGTACACCAACAGCAAGCCATATTTGTATTATACACAATCTTAAAACTACACTTTATATATGGATGCCCATTATAGGCATACACAGCTTTGGCCATATAATAGACATACTTAATAGGAACTAACTTTCACTTATTAACTAGTGGGTACATATAATTTCATATTTCTACGAGTCATGCAAGCAAATTTTCGTTGATTATCATTGAAGACGTCGATGTTCTGGTCTTTATTGCTAATTTCATTGTATTTCCAACAGATTCTATATAGCGGGTGATGTAGGCCAAGGTTAGTTCGATGTGCTGGTATATTAAATAACCTTGTGATTCGATGACGCGGGTATTTGTAGGGAACATTAAGTTTGATTTTGGCTAGTAAATGTTGACATTTTGTTTTATCATTGAGAATTTTATGCAGAAATAACAGGTCCGATACGGTGCGACGGCTCTGAAGGGTGTCCATTTGAAGGCAGACAGTCTGCTCTGGTATGGCTGAGTGTAGGGGACGCGACAAGAGGAGTAGGCAAGGTGCCTCGTAAAAGCACGTTGTATTTGCTCCGTTGCTGATGAATGTCTCAAACCTCGTTTCAAATTAAGTGTTTGGCGTTAGCTTGTTCTTTGGTGAAAACACTTACATACTTATTACATTAAACTTTTATGAACATTCATGACTTTGTAACAAATGCTTTCATAACACAAACATTTGCCCCGCGCGGAATTTGCACCCGCAACCGCTAACGTTGAAGTTCGGAGTGCGGACAATTACACTACGTTTGTCAAAGAAGAAGGTTGCGTCTCTTTTTGTGTTTTTATGATTCTCTTGTGTTTTTTTTAACTCATAGCAGAATGCCTTATCGGTAGTTAACTTGGACCTCGCAATCGTCAAAGTGTCAGAGATAGATGGGTAATATTCTCCTAGCCAAATTTCGACTACAGTGGCCAATCTCAACAGAGATTAGCTGACTGCGCGGGAGATATTATAGTGTACAAGTGTGTGCGCAATACACAGGTGCACTCTCTGTTCCTTCACTCTCATAATTTGGTGAGACGGCAGTCCGACATGACCGTAGAGAGATCAGGCATAGGACCAACGGCTTAACGTGCTTTCCGAGGCACGGGGGTTTTAACACCACCAACTTCCTGACTCCGTAACTGTGTCTGAGTTATTTCAAGGAATTCTCGGCCAGACCCGGGATTCGGCCCGGGACCTCGTGGATAGTACCCAGCGTGCTGACTACTAGACCAACGAGGCAGTCATAGATTGCACACCATAAAAGTAACAACAATACAAATTACACAGAAAGATGTACAAATTAGGTAGTCTTATTGCTAAAAGCGTATAGGTATAGGAAGTACTTAATAATAAATTGTCATACCTAATTGTGTATCTTCGATCAAGTAAGATGAAACCGAGGTCTTATTCCAAATGACGATGTCCGCAATTCACACTAACTCGGCCATAAAACCCAGTCGCCCTACACCAAATTCTATAGCAACACGATGCGGGTATTCGGTTTTTATGTTAGCGGCAATACGTAATAGTGTCAAAAACGACAATGGGCGCATTCGCTATCTGCGAAGTAAAATTCAATACTCTATTATGGGAAACACCTTTGTGAGCAGGAAACGTGTTCCCGATGATAAATTATTACATTCGCCCGCTTAATTGCATTGTTTGGCTTTTCATTTTAAATGATATTCGTTTTTGCTTAATATTTTAATATATTGTGAGATATGGCCCATTTAAGTGCTACCTACCTAAGTAATTTTGCGGAAAATACTGAAACTATAAACTTTGCTGGTGGGGTGGTGAAGGATCTACCTCCTAGCAGGCCTGTGTATCTCCCCGCGGAGGTAGCAAATACGTACCTACTCGCGGCGCACCTACGTAGGTGCTAAAACAAGTTGCGTGTCGCTACCGGCCAGCGACACGCTCGCGCGTTCTATTCACCGGCGGCCGCGCGGCTACGTTGCTGGCTGGACGAGAATGAATAAAGTACTAGAAAGAGGCGCTAGATGGCGTTAGAAGCTTCTCGTAGCAGTCAACCCTATCGCGTCGCGTGATATTACGTCACTGAATAGGTTTAGTGTATTATGAATCATATTCCAGAGCAATAAGTATGAAATTATCTTGCAATGGTTTTTGTAGGTGTCTACACGAAAATGTGCTTGACTCTGAGGCGAACTAAATAGCGCCATATTGTTGACGACATTGAGTAGACATTTCTTTGAATACAATTGCTAAGTCATACTTCTGTACGAAGTACTAGTATTCTGTGCTCCTAGTAGCCCACCCCGGGAAACGACATAACAAACATCAGTTTATGTCAGGCGAATGAACGATCCTATTAGCATGGTGGTAGACTCAGGTAGCTACCGCCCAAGGCGCCAAGCAGCTTGCTGTGTTCCGCCAGTGAGTGGGAGTGCCAGAAGCATCAGGGTGAGCTCGCCTCACCGTCGACTCTGTCTACGCCATATCTGGCTTAGTCTAGAGTCAAGAGCAAACTCATTACAAATTTTTAAAAAAACTTCACTTATTTACTTATCTTAGTTGTCTAAGATCATAAAAAGCTTTCTATACAAAAATATAAGCTCACTTAAGAGCTTGTAAAAGTATCATATTTGCTAGTACATTATACTTAATAATGTAATACCAATAAGTATTTCTTTAGTAGGGTATGGGATTTTGGTGTGGAATTTTTCGGGCAAACATGACGTATTATCCTAGATACGGAATTTCTTGAATAAAGGATTATAAATATCATGTTACTAATATCATTTAGATGTTTTAAAAATATTAAAAGGTTATTTAGTACAATGTACATAGTTGGGAGCTAATTTGCTGCAAAAAATAGGTAATGGATAAAGACTGTTTTTTTTTTCGTCGAGTAGGTACTGATAGTATATAAAATAAAGCAAAATGGAAGCCCTTAATTTTTCAGCATTTCAAGCTACTACGTTTTCATTCGCTAACATCTCAACATTTTTTTAGTAAGAAAATACCTCAACGGAAGCAAAAATGGGTCAATTATACCAACGATGACCGCAAAACGCAGTGTTTTAACTTAATTTTCGTAGTTCAGACCAATAAAAGTGATAGCTATCAGGATGATTGCCGGCGAGTATTACGAAATTTATATTTGTTTACGTGCTAGCTATTACAATTCATGAACATTCACGCGCGATCAAAGCTTCCACCTTTATTTTAAACGAAAATACGGCATGAAAATTATAGTGTAATAAACTTTTAACCAAAATTGGGTAACGTGCTACACTTTTCTAGTCTGAAGTAGCCGTGTTATTTAATTTGCAATCTTAGACCCGAGTTTACCAACTTTTAACCATACGGTAAACTCCAGAGAATTTACTGTTATTTGACATATTTGGGAATTCTGTCAAATTATTCGACAATCGAGGTTTACCAGCTGTTTAAAAATTGGTGAACTACGGTCTTAATGGAAAATAATATATTTAGTAATTTATGTCATTAATACCTGTTAATTAAACATATTATTGGGTGGAAACATAGAAATCTTAATAATCTGCGTACCTGCTTCAACTAAGAAAGATCACATCAAAACAACATTAGCTTGCCAGAGGGATTGTGATATTCTTCTCGTTAGAACAAATGTACAGTCAGTTAACGCTAATTTAGGCACTTTGTACCTACTTATCGCGGCATATAAGAACGAGATTATTAAAACTAAAAGCAGCTTACAGGTAGCTGAAAAGGAAGTCTGCCGTCACATCAGTGTTTAATACCTGACACGCGTTTTTGATCACATATACCTAATAGCCCAGGAATATTAGGTTTTAAATATAAAATCCGTTATATAACTAGCTAAAATTTTGCATACGTGTTCATAATACTTAGAAAAATAATAACCTAAATCTCCCCACTTCTCCGCCGCTTGCGTTCCTAAATACACCCCCCTCCTCCTCCCGTCCCGCTCGCGCTTCGGAAATCGGGTAAACAATACGCGCCGTGCACCCAGTCAGCGTCCGGAAAACCAGAGACCATCAAGATTTTTAAATTTTACGTGACTGGTTATCAAATCATAATCAATTTGTTTCAAGGCGAAAAAATGAACTGGTGTCTTTGGCCACTGGATTACTCGGTGACGAAACGATAAATTGTGATAGGGCTCTGGAGATTGGCCAGTAGTGTATGAAAAGCGTTTATGGCAATTTTGAGGACACAGAACTTAAGAGGAAAGACGGAGTTAAACCTTTGTCTGCTATGAGTCGCTGTTTAATTGTGCGCAATGCTCACGTGGAAGTGAATCCACAACAATTATTCAACAGAATATTGTGTGTAATGAATAGCGAAGACTGTCTTAAGGAAGCTTTTAAATATGAACTCGCGCCGAAACCCCCCTGTCTATTTGATGATGTTTTATTGAGGAAGACAAACAAAGCGGAACTGGCAAAAAAACTTAAATCTTACTTACGCTGCTCATCTACCTCAACGTTGGACACGTCTTATGTCCTTGATGGGGAATATCTTATACACACAGTACACTGGCCACCGCGTCCTGCACCTTACGCGGATGTGTGTAATGCTTATGTATCATATATCTTTCACCGTAAGATTATAAACATCGTTCGATTACAATCTATCTCGTGAGATTGTCGAACTGTCGAAAAATTGTGAACCGTAATATATGATTGCAATTTAACGCATTATTTTTCGCTATATTGTAATCTATCGATGGGAAGCGGTCAAATTGTGAACCGGCGTAGAACGGAATGCATCTCAGGCACTGATTGGTTGAATGTTAAGTGCCCCCCGCCGCCCCGGCACTCGCCATATTTGTTTATTTGGTTTGTTGTTGAATGTATACTACTGTGTTTTCGTGATTATAAATTAATTTCGTGTTGAAAATAACTTATATCTATAGAGTTAGTTATGTAAAATTATTGTGGACGTAAAAATTTCTGTGATTAACCAAAAAAAGCAGTTTGAATGATAAACCAACGAAATAGTGCTAGTTCCGAACATAACCTAAATTACATAAATTATTCGTGTTTTAATATTTGTTTTAGTATTTATTTCATTTCTAACTCTGCGGAGACAAAGAACGGCTGGTCGGCCGAAGAGCTTTCGGACAGTTGACAATTTGACGTGGGACAGATTTTAATTTAACAGTTTCACTTCGATAGATTATAATATAGCGATAAATAATGCGTCAAATTGCAATCATATGTTACGGTTCACAATTTTTCGTCAGTTTACAATCTCACGAGATAGATTGTAACCGAACGATGTTTATAATCTTACGGTGACATATCCAACGGAAATTCGGAACATCTTGCATTACAGTATTTGACGGTTACAGAGGAGCCCCAAGTACAAAAATTGAAGAACAAAAGCACCGATCCGCTGGTAAATCGTGTGCATACTTAAATGTCGAATTCCACTTACCGATTGTGTCTGGGAAAGATGAGTTTCTTTGTAATTCAAAAAACAAAGCACAACTTATAGACTTACTGATACAAAAGCTTCAGGAAAACGAAATGGTTGTACACCAAGCTGAAGCAGACGCAGACACACTGATTTCAGAAACAGCGATTGGTATATGTTTCAATAATCTGTCAGTTACTGTAGTCGCGACAGATACTGATATTTTAACAGTATTGATAGCAAGATCAGATGACGGTAATGCTCCGAAACTGAAGATGCTAAAACCTGGAAGTCATAAAAGGGAGTGTAAATACTACGACATTGCAGAAATCCAAAAAATATAGGCCCTTTGAAAGATGTTTTGCTATTTGCACACGCTATGTCAGGCTGTGATACGACATCAGCGTTTTTCAGAAGAGTTAAAGTAAAAACCTTCGAATGCTTAAAAAATGCAGAGTTGCGGGCAATCGTTTTCGTATTTAATGACCCTCGAGCTGAACCTAATGACATTGCGAAAGCTGGAGAAGTATTTGTTTTGCACATATATAATAAATCTGACCTCAAGCTGGAATTAGACGAGCTAAGGTACTTTTTGTTTAAAGAGACAGTTACCAAACAAACCATAAAAGATAATTTTCAGCTTTCATCGCTGCCACCTACTAAAAATGCAACTTGACAACACTCGTATCGTGTATACTTACAAATGCAGCGATGGTTGGGAAACTGTTTTCCACCGTGCGAATGGGGTTGGGCAAAGCGAGGCCAAACACTTGTTCCAATCACTACAGAGCTTCCCCCTGCGCCTGATAATTTACTGAACCTCATCAGCTGTGGTTGTAGAAAGGGATGTGAACGTTGGTGCGAGTGTAGGAAAGCAGGTTTGATGTGTTCGGCAATGTGCCGCCATTATGTTGGCCAATCATGTAAAAATTCACCAGACATATTAATACATGATGATGATGTGATGTAAAAAATCGAATATTGTATTTTTTCCTTTGTAATAAATATGTACAGATCTACTTTACACTTTTTTACTATTTGAAGTTCCTTTACGGAGATACTATTAGTAAAAAATATGTATTAATACTGGCTTCAGGCCTATCCTTCGGCCAACGTGGGAACCCTTTTGGACTCAGAAACTCTACGAGTCGCGATAGGTCTGCGTGTTGGTGCTGAGGTTTGCCTTCCACACAGATGTCCTTGTGGTACTGATGTCGGCTCGTTGGGACATCACGGACTCTCCTGTATTAAAAGTGCAGGCCGCTTTTCGCGTCATGCCAGTATCAACGACATCATCCGTCGGTCTCTTGCCTCTATCAACGTGCCGGCTTTACTCGAGCCGAACGATATCGCGCGTGATGATGGCAAGAGACCAGACGGGATGTCACTTGTTCCTTGGCGGATGGGTCGGCCTCTCATCTGCCCGGGACAAGCCGTGATGCTGGTTTGGCTGCGACAAGTGCCGAAAACTTTAAAAAGAACAAGTACAGGCAGATCGACTCCCGGTACCACTTTGTACCGTTTGGAGTCGAAACACTGGGTTCGTGGGGTCCCAACGCTATCTCTTTTTTCAAAGAGATTTCCAAGAGGCTAGTTGACATCAGTGGTGACCTAAGAGCTGGTAGCTACCTTGCTCAGCGTATAAGCATCGCTATCCAGCGCGGTAATGCTGCCAGCATCCTGGGAACCTTACCACGAGGACCCTTTTTATAATTTTTGTTTTTGTGTTGTATTAAGTAATTTATCTTAATTTTTATTAATAAGTTGTATATACAGGGTGTACCAAAAAGGCGAAATAATATTTAAGGGTATGTATGTATGTAAGGTGAACATTAAGTAGTAAAAGTTTTAGTTAAAAATAAAAACTTTTTTTTTCCATACTAAGTAAATAAATTGTTTTTTTACCGAAAGTGTTGACAACCCTGAATCTGCGGTCATTCGTTAACGAACCCCCGCCCGCAACCCTTGCCCGCCGCACGATCAGCTGATGCGCGGACGCTGCGCGCCGCGACGCGCTGCTTTCTTACAGCCCGCCCACCCAAAACTACCTAAGTAGGTACCTACCTATCTTAGCTTTGATGGAAATGGGACTAAATGATAACAACGATAATCAGATTAATGCATTTATTTGCAAAATTTTTTAGAGACAATAAAAATAATCAGGTAGGTATATTTCTTTTTTAAAATTATGTACAGAAAACAGTAATTAATGTTTAGGACAATAACACCAACTATGACTTTTACTTACATTTACAAAGAACAACACCTTAATTTGCTGAAACTCATAATTTCACCTAGCAAAAAATTAAAACGGGAACAAATTCTCTAATGACAAGTTCATACAATGTAACTAATAGGTATGAAGTAGGTAATTATTTGATGGTAAATAACTAGTACTCACTCTAAAAATCTACACAACATAACTACGACATAATTTGCTAACTAGTAATATTTTTATTGTAATAAACAAACATCAAATTTATTTCTTTGTATGATCTGTTTTGTGTTACATACTACCAACACTTTGTGCACATAGCTTCACTACAAATAAACGTAATGACTTTTAGGAAGTTCGCCTTATTATCACTTTAAAAATGGCTCAAAATGTCTGCCACCGTGCTCAATGCAAGCAGCGACTCTGCGGTTCATCGATATCCTCACGGCTTGAAATGCCAGGTGTATTTTATTTCGCATTTCGTCAGCACTATTGCACTCCACTGCGTACACTTGGTTTTTCACGTAGCCCCACAAAAAAAAGTCCATAGCGGTAAGGTCAGGCGAACGGGCAGGTGGTGGCGGGTTGCACTGGACCCCCTCTGCCAATCCACTGAGCACCATGTCGTCCATCGAGATATTCCAGCCGGAGACACAGGTTCCTGAAGCAGGTGTACGAAGGTAAACGCCGCTGCTCCGCGAGGGGCCTGCCATCGAAGAACCACTGAATGACGATACAACTCGCGAGCACCATTGATGCTTCCGAAAGAAGTGCCCACGCATAAAATCATTTCATAGTATTTACTATTTCAATACGAAGAATGTTCTTCACGAGACATACTGATCGAAATCGGAGATCGAAGTTCGGAAAATTTGGATAGCGACTGCGCAACGAGAACGAATACGAGCAACTAAAAAAGTAGAAAATTGTAGAAAAAAAGTAGGGACATTTTGCAGGGTTCGATGTAAGTAATGGAAAAAACCCTTTACCTAAATTAAAGTTTCACTACTATTTTAAAGAAAGTAGGAATATCAAAACTTATTTTAAGTTAAACAAACAAATCACTAAAGTTATCAAATACACTTTTTTTTATTAAAACATTTTCGTAAATGTCTTAAATTTTATCTTTTCGAATATGCGGATCCCGCAATATTTTTAATTATTTCCGGGAGGCGGGGCTAAGGCGTAGGTGATAGTCCCGTGACAGGATATTATTGGCTAAACGCATCGTTGTAATTTTTTCGGAACGATTACTGATTGGTTCGGCGCGCTTTGACTTTTGACTTAAAGGCGCCGCAGTCCACGTGGACTGCATTGTTTGGTCAATGATAAAATAAGCGCAAAGGAGCCACTGAGTTAAAACTATTGGTAGAATGTATTTGCCCAGTTACTGCTGTTGTGAAATTGTATTATTATTTTTAGTTGTCTCTCTAACTTATTATTTTTATTTCTTAATTATTATTTCGAAGTCTGAACGAATAAAATAACGAACCCAAAACAATAGCGAAGCAGATTTATTCAGACGAAGTAACAAACGAAGTATCTACCTAGATGGCGTTATTCGCCATTAGTTCGCGCTAGTGTCCGATATCACCCGGTAGGTCAAGTATTCGCGGTAATTTTGTCATATTGGTGGTGATTACGGTAGAGCGAATGAATGAAATTCATCAAGGACGTTGATCAGTACTAAGTCATGCAGCACCAGAATTTCGAATAAAGCCCATCCACGACTTTAAACACTTCATGATATCTCATAATATCTCATAATCTCAAATATCGTCTTAAAGTTGTTTTATTAGGTAATGTTCAATAATCAATTCTTCACCAGTAATAACATCTTAGCGTTGCAACACAGTAAGAAACCGAAAAGCCTAAAACGACTAATTTATTGTTTATTGATTAATTCAATGATCATTGAGAGGACCACTGCACATTTTATGAAAGTTTCACATCTGTTTCCTACTTAATCTCGATTTATGAGTTTGTTTACACTAACAGCTGATATTTAGGGTTGTCACCGATAAGTTTTTGTTAAAACTTTAGCATCAATTTACTCAGTAATTTATACTCGCACGAGTTTGTGGTTTTGCATAGGAATTACACATTTACTACTCTACACGTCCTTTAAATTTTATTTCGCCTTTTTGATACACCCAGTACATTACTAATGTACATTGATGTATTTTTTTTTTTTATAACACCCTGTATATCTAATGACGCAAGAGGCGGTAGCTTGGGGAGTTTTGACTAGTTATTAGTTAACAAATACAGTGTCAGTATACCAAATTTCAGCTAGTTTTGAAAGATTTTATGTATCTGGTCAATTTTAACCTAATAGTCCTGGGCTATAAAGTCGATAGATCAAAGTAAGTAGCATATATTCGTCCTTGGTAGCATTAACGTGTGCAAAATCTTAGCTAGTGCCGTCACAAACTTTTAGGTATCTATTATCTATATAGTCCCTACCTAATAACAATATGAAAAAACCTTTAGGTGACATTTGGCACAAAATCTTTGTACTCGGAAAGCTAAAGGATATTTATTACCAAATTAATCTTTGATTTAGAAAGCGCTCTAAAGTGATTCGTGGAAATTAATCAGCGAAATGAATCAGTGGGCAAATAGAATGGTTTACAAAACAACTTCCTAATTTATGGCCGTTATAATTTGATTTCTCGATATTTTTCGCCGTTAATCATTCAGTGATTACCGGCGGTTAAGATTATTAATAGGATGTCGTACATTTAAAAAACGAAATGGAGAATATTATCATTACCTGCCAAATTAATTTAGCCTTTTAAACGACGATATTTTAATCAATGCAATGATTAGTGCATCGTTGGTTACATAAAACTACAGATTTTTTAAAACTACAATTTTGGTGTAACATAATGAGTGATGCTCATTATTTAGTGGGTATTTTATTCAATAGCTCATCGTTTTTGGCAATTATCCGTTATATTGTTTTAATTCCGTGATCATTGCACTTGCAACTGTCCCGAAATATCAGAAATACACAAATGAAAAGGTACATAATAGCAATCCCGTATAAATTACTATTCCAATAATTATCCGCTAATCATAATTTAAAATTTGTCTGTTCTGCTTAGTATTCTCTTCGTAAAAGAAAATTAAGAAATCAAATTGTATGTCGCTCACAAAAATTAATCAACTGTGTCATCCGGTGGGACTCAAACTCACATCCCTTCGCTATCCGGGCGAGTGCTCTTACCAACTTGTTGGTAAGAGTATTCGCCTGATTTCGTAAAAACTTGCAAAATAATTGCTTAAGTTTTAAAAATAATTATAAGAAAATTAAGACTAGTCATACGCCAACCATTATTTCATTACAAAATAACATCACGCGCTATCCCGACTCAGACGCGAGTCAAATGACATCAAATAGTTCCTACAAAAGATCCCTTCTCCCGGAGACCTTGCTCTTGTAGTGGCTGCGCTTGTAGTTAAGTCATTTTGCACATTCTGCACAATTACGCAAGAAAATGGAGGCATGCTTGCGCTATCTTAGGACTTAAGTTCATACTTGTCTTTAGATTTAGAGTAAGTAGGTATAATATAAATGGTCACATCTTCGTCTGAATGTACCTTCTGTAGTTTTTATGACGTTTGAAACGGACCCTTGTAGCATGCATCATACCAACAGATAGTTGGGAGGAACGTGTTTGTCTCAGACCGGAATGTCGTCGCATTGTTCATAAGCGCTGACAACGACAAAATGCGTCAGCCTTGATGCGAAATGTCCGTCACGAAAGACACGGCCAAAGACCTTCTACAACTACACCGACATTCTAATGGGCAGACTTTTTTGTATACCCCGAAACCGTAGTTTTAAAACGAGAATTGGTTTTGCTAGTCATTTTAGAGCACATTACAAAACTAAGTGATTACAGAAGTCGCCGTTACGGCATGTGGGGCATAATGATGATAATGAGTTTTTATGGCTGTTAACGAAAACTCTACAGACAGTTATGTGGTAAGAAATTATTATCTATTTTGCCGAAGAGTGATTTTCTTTATAAAGATATTTTTTGATCCATTTGTTACAAATCGCGATCAACAATTTTATTTAAAAAATGTCTTTATTTATTCTTATGTCCTCATGATTAGAATATTGCGTGTATCACCACAATGGATCAAAAATAGCCCACACTTTACTCTCTAGAGCATTTCCATCAACGACCAGCGCTGACTGGGCGCTATTTCACGCTCACTAATGGACGGTAATGGAGCCATACAGTCGACGTTAGATTTCACCCAAATATATCATTTCTAAATTGGCCACGAGCGCCCGACTGTGATTTGTTACTGAATATTTAAAAGGGAGTTAGGGGTAATGTCGTTTGTAAAATTATGATTGATCCTCTGCCATCATGTGAATCTCATACAAATTACCTACATTACAATGTAATATCCTGTGTAATGTCAAATGCTTAATATCCTGGTGCAAATTGTACTCCTTGTAACTACGAGTACACTTCCGAGTACTTAAACTTTTATTTTGTTACACGACATTAACTAATAGTAACTAAAGCATGACCCCAGACTTTATAATTAGGCTCTTGCAAAGTAAGCAAAACTATAACCTAAGCAAAGCTAGAGCCTAGGTTATAGTTACAGGTATATTCTATTGTAATTCTCTTGAATTACAATAGAATAAAACATACGAGGGTACATAATTGAATAGAACATACGACGCATCCATATACAAACTGTCAAAATCTCACTATTTAACTACGGTCTTCTTGACACTGCTGTCTTATTGTTAGTAGCAATGCATATGTAATGTATGCTATACATACTAACTATAGATAACTTATATCTTTCTATTTGCTAATCTTTGATGATAATGCCTACTCTGTTAATCAATTATTGTTTATTTTTAAAATTGCTATACCCTTACACGGTTTTTATACAACTAGTTTTATAAGTTGTGTACAATATTGCAATAAATAAAAGAATTACGTCATAGGTATTATTCAAGTATCCGACTAATAATTTCATATTTATCCTGCTCTCATTCTGGCTGAAACTGATTCCTATCCTCTCCTCTCATAGTATGAAGCTACTTCACGGTACCCTGCTCATTGAAGGAGCTTGGGTTAATGACTGAGCCACTTAATTACTTGTAGTATTTCTGAGAGCCCTTTCGAAACTTGTCGATCCTCTTTAGAATTTATTTCATACTCATATTATATAAATCATGTAAAACATTACTTCATTAAGTAGTGCATTGAACTGAATATATTTTTTTAATTTAATTTTTATTCACCGTTACACAGCTCTTGGTTACTATCAGTGATTTTAGTTACTAATCACAAAATATTGAGGGCATGTAGATAATATTAAATGGTTATGTAATATTCCTGAAAGGCAATTACGTCAAGCATTTCAGTGGAAAGGGTAATGAGCATACAAGTACCTAATATGAACGAAGAAACAGGTAACTGAGTTCAAGATATACGGCTGTTAGAATATTAAAGTGCCTTATTCTGAACCCGTGAGCACAATCATAAGATATCTTTGAAAATTTTCAAAGATAGCATTTGTCTGTATATTATCGTATACTGTTTAATGTATCCAATATCCATACATACATAAAAATTAAGTTTGAGAGATTTTCGACTTTTAATAAAGTAAACTATGTAATTTCAACCTTGTTCAACGAAGGGAATAAAATCGGTATACGTATTAATCCGTTCGTCATCAGGGTCATAGCCAGAAGACTTTCACTGCTGGATATAGGCTTCCCCAAAGATCTCCTCTTTACGACAAACTGTTCTAAACTGCCCCTCCTTTGACTCTAGGTATTATCGTAACTTAAGTAAACTTATATCTGAATCTCCACTATGATATGCTGAAATGAGTCACCATAAAAATATGTAGTAGGAGCCCAGTTCGAGGATTTACTAAGTTGGCGACCTTCACTATTCCGCTAAGTTTAGCGCCATCTATCATACTTACCCTGATTTGCATGAATAGTTGGCTTTGTGTTATCATCTTAGTTCCTACACCTACCCAGGATTAAAATGGTTTGGTTTAAATCAGTAGTTTTATTAACTCAAATTATTAGTTGAGCGTAGACATAATTCGTTTTAGGGTTGCCTGGTAAAAAGCATACAACCCAATAGGCTGTATAAAACATATTTCGTCTTCTCTCCCCACATCTTTGCATTGGTATAGCTTTGCACAAAGCAAGCAGTCTTTTCACCTTGTCAAGTTTTATATCTCTTTGCGGCTGTAATGTCATCTCCTAACATAGCTATTTGAAAAAGACTTGGCTGTACAGTTGTACTAATAGTTTGTTGTTGGCTAGTTTGTGAAATGCAGAAGGTACTCCAAATAAGGTAAAATTGCCAAATAAGTCAGTGTGTGTTCCATTCCATATAACGACCCTCAGTCATGACCATGAGTATACGACTATGGTCGCAATGCTTAGTATGACGCGCTGTCACCTTATTACTATAGCTAGTACTTGTGTGATTTTATCTGTTCCCACAGTTGGTTCAGTCAGACACGAACTCGTGAGATTAAAAGTCTTTGCGTCGGGATAATTCCACTCTGTAATTATCGCGTGATCAACTAACTTTTCGAGTTAAAGTTCCAAGATACAGATTAAAGGTTGCAGCTATGTCCAACCGTCCAACTCGACTTTTCGCGAGGTTGTTAATTATAGATGGAACAGTACGATTTGCTATTCATTCAGACAGTTTAAATTACAGAACAATTCGGCATAAAATATATTCAGCGAAAGTTTTGAACCATTTAATAAATTATGGCTTTTGCCAGTGCTGATTAGTGGCATATTATAAAGCTTAAAGATAACACATAAAGATGACAATACGCATAAATGCGCATTATTGTAATTTTTATCAATCAATTTATGTTAAAGATTATTAATTTATCCTACGCTTTATTTCTCGCCTCTCATACCACGCTTGATTTGTCAACATTGAAAAGCAAATTCTAAAAATAATAACTAACTTAGTAAGTCCTTCGGATTACACTGGGTACAGAGTATTTTTGTATTCATAAGATTTACCAATTTGTTCTAAGTACGCGTTGAACATGAAGCAATCCGCTTAGTAAGTACTATTTGATGTTTGGTTAAGCCACTCAAAGGAAAAACTCGAGAGGAACGCGATGTGAGCGAATATTATGAAGCAGAGTTTTACTAAGGAGGATTTGTATACCTGAGGTTCTTTTTGGTAGATAATGCTATCTGAAGAAGAAGTTTGTTATTTTTGACACAACGCAAAGTTACAAACGCAATGGAATAGTTTGATTAATGTATGATTATATAACTTTACATAAGAAATAACACTGAGTGATAAAAATATTTAAAAAACTATTGTATGATTTACAAGATTAAAAAGATTAGTAACAGGCGATAAAACACTTCTCATCGCCATCGACCAAGATCATTATCTTACAATGATCTTGGTCGAGGCGAGGTGGACCATCATCGCTAATTGTCCCATAGCCTGGCCTCACTCCGAACAAGTCATGTGTGTATGGTGGGATTTTAAAGGCATGTGTATTATGATCTTTTGCCACTTGGCCAGCCGATAAATTCTGATATCTATTGTCACCAATTAGATAATCTAAAACAAGCTCTTTAAGAAAAACGCCCAGAATTAATGAATAGAGAAGATGTAGTCTTCCACCAGTATAATGCTCGACCACAAACATATTTGTCAACTTAACAAAAATGTATAAACCTTGGTTAGCAAGTTTTTCTGCATCTTAAATACATTCCAGTCTAAGCGTCTTCAGTTTATCATTTATTTCGCGCTTTACAAAACACTTTCAATAGAGTAAAATTATATTCAAGAGAAGACTGTAAAAAAAATACTAGCGACGGGATAATGGTTCTGCCAGAAAAATGGGGTAAGCTTGTCAAATTAATAGAAAATGCTTCATTAATAAACGTTTCATGTAACTGAAAAAAAATACATGTTATTTTACTACAAAAGACTGCGACTTCTATTATGTTACCTACATTCAATAAAATAGCAGAATCTTTCGAAAAATATTTGAAACCTTTTCTTTTGACGTGAACTAATGTGAAACGGGATACCACTAGGTAATCATGAAATTGGGATGGAAAGAACCCGAATTTATTGAAAGGTTTTTATTTAAAGTGGATGAAAAGTATTTCTCGGGGAGCGAACGAGTAAACTTTTCGATGCTTAAGGCCCTACTCTGCAAGACGGTGGCTATATTTCGACTCTATCTATCCCTTTCACCCCTGCTAGAAAGGGAACGCGAATAAGCGTAATGGCTACAGCTGAAAATGCGGACAACGTGTCACAGAGTAGTGTGTCTAGGATTTGGACTGAAGAGTTTCGAAGAGAGTTTCATTGAATTAAAAATAATGCGCGATAACTGAAATCCGCATCGGAACTTCCAGCTACTTGGTTGCATTTGTTCCGTTTTAAATTCAGCACTGCACTCCGTGTAAAAATAACAAGTTTGGTCTAGAACTTTTAAAATTATTGGACACGTTGTACAAAGAACAACTTGAACACTTAACATAAAGTCACAATATTATGGCAGTTTATCCAGTTTCTTTATATCGAAAATGTGCTTTGAACGTAGATTTAAACTTGAGGTACAAGGAAACTTTTTAAGACTTAAGTGCATAATATATTCAATTTAAGAAGTCCGTTAAAGAATTCAGACCTATTACTGAACAGAAAAGGCTCGGAAATTATGTTGACTTTTTTGAGCTAGGCTTCTATTCAGGAAAAGAACTTTCTCAACTTAGGTAAACACTTAAATAAATGTTTTTCAAATGTAATTTAATAGACAGAGTGTTCTTAATAATAGTAACATATATACAACTAAATACAATAAAAAAACAAAAATTATAAAAAGTGTCCTTGTGGTAAGGTTCCCAGGATGCTGGCAGCGTTACCCCCTTGGATAGCGATGCTAATACGCTGTGCAAGGTAGCTGCCAGCTCTTGGGTCACCACTGATGTCAATCAGCCTCTTGGAAATCTCTTTAAAAAAAGACAGCATTGGGACCCCACGGACCCAGTGTTTCGACTCCAAACGGTACAAAGTGGTACCGGGAGTCGATCTGCCTGTACTTGTTTTTTTTTTAGTTTTCGGCATTTCCCGCAGCCAAACTAGTCTCCCGGCTTATACCGGGCAAATGAGAGGCCGCAAGTGGGTCGACACAGGTAGCCTCCCACACAAGAGCCCGACCCATCCGCCAAGGTACAAGCGACATCCCGTCTGGTCTCTTGCCATCAGAACGCGCGATACCATTCGGCTCAAGTAAAGCAGGCACGTTAATAGAGGCAAGAGACCGACGGACGATGTCGTTGATGCTGGCATGGCGCGAAAAGCGGCCTGCACTTTTAGTAGTACAGGAGAGTCCGTGGTGTTCCAACGAGCTGACATCAGTATCACACGAACATGCGTGGAAGGCAAACCTCAGCACCATGCACATGCAACACACATGTCGCTCCTATCGCGTCTCGTAGAGTTTCTGAGTCCAAAAGCTGTTGGCCGAAGGATAAGCCTGAAGCCAGTATCCTATTTCCTTGGTGGAAATTTCTTTTAGTCATTTAAATAAATTAAATACTTATTTACTCTTTATATAAATAACATAAGAATATTTAAAACACCAAAGTCCTGTGTACTTTTGAGTGAGTACAGTTGCTTTTTGCAATATGCTAATAAAAAACAAAAAATATACGAATAAAGTTACAATACTTCACCCGTAGCGGATTAGGCAGAATGAGTAAAGGTGGTTTCAATCCCGAATCGATTGCGACCATCGAGCTCGTTCAAAAATCTCGATATGCCAACAATCGGAATCAGATGAAGTTCGATTAAAATTCTCATTCAACCGTTTTGATTGAAAGCTGTTGACGATAGGCATTTGTTATTTTCAAGTGCTAAATTTTCTGTTTTTTGCCGAAATTGCAGTTATACGAGTATTTGTCATTTTAAAAAACACCTAACAATATTTTAGTGCAGTTCTTTGAATATAATCCTGGTTGTAAATTATTTTTTCTTGGAATCTTACTTGAATAAGTATTAAACTTTCCAAGAACCCAATTGATTAAATTGGCGAAATATACGTAGGTAATACGAAGCTGTGATAGTTTCATGTGAGTAATAAGGCTTTACTATTACCGACTCGTTAGTAGTAAACGACAAGATGATTTATACAAACAATAATGCTCTGTTTCATGTTGTTATTTATTAGGATGCCTGTACTTGTGGTTTCACGCCAATGTTCCTCATTCCAGATTTGTTCAGTTCGTCCTAATTCAAAAAAATGTTGTGGTCATTCAGCGGGATAATGCTGAAAGTCTCATGGGCACTTCTCGCCAGGCTTGACATAGTGTTGTGATTTCACACCCGTCATGCCATCATGATATGAGCTTTAGCTGACCAGGCATTCACATGAGTATGGGTTCAGCTTAAAATATATTTATTGTTACGTGTGGTTTGGGGGGGCTCGTCTGATAAGGAAGTCAATTGGCAAAAAAATAACACGAGTAGGAACTTACATACTTATGCGCCAAAGGGCTTAGTGTGTTATTTGTTCACGCGCTCACCTTCATTCGTGACGAAAATTTGTATGGAATTTATATTATTTTTAGATGCGGCAATTTCGCTAGCGGCACGTTAGCATGCAAAGGGGTAGTACATACAAATATCTTGCATAAAACTCTACTAACAGAGATGATAAGTAATTTCCTGATTCGAAACCAGTTAGGTGCATTTTAATTAATTTTAAAACAGTAGTGTAAGCAACCATAAGTGCGAGTTTTTATTTGACAGCTTCACGCACCCGCCATCGACCGAGTGACGAAAATTTATACATTGCCTTTCAAGAGTGACTCAGAATCAGGAACTTAATCGAACAATGCAAAGAAACAAAAATATTTTTGGTCACATTTAATTATTTCTACCCGCTGTTATATTCCTACGTGTAGATAATTTAACTGACCGATCAACTGAAAAGCGCAATACATTTATAAATGCGAAAGTTGCGTTATCTCTTTATTGACTTTATTTTTGGGTATATTTAAAATACAATGATTAAAAACATTTGCGATAAAGTCTTTACTTTTTATTGTTCCCTCTTTCTTCAATTTTGGCACCCCTTTGCATGCTAACGTGCCGCTAGCGAAATTGCCGCATCTAAAAATAATATAAATTCCATACAAATTTTCGTCACGAATGAAGGTGAGCGCGTGAACAAATAACACACTAAGCCCTTTGGCGCATAAGTATGTAAGTTCCTACTCGTGTTATTTTTTTGCCAATTGACTTCCTTATCAGACGAGCCCCCCCAAACCACACGTAACAATAAATATATTTTAAGCTGAACCCATACTCATGTGAATGCCTGGTCAGCTAAAGCTCATATCATGATGGCATGACGGGTGTGAAATCACAACACTATGTCAAGCCTGGCGAGAAGTGCCCATGAGACTTTCAGCATTATCCCGCTGAATGACCACAACATTTTTTTGAATTAGGACGAACTGAACAAATCTGGAATGAGGAACATTGGCGTGAAACCACAAGTACAGGCATCCTAATAAATAACAACATGAAACAGAGCATTATTGTTTGTATAAATCATCTTGGCGCAGGCAACAATGGCTTTTTGTTCGGCAAAAGTAATAAATTCCTCCAGTACTCTTTAATATGTAACGCTGTTGTGTGCGATCACAAGAGCTCAAAGCCCAATTAATTTTGATAAACAACTTAAGAGCACTAAACGGTTTTTGTGCTAATTCCAGAGGAAAATAAAATATAAAAGCGGTAACGCGAGGTTTAAATGTATATTAATATTTAAAAAGAGGTAATAATTGTGAGTTTGTTAATATTTTTTGGCTACCGATTTTAAAGCTTAAGAGGGGTTATTCTTTAACTCGCCGACAGTAAACACGCCCTCTTGAGCGAGTTGGCACCTTCTGATTTCACCTATTTTTATAGTCGACAAAAACTATAGAATTCGCTATTTCCCGTGGTTTTGCCTGTGTTTGCTAATGCGGTTAAATAATAACTATTAATATTTCCTAGGCAAAATCATGTGATTTTATAAAATATTACACATGTAAAGTAAAAATATACATTTATAACAAACCTAAATCTCTAACTTTCAATAAATCCTAAGTACTTATAATCGATAAACTTATTTTTTTAGGTATTGTTTTTATGTATTCTTGATTACATTTTTTTTACATTTAGACATAACCTTGAGTCATAGTTGATGACTTTCACGATTCGGCGAGTCGACGACAAAAAATATATAAAATCATGAGGTGTCATCGCGCTATTTTGTTGTAAAAAAGTTTCAGTGTAAATATTACGGGGTGGTAGTGAGAGAAGTGATGTAATTTCATGATTTTTTTAAAGATGATAATGAAAATAACAACTTTTATTATGAGACTAATTTTGAAATATTTATAACTTGTCGGTATTCAGGAATAAAAAAATCTACATGAGGCAAATTAAATCTTTTAACGTGGTCTTGGCAAACTCGTTTATTCGTAGCTTTTACGTTTTGAATACTCACATTGTTATTTTATTTTTAAAAGTTTAAATAAGAAAGCAAAAATTCGAACACGGGCATTTGAACCCGCGACCTTAGCTATTTGGTATTTCGCTGCGGTTTGCGTTGCTGTCAGGGTTACGTCGGTCATGAATCGGAAATGTTTCAGTCATGCTGGCGTTGTTTTATACGTTTAATTAATTATTCACTCATGCGTTATTTATTTTAGCACCACATTTATGAACACGGGTTTTATTCGAGTGATAAAATATAAAAGTAAATATGACTTATCAGAGCAAAACAATAAAACTTAACTCAAAAACGTTTCCTTACGAAATTATAATGTCCTTTTATAGAAAATCCACCATAAATTGTTCTGTCATTGCCCTGTTTAATATTGTTGTTAGTGCGTGCTGGCTAGCTTTGAATATTGTGAGAATTAGATATTTTGAGCCCACTGGACATTTTGCGAATTGGACATAATGCGCCCAAAAATTTTAACGCCTTCAGTTTTATTTTGTCCTCAAAATGTGTTCCTATACATAACACAAATGAGAATACAATATTTTTAGTTGTTAAAACGAAATTGCCACAAAACCATTTTTATGTGCGAAACCACCCCAGTGACGGCAACGCAGTGGAACCAGTTCCCTAGCTTTTATTCCATCTTTGTGCTGATGGATCGAGATTTCATTGACAGCTCTGAGCTTTTGTTTTGTGGACATATCTCCAAGGACTACTTATAAAACTTCTGGTAACATAACCATCACAAGATTAGCGGTTTATCTCTTGAAAAACAAATGACACTTATTTAGCAGTTTTTCATATCGTAGATAGATAGTCTTTATTAATAATAATAAATAATTATTAATTTCGGACCAATTATTATTCATAGTAGTGTTAGTGAAATATTGCACACCACATACAGTAGGTCTTTTCGCTAAAAATATTTTTTTCCTTTACTATTAATTTGAAAAGGAATAAAATATATGTGCAAGCTGGCGCTGCCGCTTTCCCGGTAAACGTGAAAAGAAACGCAAGACGCCATTACCTTGAAACAAATGACGTAATAACCGAGACTGGCTTTAAGGAAATAAGAGTATGGAAAGTGGACCATTAGATTTTAGATTCCGTAGCTTAATCAGAAATAAGCGAGGAATTAACTTGTTCTATCGGCTAACCATCAGCAAAGATCAGTCAATCACATCGTTAAATAGGTAACCTGATTATAGTGGAGAATATACTCTATAAATAGTCTATCTTTAAGATTAAGGTTGTCATTTTTCTAAGCTCCTCGTTAAATTGATTCAATTTGCGACAAGAAACAAGCCCACCCATCACATGAATACTTAAACCTATTTCTTTTTTGACACTGTATTTGTTGAATTTTTCTTTTTGTAAGGGGTTCGCCGAAGTCTAGAAATTTCAACAGAGGTACAGTACGTGGGGCCATAGGTTATAGGAACCCTAAATCAAGGTATTAAAAATAAAATTTAACGCAAAACTTAAGATCAATAAACAACAAAAAGAAATTTTTATATTTACTAAAGTGATCATTTTTATCGTCTAGTAAACGGAACCCAAAAATCAAACAGGAGAAAATTTTACGCTTCATTTTTAAAGGCCATCTGCTTAGAAACTTTATCATTTTCACCCTCTTTCGTTCGTTATTGTTTTCACTACCAAACTGCTTTGGCTTGTACTGCTTTCCGCGCTGAAAGGTTCGATGGTGTTTAGAGTTTGTTTTTATTAAAAAAACTTTTTATTTTACACCTCAAATATTGTCACTGAATACAAGTTTGAAGGGGAAAATATTAGAAAAGGTAAGAAGATTTCGATGCAGATACTTTATCTACATTTTTACCATGCATTGCCTATGTGGTATCCAGTTCAGAAATTTAAAAAGATTCTAAAGCATAGTTTGGATATTATTCAAATAAATTTCTGCATATAGCCGCATAATTAAAAAAAACACTCCAGTTAATTTTAACTAACCTACCTACAACAAAATTATGAACTGTTGTAACTATCACGACTCTTTCTACTTAACCAGGAAGGGAAATAGCCACTTTGCTGTAACGAAAGAAAATAGAAGTACCAAGTTTTTCACTCAAAAACTAAATAGGTTGATAAGCAAATTGAACAAAACACAGCTAATGTTACCTTTATCAAAATAATATACCTACTTACATATACCCACTTGTACCTACTCTTGTCGTTAAGCTAAAGAAAATATTGCTCAAACTCACTACCACTACACTTAAACGAATAGTCGCTTGGATTATTTTTTTAAAGTATTTTTTTAAAAAGGTTTGCTCTTTATCTAGACTAAGTCAGAGGCGTATACAAAGTTAACGGCGGAGCCAGCTAGCCCCGAAGGTTCGGCCACCCAAGCTACTTGGCGCCGGGCTCCGGTGATAATTGATATAAGATGCTTCTACACAATTCCCTTTCCTTTCTACGTCGTGACCCGTAGCTAATAAAACAAGCAAAATATTGATAAAGTTTCCCGGACTAAGTGTCTTTTGAAAGCCACCACAATACAATTTTGCGCCATTTTTATGCACAAAATATCTTGGAAAAATACTTTCACTTTACAACAATGTTTTTTGTCTTCCACAGACTGTATCTTTGTAACTAAAAATATCGAAAGTAGTAGATTGTTAGAATCGACAGTACAATCCATTAATGTAATTTTCGGCACATGTAATTTTTTTTAATATTTTGATATATAAACATGTTCAAAATATTGCTAAAGCATTTCGTCAGAAGTTTGGCATTACTTTACATGCCAGGTTTTTATGCGCTAAGTAACCTGTTGTCAAACTTTTCTCAAACCCACTTACTAGCCAACATACCAAAGATTTAGGGCCTAAAGTAATAGACGCAAATAATAAAAATTATGTTTAATAAATTTAATTTAATGTTGATAGTTATCTTAGAAACAAGCTGTTTATATTTTTACAACGTCGCCAAGTGACGGCCACTTGCGAGTCAGTGTTCGCGACACGCCACCGGTGGCGGCCACTCACCATTTCGACAAAAAATCTGGCAGATTCTCAGATCTGAAAGGATTTAGCCGATTCAGAGTGTCAATATTTTAGCGGCCGCCGACCTTCGTTTGCGCGGTACCAAAAAACGTGGCGCGCAACAGCCACCGGTGGCAGTGGTCGGCGGACCATCTGACAACTATGACTCAGTACTCTCATTACCTATAACTAGTGTTGCCGCTCGATAGTCCATTATCGATATTCTATCAATAGACTACCAATAGTTGGGCAAAAGCAATAGTATCGATTGCCCTATCGATAGTGTCGATAGTATCGATAGTATCAATAGCCCCGTGAGTGTCAATACTATTCACAAGCATCAATACTATCGATAGTATCGATACTATCGAAGCTTAATATCGAATGCACTATCGAGAGTATCGATACTATTGCTACTGGGTTTTGCAATAACAATCGATACTATCGATACTATCGATAGTTTGGTCCTATCGATAGTGACCTTTCCATCAATAGTATTGCTATATACAATACGAGCATGTTTTGTCTAGTGGATGACAAACGATACTATCGATAGTATCGAAAGTATCAATTGATATTATAATAGCCATGGCTGATACTATCGATAGTATCGATACTATCGATAGTAATTTTGATATTGATCTTCAATACTATCGATAGTATTGCAGTATATTATATTAATACTATTTTACCAAACTTAGCAATCGATAGTATCTATCGATATTACTGGTTAATTATTTCCGATCTCAACTATCGATAGTCAAACTATCGATAGTTCGGCAACACTACCTATAACAAAAGTCAAAAATCTGTCAAACTATTAAAAAGTATATTTTTGGACGTATGTCAATGGTCAAAGTGACTTAAAGCAGCGAAGCCTAAGTTTGTATTTATTTTTTTTGCCGACTGCGACAGAAGGAGGTTAATGTTTTTATGATGCCTTATGTATCTTACGCTACGTCCGTGATATGACGTAACACCTGACATATCGCATGTGACACGTTGTTTTTTTCGTGCCTATCACCAGCCCTTTTGCTTTGACGCCAACATCACTTTGTGAGGCGTGTCAGTCAAATTAACAAGGCTTCTATTTTTGTCCTTACACTGCAAGTAACTCTTTTTCTGTCGGAAGGAAATACTTTTACTAAAAAAAACTAGAAAATGTAGGTCAACATTAAGACATTCTTCAATAAAAATCAAAGGCTAAATACAATAAATATTTCGTATGAATAAAATATAATTAAACTTTTTTCTAAACGTTGATCTTGAAATTTTAAATGCAATAATAGAAAATAAATGTTTCTGAAAATTATTTTTATGATAACGATTTAAACTTCACGTTTCAAATAAATTACCGATTTTTATTTTTGAATGTTTTTTTATTTGCGAATTCCTAGAATGTTGAAATTGATATTTCAATAAAATGTTATGGGACGGAATTCGGTGTAGTTATGAGGCTAACGACCTAAAGATATTAACGGGCTTATTGACCATAGCCCAACAAAATCAGCCATTTTTTTTTTTATTATAAAAGTGGCAGAGTTATTTAACTGCTTTGATACAGGATAAAGATTCACACGTCCGGATAGATGTGTAGTAGTTCCGAGCTAGCTTTGGTTTTCGGTTAGTTAAAATTATATATAATGAGTTACAGGTATTATTTTTTGCTCCCATTTTCATGAGACGTTCAGCTACAAACTGGTAACTTTTTACCAAGACGACTAATCTTTTAAGTACCTCAGTCACACGCCCATATCGGTAATAAACATAAAGCATTAAACCCATTATCCTATCGAAAAAATTTGCTCTAAAGCAATGGCAGCCGTAGATGGGAAATATGACGTAGTGCACAGTGTGGCATGAGTCAAAATGAATCCTTTTTTGAATTCTAAAAATATGTTATTTTATTATACTATCTAAAAAGTGTGATAAGGACGGCATCATCCCAGGTGCTGCTGCATGTATTATGTAATCATCTTCGGTCAAGGCAGACTCGGATATCAAACTTCAAAAGTTAATTTCGTTTGATTCCTAAATATTTAAAATATTTTTAAAATGTACAAATGTATTAACAAATAAACGTCTTCAAGGATGCAAAAACAAAACGAACGACGTGAACTGTGACTTTTTTTATATCAAGCGTTAATTTTGACCGGATCATACATTATTAAAATATCAGTCCGATATAATGCACCAAATAAAATATCGTTCAATGTCAGTTATAATATTTTTTCCTCTACACAGTAAAACTGTATTGCTTTTCCCCAAAGACTAAAACATGCCAGCTTTTTTGAGGCTGAGTATCAAAGAACTTCGTCGTTCTTCTTTCAGCAAACATATTTCAATCTTATGTTGATAACTTAGAGTGCCATATTTGAGATATTTGACAGATTTGGGAAGGTTGATACGGGCCCCACTGTACTTAGTTTCATTAAAATGTAATGATAAAATATTCTTCAAGACTATTCTATATATTTAAGCCCTGATAATATCAGATCAAGAACGAAATATGGGCAAGCTATGTACATGGTTTAAACTCACACGTTTGCAAATAGATTGAAACAGCAAAGTGGTATGTACGCCGACACCAATGAAACACAAACTGCATTATTCCCGACACAGTAAAATGACGGCTGGCTGCCCATACTTAACAAGCCCAAATTGCGAGCTGTGGCGATAATGAATTTGCCACTACTTGTATAAAACAAGATGGTTAATTTGGAATTAATGACAGATAGGAGACATGCCATGTAGGAGAAAAACTTTTCAAATTAGCCGTCTCATATTTATTTTGTCATCGCTATAACACCTATAGCGATGACAAAATCATTATTATTAAGAGGAAACGCGGTCACATGGTATTTCAAGAATAGGTATTTGAATAAAATGTTGCTGTCTCGATGCGACCTTTGATAGCCGCTCAAGCAAGAAAGGAACAAATGAGCTCAGACGGATAAATCCTTCCTAAACAGCATTTCGAAGTCCCCTATTTCCTCGTCCAAAATTTGACACATCGTTCATTCGCAAGAAGGATGTCACAATTCAAAATTAGCAATTGTTGGGAAACAAGGTTTAAAAGTTTGGAAATTAAATTATAAAAAAACTGTTCCATGTAAGAATATATTATAAGTGTTATTTTGTTCCCTATGATTTCAGCTTCCAAAATAAGTTTAGCTTGTGAATAGAAATGCAGACAATTTTTTATTATTTGTGTTTAAGTGTGAAAAGGTATAAGTTGTGTCGTTCTAGTAAAAAAAAACTTTATTTTTTAATTTGTGACTTATCTTTCTTGTGTCATTGTAGATAATTAATAGTTTGTATTTTAAGGATAAAAAATTAAATATGATAGTATAGAAAATATTATTTTAATATTTAAACTGACTTAACAAGGTCATCTGGTTGGTAAAGCGGATCTTTGACAGAGTCAACGCTATCTGCAAATCAAAAATGAAATAAATAATAAACGTATAACAGTTGTAATTTATAACAGCGAGATAAAAGAATAATAGTGCGACAAACCTTCTGTAAATGACAATGAATATAAATGATAAATGAAATAAATGATACGCTGTTCTTAGAATTACTTCTTTTAGTTGTGGTAGAAGATGAGGAGCTGCTGTTTGACCGTGAACGTGGTTTGACTTCGCGTTGATCATCGACATTTACCTATGTTGGTATCTGTTGAATTTGTTTTGCAGGCCTTTTCATTCACTAAAAAGACAAAATAGTAAGAAGGTTTGTAACGGAGTAAAAGTACAGTTAAACATGGTAAATCAATAAAATACTACTTACATTTTTCCGATTTGCATCAATATTTGGCATAACAGTAATATTAGCAGTTATTAAAGCTAATATCTTTCTTCCTCTACTGGAAGACATAGTAAATAATACGAACATTTAGTCATCTCAAAACAAAAAATAATTGTTTAAAACGTAATACCAAAAAATATTCAAACTATTTCAAATATACCATGAGCGGCGTCTAGCATCAATAGTAGCTTTTCAAACAATGTGTCATTTAAGACCATTCACATTTCTTTTTACTTATTATTAATAACGTAATAAGTCAAAATTATTAATACGAAGCGGATAAGTTTAATTTTTAATAACGATACAAAACTAAATGTGACTACTATCGAAGTAAAAACCCCAAGTTAAACAACGACACAAATTATGATGAGTCGTTTTTGCACCAAAATTGGAAAATTGGTCGGGTACTTACCTTTGTAAGAATAATGTCATAAAACGAATTGTGTCGCCTTCGACAAAAATTAGCAAGTGCAGTCACTTCAACGATCTCGTGACAACTAAAATGAGACGTTGTCGAAAAAACGTACGCGCTCGAGTGAGACAGACACATAGCGACACAGCTTGTCTCGTTCGCTCATCAACGGCATCGAGT
The DNA here is from genome assembly GCA_949316185.1 of Pyrausta nigrata. NCBI lineage: Eukaryota > Metazoa > Arthropoda > Insecta > Lepidoptera > Crambidae > Pyrausta > Pyrausta nigrata. Next base: position 14,196,220 of record OX438947.1, on the reverse strand, counting down.
TGTGTCGTTCTGTCAGAAAATAAAGTAAAATTTTCTCATTCTGTGTGTATATGTAACTAAAAATCACCGGTTTTTGACTTGTGACATCCTTCTTGCAAATGAGCGAATGATAAATAATTTTCTTCTGAAATCATTTCTAAAAACATGGGTCTATGCTCCTATGTTTTAGTTTTAGTGTTAATTTGCGTATATTTTTAGACAATCCTCTGAAAGTTTTTGAAATTAGGCAATTTTCTAAGTTTTTGAAGGCTTATATTTCCTTTGGTAATTTGAATATGAGAAAAAACGAAAAATAGGAGCATAGCTGTGGTAAATTTTGATTTTATGGTAAAAAAATATTTTGCTTTTAGCCATTATCCAGGGAGAAAACAGGGGACTACGTCTGTATGAAGAAATGGTGCCTGGTCTTTCCCCTTAAGGTGGTTAAAGTAAAGCAAATGAGGCAGTCGCCTTCACCGCTTAACGAGAGTAAAGAATCAGAGAGTGCAATTATGTTTTGCTGTCATACATGTGCACATAACATGTAGGTATGTCTAGCGCGGTTGGCTAATCTCAGTTGAAATTGACCACCGTAGTCAAAAGTCCGCTAGAAATACACTATTATTAAAATTAAAGCATTTGACAGGTAATTTTGCTCTGGCAAAACGAAATGGTGTTAATTTAATATTTAAGTTACAGTGTTAATGCTACTTTTAGCATCTTTTTAGTGACGTAAAGAGATGTTATCAATGTGTGGTACTAGTGGCACTATTAGCAGGCTATACTCCTATGTTTTTATGAAATTATACAACTTTTTAGGCTCAATGAATATGTAGACATTTTTAGAGTAAGCGTAGTTGATGGTATTTTTTTTTTCTTAACAGCGTGGCTTGGGTTTTACAGTATAAGAGCATCGGACCAGATACTAGTATCAAGTTTCGTAATTTTTTTTTGAAAAATCGCTTCTACAAAATACCGCCTTTGATTTAGCACTAGAAATTGAAAATGCCAAGTCAATTAACTGCAAAGGAATCACTGTGCCTGCATTTAGCCAGTGTGCATGCTGGATTCCAATTACAGATTCCTTTGTCCTTTAGTACGTCAACCAACCCCCAAAGTTTTTGCATCAGGCCAACCAGCCCCGGCATGGTGGAGGTATCAGCTGACACATCCCCATTACGAACGGGGTTAATGAACGTCGCCCCGACCCTGGATCCTATTAAATTTTATTCAGCCTTTTTGGATTTTTTGACGTATCGGACTTCGGCAACAGCTGTATATCAGACCGAAAATATTTTTGGCTGTAATGATCGCGGCATTTCGAAAATTCCAGTCGTAAATTAAAATTATATTTATTTTCAATTTCTGCAATTACAACAGGCCCGTCGCCTAATTTGAAAGCAATCGCAATTACGATTGTAATTGCTTAACCACTTTTAAATTGTTGTTGTTTTGAAAAGTATTATTGTGTTACTGAAAGCTATGTCTACTGCAATTTGAAACCAATCGAAATATGCGGTAGACATGCAGGTCGAGGTGTTTTTGGCCGCCAGTCTAGAAAACCATGCAGTTGATAGTACGAATACCGATCACAAGCAATATGCCATGGTCGTGACTATGAATCATGCATAATATGAGAATTATTTCGAAGTATAAAGGAAGGATTAACCTTGTCATATTCTCTTTGATGCCCATCAAACAGGTTTTAGTCTTTCGCTTTCTGTACAGTAACAATTAGAAAAAATGTGTCTTCAGTAACTGTTAGCGAAATCCAGAGTCTTACCATTTTGTCGGAAAATACGCAATGCTCATTGGATCCCCATTTAATACTTAAGTTTATTAAGGCCATGTCTCATCCCAGACAGATATCAGTCAAATTTAGCCCTTCTCGTCATAAAATTGGATCAATTTACCTCTCGTTTCGCTTAAATAGGGGATCAAATTTAGTTTGTAAAGGCGATTTGGCGAAGCAAATTAGATTCCATGAAACAGTTGTTACGATAAAAGCATTCGTTTTATTGTAGAAAAACATGTTTCTTTTATCGTTGTTTGACTAATGTCGAGCTTTCAGATCATAAAAGTGGACCCTTTACATTCGTAAAAATACAAAAATATTCTATGGGCTAGTACGAACAAGTAAGTAATCAAATTATATTACGAAATTTCACACAGTGTCAGTGAAGTACTTTACCCCTAGAAAAAACATTTTTTTACTTTAAATAACTTAAACCGATACATCATTCTGATCAACTAAATTATTACGTACCCATAAACGTACAAAAAATCTAAATATATAAAAAGGAAATCTGACTTAATGACTGACTGACAGACATATGAACGCACAGCCCTAACGACTGGGATAAGAAACACTAATCTACACTAATATTATAAAGAGGAAAGATTTTATTGTTTGTATTGAAAATGCTCCAAAACTACTGGACCGATTTAAATGAAATTTTGTACAAAGATAGTTCGAAATCCTGAAAAGGACATAATTTAATTTATGTCGCGATATAAAATCATCAGTATAATACATAAAATATATTTTTAATAATGTGCTCTACTAATTTAATTAAACTCCCTGTCTACTATATTATATTGGGTACTGAATCCGAAAGTTATAAGTGTCTACTTAGCTCAAACTCAATTACTAAATGAAGTAAATATAGCTAGGTATTTTAATGAAAATAAATAAAATTATAATTATTACATAGATCTTTACGCAAGACAGTTTGCCGGTCATTATACTATAAAACTTTATAAAGGTAATTAATTATCCGGATACTAACCATTTTATTCGCTTAAATATTGCTTGATCTTCTTGCTCTCATCTTTCTTGTCAATAGAACTAAAATAATTTGAGTACCATATTATAAGAAGTCTTAAAGTAAACGTTTTTGAGACTATAATAGATGTTTCAATTAAATGAAACACACTGTACCATTGAAAACAAAGACTTATTTATGGACCAAACGAAAATAAACTCGGTTAGCCAATTCCACTCCGAATTTTATTTATAGTCAGGCTCTTAAATCGATTATCAACCTTTTTTGCCTTTACTGACACTTTCCTCAATTATTTACGTAATCATCGTTGCACTGGGACAATGAGTCTATTAATTTACTTAGTCGAAGAAATTACTGCTTAGCCTTAACTCGAGATAACTTGAAACACAAATGAACCTAGTATCTACAGTCAAAAGTACATGAACCCACCCTAAAATTTAATGGTATATATCTAACATGTGTACAACGTAGTAAGCAAACTATAAATAAGCTTTGTCATGTCAATTATGAGCTAATATTTGAGCTACCGCAACTTTTTTTAATTCTAAGTTCCTTCCTTCCTTCTCCCAAAGTTAATGTTTTTAAGCTGACTGTACGTACCTGTCACGCGTGTGTGGGTTACCTATTTCAAACGCCATTTATGACTATTAGCACTAAGTCAGAGCATCAATTTGTGATTTACTGCCGCACTCAGAGACATCAATTAAATTTAATCTATAATTAAGTTTCGTTCTGTCACTTTCTTTGTCAATGAAATAGAAAAGGCCGGAATGAGACTTAATGAAGGATTAACTTTAATAGACGTCTCTGAGTACCGCAGTAAGCGCTGGAAATTAATTGTTAATTAAGGTATCGAATCAAAATGTGGGCTGACATACCAACCTGGGTACTGACGCAACCAGGATTGATGTGACAGCTATTATTGGCATATTGATAAAGTAATTGATTCAGAATCGTTTGAAAAATTGATGTGGTAAACGTCTAGCGCTGCAATAAGCCTGACGTTTATAATACACCGTAACTTATAATCCATACTTCCAAACTATCCATACTAATATTATAAATGCGAAAGTGTGTCTGTCTGTCTGTCTGTTACCTCTTGATGCTTAAACAACTGAACCGATTGAGATGAAATTTGGTATGGAGACAGTTCGAGACCCCGGAAAGGACATAGGCTACATTTTACAAAACATTAAGGGGGTGAAATACGGGATAACAGTTTACATATATATGGAAAATTCAACTCTTGCGGGCGAAGTCTCGGGTAACCACTAGTTGTTTATAAACGAATATTGATATTAACTTAATATTATAAAACAAAGTTCCCAACTATACAGTGTGTCCGGGTTGACTGGCGATAATTTATGGCCATTAATTCATCAAATGTTATCGATAAAAACCCCCACGTGTTGGGTTCTAACTCCCCACTCTTGAAATAACAGCCATTTTAATTATTTTCTTGAAATACTATTTCTATGGATCTGGAGTTTAGAAATAATTCATTCTGAAGGTAACACTATCAAGTGAAATAAAGAGTAATTCAAAATTATAAACTGTCACAGAGAAAACAATAAGTTATAGAAATCTTGCTTAAAAAAATTAAAACAGTTAAATAATTTCATAAACATTTTACAAAAGTAAACCTAAAAATGTATATTTTTTTAGAAAAAATATTTATATCTTTCATCAGGATTATGTCTCTAAAATTTGATAAATTAAAGTGTATTAAACTATCGCCAGTCGAAACCCGGTATTTGATGCACTTTCAATTATTTTATGTGTTTGTCTACAATTGGTAAGAAGTAAGAGTAAATGTGGTGGGTTGTGAAGGTTAGGCGGGAGGGAGAGGGCGCTGCAAGTTTTGAGGTCGGACGGAAATCAGTTCAAGTATTTTTCCTCGCGCCTGCCGCGTTCCGATTTGCTAGGAAACTCTACCAAGGAGGTAGAAAATACTGGAAAATGGATATTACTTGTGTTTAAAAAAACACATTAGGTGTTATTACAAAAAAATAGACCAGGTTTGAAATAGGTCTAAATATTAGCCGACAACAGAGGAATGATTGACACATTCGTGACATAAACTAATGGAGAAGCGCTTTTCTAATTGGCTAGCTAATAGCTTAGTCCTGGCTTAAACCCGGTACTAAGTTTTTAGAATAACGGGGATTGAGTTCTACAATTAATAATTACAATAACACAGGTTTCAGCGTATTTTTTTCTTTCCTTTCTAACTCTTGATTATTGTTGTGCAGCCAAGTTTGATCTACAAATAAACAGATTGCATGTAGGTACGTCTTACTAGCCTTATATTAGTAGTAAGTTAATTTGATAATACCTAAAAGTGTTGTAAGCTCTTTCTAGCCTGAGATACAGGTAAAATAACCTAGTTGAGGCAAAGGAAGTCTTCTTTACCTTTTATTAATTGTTTGCTAATAAGAATAATTTGTGTACACATGGAATCGAATAAATGATTTATTATTATTATTATAAGTATAGATATTCTGGAAAGAAGAAAGCTAACCAGTTATGTTTTGGTACCCTTGGTGAAATAATTGTGAGTAAGTATTGATGACATCGAACGCCAGGTCACTGGCGCAGCATGCACAAAAATAAAATTCTTCGAGTGACTAACATCCTCTGTAGCTCAATTGGAAGAGCAATCATCCGGATAGCGAAGGGTCGTGACTTCAAGTCCGATCGGACGACACGGCCGATTTTTTTTTGTGTGCAAAGTTTATTTTCCTAAAAACTTGAATGCTCAGTAAAGGTTTTGTGTTAAATTAACCAAAGTTTTGGTACTGGAGACAGCAAATACGACTATTTAGAATTATATGTTAACAACACAACGCTTCCCAAGCAGATAATCATCCCATTGAAAATAAAACTGCCATATCCATTTCTTTGCTACTTATAAGGCAAATAAGACTCAATATTGTGGAGCCGGCGAAGTGAACAATTTGACGGCAAAGCCTCCATCTGAATTTTGAGTCCTAAAAGTCAGTGCCCAAATATTCCACAAGGATGCTCCTTGAATTGAGTAAGCAAATTATGTTTTGACGAGGGAATCTTTTTACTCTAACGAAATATTTTGTTTCTGTTTAACTTCTCGATAAACTCGTAGTAAGCAAAAGGTTTCAGATTTCAGCACGATATCATAATTTCCATCAAGTATGTGAAGTTCCGAACTTCCTTTACAACAATTACATTCCAGATATAAATAAAGCTTCTTTGATTATTCTAAACTTCTGATAACAGAGTTTTATCGTTGAGTCTTTTTGCCATGAATAGTAATAATACTTAGTACAATGTACAATACTTTTAAGAGTGGCGTAAAAATGAGCCACCTGGATATTAATAATAATTTTAATTTATGCTAGCCAATCTTTTAGACAAATATTTACTTGTGTTATGCAACCTTCTTCAATAAAACTACCTACCAGTATCGCATTCATTACTGCTCATATGTTTTTACACTATGTAAAATAAGAAAAAAAATGAAAATTTACAAAAAATTAATAGCTTATGTTATAAGGTTTTAATATTGATAAGTTTAAGCAGGAAACCACAAAAAAAACACACAATTCCTGCCCGTGTGCGAATTTTTGGACTTAACAAACTTTAGACTTATTAAAATAATCGTTAAACTCTATTTACATTAAAACTCTTAATTACTATGCTTAGGAAAAAGTTATTGTCCCAAGTAGGTATATTCCCATCAAATGTATTCAATATAAGTTCATATATGATCCAAAACAAAATAATATATCGAAAATAAATCGTATGCGCACCCATCAAATTAATGTGTTACTTTACCAAAGTACGAAGTACAAGCTCGTAAATCCCGCGTCTCCGAATCACTTAACTGTTTTGTTGCTGAACTAAAGAGATATATTAGTCATCTGAACCGTGAGCGATAAATCGGAACGCGTCGGGATGGAAACCCTTCAGCGTCGACAACGTTTCGCACTTGCGAAGCAGGTCACCTGGAAACTACAGGTACGCTGTGGACGCGTCGACTAGTATTGTTTTCTCAAACGCTACAGAAAACGACCGGTGAGACTGAATTTATATTATGTTGTTAGGGCATTGGAAATCTGCACCGAGATAAGAACATTCTAAAGATCTCTTACAAGGGTAAAACAATAAAGTATTTAAAGAACGCTAAAAAGATTACAAAACATATTGACCGGCCATTGAAAACTTAAACACATGGTAAACATGAAGTTGACCGAGGATGCAACGTGCCGATATTGCCCATCAAAAGGAACGACTATGTCACATACTCTGCTCTTGACCACTTATGAGCAAAAGAAGCATCCATCTAGGACAGCATGCTATACACCCGGATGAGATAACTTACTTTCCCAAAAATCTGGCGAATCCTGGATTTAATGGGCATAGATACAAATGCTCGTGCTCATCACACAAACATTTGCCCCTTGCGGGATTCGAACCCGCAACCGCCTGGTTTAGAAGTCCGGTACTGTAAAAGCTACTACAATAGGCCAATCATTGGTCGGGGTGGCTTTCATATAATCCAAAACAAATAATAATAATAATAAAGTGCAGTTAGGTCATTGACAAAAGCAAAGTGTGATAACATGCTTAGCAGGTAAGCTAGTAAAGTATAAGTACACGGAAAAAAAAAAGTGTTTTATACCAAGAATATCTCACTTGGTCAAGACAATGCGTGATTCATATATGGGGAAAACATTATATTCTTAAAATTAGTAAATATTTGTCTTGTTATTCATTTTTCTTCCAAGTATATATATTCACTAACCAAGGCAATCTAAAGTCTTGCAATGAGAAAGCAACGTTTTCTTTACATAAGTAAGTTTATTTTTTTAAGTCAAGAATCTTAAATCCTCAAATTTAAGACAATTATGTCTTAAATCTAGAATGGTTTTCTTCTTACTTCTCCGAGTATGAAAAGTAATATCTCTTATCAAGAATATATTTATTGGACAAGATATGTCATTGTTTCTGATCAAGATTATATCTATTGGTCAAGAATTTCCGTGATTCATATATGGGGAAAACAATAAATGGTTGTATCAAAACACAATTCTTCTCAATGTTAGTAAATGAATAGTTAAGTCAAGATATTTGTCTTCCTTCTAGAATTTACATGCTTGAGATTAAACAATATATTTGAGAATAATGCTTTTCTCAGTTGAACACTTCGTCAAACGGATCCCGGAGTTTCTTTAAAAAAAAAAAAAAAAAACTTAGATGAAAAATTAATGACTTGTAAGAAGAATGGTATCTATTTATCTATATGCTACGGCATATTTCAGTGAAGCAGCTTTAACTCTTGCATCAATTAATTCTATTTTCACACTGAGAACAATTTATCTATAGTGAAGAATATCATCAATCTTAGTTACTGGTTGATGCTCTTCAGTGAAGAAGTTTTAGCTACTAGTTCAATAAAAATAAGTTATTCTCTGGAGATCACGTTGTTTTAAAAAGATGGTTTCAATGTTCTTAGTTTAATAATCATGCGTTTTTTGTGAAGAAGTTTTATTTCTTACTACAATAATATTATTAAATTTAAACGGAGATAACATTGTCTACAAAGAATAATACTAATTTTCTTAGTTCAATATGTATGCGTATTTCAGTGAAGAAACCCAGTTCTTAATTCAAAAACAATAAACAATTGATACAGAGATCTGATTTTCTCCAACCAATAATGTTAATTTTGTTAATTTAAGAACGTACAGGTACTTAACTGAAGAAGTTTTCGTTTTTGATCTAATTCCTTGCATGTTTCATTCGGAGATCAGAAATGTCTTAGCTCAATAATAGTGTATTTCACTGTAAGAAATTCTAGTTCCTGGTTCAATGCATGTCATGTTTCATACGAAGATCGGATTTTTTCCAACGAATAATGTCATTATTATTGATCTAAAAAGCCTGTGCTTTAGTAAAGAAGTTTTAGTTCTTGATCTAATTCATTTAATGTTTCATTCGGAGATAATAAATCTTTTGGCTCAATAATAGTTTATTTCACTGCAAGAAATCTCAGTTCTTAGTTCGATGCATGTCATGTTTAATACGAAGATCAGATTGTTTCCAATGAAAAATGTCATTATTATTGATCTAAAAACCCTGTACTTCAGTAAATAAGTTTTAGTTCTTGATCTAATTCATTTCATGTTTCATACGGAGATCAGAAATCTCTTGGCTCAATAATAAAGTGTTTCATACGGAGGTCAGATTGTCTTATTTGAAGAATTACAATAGTCTTGGTTCAATAGTTAATATGCGTTTCAGTAAATATTTTTCATTTCAGTGTTCGATTTATTTTTCATTTCAGTTTCGTAATTGAACAAAATGTTAACACAAATATTTCGTAAGTACCTACAAAAAGTTGGTAAATAAAATTGAATATTTTTTTCCAGCTATGGACAGAAAATATTTGATTAGTAACATTCTAACTTAACTTTAGCTTTAATAAATCGAACGATGAACTGAAAAATATTTACTGAAACGCATCTTATCCATTGAACCAAGACTATTGTAATTCAAAGAAGACAATATTAACTCGAAAGCTGTTGAATCTGTTCATAGATCTGAAACGGCTTCACTAAAATACCATGATAATTAAGTACCATTTGAAACATGAAATAAACAAGAAAAAGCACTAAAACTCACTTACAGAATTTCGAGTCTGATGCACCATCACATCATTCAATCTGATCTCCGCGTGCCATTTCATGCCTGAAAATAGAGGAAGGTAAATAAGTGGGAAGTACTCAAATTAATAATAGATAAAATAATACAATGGATTCAAATCTATGATATCATTTATTAAAAAATAAACAGTATTGATTATTTTAATTACATAATTATATTATGACGGCACCGACTACATAGTAAGCTTTGATGAAGTACATCAATGATAGTAAGCTTTAGATCTTAAATGACAGGGTAAATCATTGCTTCTCAATTACTACTATTGCTGACACTCGCCGCCATTTAAGATTCGTTGCTTTATTGGCGCGGGTTATACCATCTTATTATTATACAGTGTGTCCCTGGATAAAGTGCAATCCCGAAAGGGGATGAAACTAGACCATGAATCATTGACTAGAAAAATATTAAAAAATATATATAAAATTATTGTAGGATTTATTGGTATTTTAAGATTTTCATGTTTCATTAAGGAATTCTAATTTTCAATTACATCTTGTGGGATATTCCATTCTCTAAGAAGCAGCTCCATGTTTTTAACTAAGAGATTTGATTTAAATCTGCAAATAGACAAAACATAAATTAGTAATTATTCTAGTAACCATGTAAAAAAACAGCGGGGTAAGATAAACATTCAGCAGGGTTAGCATTGTAGGTACAGTGACAAACACCTCATGCTCACATTTCCAGTACACAAAGCCATAACGTGAAAAGCAGTCCAACAGCTTTTCCACCATGTTTGGTTAAGTTCACCGAGATTAGACACCTCTGATTCTGACCAACCAGCTTGCCGCCATGTCGTAAAGATTTGAAGCTGATTGATTGGAATCAGAAGTTGCCTATGCTCGGTGAACTTCACCTTTGGCGATCAGGCGGCTGGTGGCATTTTCACCAGCTAGATCTACCGGCCGGATATGTCTAGATTCTAAACGTAAAAAGCAGCTTTGTAGCATGGTGTGAGAAGAGAATACGGTTTCTCGCGGCACCGGTAAATTTGAACATTGAAGCACAAAGCATTTTTTGAGCAAAATTCGTAAGGGAACCACGAAATGTCTACCGCTTTGCATATCTGCCTACTACAAGCCTATAATTTTACAAGTGAACCCATAATCGAACCGAATAGGTAGGTTTAACCAGATAGATGTTTTTTTGCTAACAACATGGCGCCTAGCCGGCCGCGATGCCATGTGTGTCAGTCACTTTCACTTTCACTTCACATCTTTAAAATGCAATAACTTAGACATTCGAAATAAACACCTACCTTAACACACACAACTCGTAAAAATCAACTCACCAGCTGGAATCACATGGAAACTTGCTTGCTTGAATACGTCGTTCGTCACAGATCAAAGATGCGTGGCAGGGGTATGCGCTCGCGCTGCGACACTGTACTGTGCCGAGCGAGCGGCAGGCGGCGGCGGCACAACAAACCAGTGTTGCCACCCTCTGATTTTGATTTTCCCCCATCTCGTCGTGAAATTACACTAAATTAAGCACTTGAAAATAATTTCCCCTAAATATTTTTTTTATAAAACACAAATTGAGGTGAATTATTATATATTAAAGAAATAATAAAGTTAGAAGCTTTATTATTTCTTTATTAATATTTTCTTTAAATGCTTCAATTGTTTTACTATCCCATTCCTTCCACTTCTTATTTTTTTTTCGCATAAAAATTTCTTTTGTAATTTTATTTCGTCTGTTGGTGTGAATGTACCGCAAAATTTGTGGTCGTAGAGGTATTTAGTTCCTTTTTAGGCCGTTATTATGCACTCTGGGTTAAAACATGAAATTTCTACCAATGTTCCTTGATGATCATTTTGATGTGAAGGGAAGTCAGATTCGTATCAGGAGGGGTGAGAGGGGGGGGGGGGGCAAATGTGTAAATGTAACTATAAGCACGTTTTTATTATTTTTTACTGTTCTTTTTGTGCTACTAGGGCTTGTTTGGTATCATTTTCGTATAAAACAGATACAAGAAAATCATATTCAATACAAAAAAGGGGAACTAATTTTTACAACTGTTATTTTAACAATACAGAAGTTATCATGATCAGTTGAAAAATTTAAATGGCAGTCACTTAATTTTTCGGCGGTTAGTAAATTTGAGAGTCCGTAAATCATGAGCAGTAAGTAATAAACATATTGGTCAGTTATTTCATCATTCAATGTCAGTGCAAAAAATACTCAAGTAGTTTAATAAATTTATGAGCTGTAAAACGGTTGGAATGGGCAGTTCGAAAATAAGCCAATTCACAGTGAGCAATAGCATCCGAACGTCACTTTGATTGAAAAGAGAGGTAAACTTTCGTTAAAAGGGGCGGAGTTTAAAGCGCGCGAGGTGCAAACGGCCAATCAAAGGTGTCTCATTCATTTATTTGTATCCTAATGCCACATTATAAATACTTACAGATTGTCGTAATGTTCTTTATTTTTACCATCCGACATTTAAAACATTAGGTAATGTGTTCATTTTCAGCATTTAATTTAAAGAAGGAAAAAAAATGTGATGCATGGTTAATGCTTCATATTTTTCCCTTCTTGACATTAAATGCTGAAATATACAAGGAATACATTTTACCGCCTCATCGTTTATAGAACTGATTAAAATAAAATTTATTACTAATCAATTACGATTTGTTAACTGTACGCGCCTAACCGCCCAGTTCAACTATTCCACTGCTCAGATTTATTGACCTGCCAGTTTAAATTATTGAATGACTCATTTTTATTTAGTTTTCTGCTCACTTTTTACTGCTAAACTAGTTTGCAAACATACGTTTTTTATTTTTTTACCTACCATAACTCAAATATTGAACTGCCGCTTTAATTCTATGCAGAAAAAAAGTATTTTTCCATATAAAAAAAATGGTTTGTAGTATTGTAGTATCATTTTTGTATTAATAGGCATAACAAAACCATTTTAAGTGCATAGAAGGTAGTTTTCCGTACCAATAATCTATATTGGTACTCTCTTTCGTTTCGAAAGTTGTGACGTCACAACTCAATAAAGCTATCTCTGTCTGATCAGGGGGGTAACCGCCATGTCCAAAATCACGATTAAAAGAATCTTGTTTGTGTTTGACGCTGTCATTTTGTACTGAATTTTGACAGATATGGCTGTCATAACTGATTTAAACGTTGTTTTTGAGACATCGCAGTTACCCTGCAGAAATATTAAAAGGCTTATAACTTTTTTGTTGTTTCATCGATTTTAGTATTTCCATCATTTTACTCAAAGGTCAATCTAGTTTCAAGAATGAATTAAAAAAAAAATATTGGTATTTGGAGTACCCAATTATTTTCCCTACATCTTGGGAGAACACTGCAACACCGAATACAAGCCTAACTTTTCTATACTATTTATTCCAAGAAACGTGAATTTGGTTCAAAACATTTTAATTCAAGAATAATATTGTTTTAGACTCAAGACATCTTTTCTCAATATTTTTTTTAAAGATTTCCATGCTCAAATCAAGAAACGTAAATTTGGTTTAAAACACTTATTTTTATCATAGTTTTCAAACAAGAAATTTATTGTTTACATTCAAAAGTGTTGTTTTAAATTATATTTTTTTCAGGATTTGCATTCAGAACCAAGAAACCTCATGCTCAATTCAAGAAACGTAAATTTGGTTTAAAACACTTATTTGTATCATAGTTTTCAAACAAGAAAATTATTGTTTACATTCAAAAGTGTTGTTCTTACCCGGCATTTACACATGCGCGCTCGCGACTCGCTTGACGCTCGCGAGACGTTCGACGAAAAACTCGCGCTCGAGTGCTGCCGCGAGCGTGCTGTTCACACATTCGCGACAATAATCGTAGGCACTATTGCACATGAACATGTTCAACGTTGAATTTGTTGTGCGTTGAGTTATTTTATGCGTTTAGCTTTTAAGATCTTTGAGGGTGGTTTATTTTTGATATATTTTTTTAATTTCATGAGTTTTAGTTATTATTTAATCATAATACAAAAAAAATTGGAGTGATTTTAACGACGAAACTAACACAACTATACCTTATGCACTTATGCTGACATATATCTGCTTGAATTAAAAAATAATCGTTTCGACTATGACTTCTCGTTTTCGAGAAATCCGTGGACATGTTACATACACTTACGAAAATTTAAAGACGTGTTTACCAGCCTTAATAGATCAACACAGTGAAATTTCATCCAATTCTATTCATATCACATACTTATAGGTGGAACTGATAACCACCTTTTTTTTAAGTCGGTAAAAATATAAAACATGCAACGTAACATTACACATAAGTAACAAAGCACAAAGTAATAATTAACCAAATAAATATATTTAATTAATCTGTGCGCTGTGAAACCAGCCTAAAAACTCGTGCTCGCTACTCCACCCTTTGCTCGCGCGAGTACACGAGCGCGAGGCGAGTAGCGAGCGTACTGTTCACACATGCGTGCTCGCTGCTAAACTCGCTACTTGCCTCGCGACTCGCGCGCATGTGTAAATGCGGCATTAAATTATATTTTTTTCAAGATTTGCATTCAGAACCAAGAAACCTCAAGAAACCTCAACTTTAGTCTAATTTTTAGGGTTCCGTAGTCCACAAGGTACCCTTATAGTTCAAGGTATCCTTCTATAATACAATTTTTATCTTGCTATTAAATATTAGATTCTAAAAATGTATCTTTAATATATTTTGAATCAAAATGAAAAAACTCGTATTAACAATAATATTGTTGAAGGAATATACATAAAATTTTAATTCAAATTTTTATCGTTTTCGTTTGGACTTAAGCAAAAAAAGTTAGCAAAAAAGTTTTTTTCTAGAGTCAATAAATAAGGTTTTCTTAGATAAAGAAAGCTGTAATTCTTTTTTAAAGTATAATGAAGTATTCCAGTTAACACAGATATAAAAGGTAACCATATTTACTGAAGAAGATATTTCCTTGACTTAAAAAGTTTATTCTTCCTCAAATTTAGAAACGATATTCTTAAGTTAAGAAACATTGTACTTACAGCAAAGCTGTTAAATTTCTCTTACCAAGAAAAATAGATCTCAATGGCAGACAGTTATAATTCTTAATAGAAGAACAGTTAGAATTCAAATCAATATATACAGATTTTTGAATTGTTAATGTTATCAATATACAATGAAGCAAATAATTATTTAACATAAAGTTTTTGTTCTTAACTAGTATTTGAATTCATATTCTTAGGTTAAGAGGCAACAATTGTCATTTGAAAGCTTTTATAAAACAATTTTTTTCTTGCTATTACATATTAGATTCTAAAAATGTGTCTTTACTATATTTTGAATCAAAAATAAAAAAAAACTCTTGTCTTAACAATATTATTGTTGAAGGAATATACATAAATTTTTAGTTCAAATTTTATCGTTTTCGTTTGGACTTGTAAGCAAAAAAATATTTTTTCTAGAGTCAATAAATAAGGTTTTCTTAGATAAAGAAAGCTGTACTTCTTTTTTAAAGTATAATGAAGTATTCCAGTTAACACAGACATATAATTGATTGTAAAAGATAACCATATTCACTGAAGAAGATATTTCCTTGACTTAAAAAGTTTATTCTTCCTCAAATTTAGAAACGACATTCTTAAGTTAAGAAACATTGTACTTACAGCAAAGCTGTTAAATTTCTCTTACCAAGAAAAATAGATCTCAATGGCAGACAGTTATAATTCTTAATAGAAGAACAGTTAGAATTCAAATCAATATATGCAGATTTTTGAATTGTTAAAGTTATCAATATACAATGAAGTAAATAATTATTTAACATAAAGTTTTTGTTCTTAGCTAGTATTTGAATTCATATTCTTAGGTTAAGAGGCAACAATTGTCATTTGAGAGCTTTTATAAAACAATTTTTTTCTTGCTATTAAATACTAGATTCTAAAAATGTGTCTTTACTATATTTTGAATCAAACATAAAAAAACTCTTGTCTTAACAATATTATTGTTGAAGGAATATACATAAATTTTTAGTTCAAATTTTTATCGTTTTTGTTTGGACTTGTAAGCAAAAAAATATTTTTTCTAGAGTCAATAAATAAGGTATTCTTAGATAAAGAAAGCTGTACTTCTTTTTTAAAGTATAATGAAGTATTCCAGTTAACCCAGATATAAAAGGTAACCATATTCACTGAAGAAGATATTTCCTTGACTTAAAAAGTTTATTCTTCCTCAAATTTAGAAACGACATTCTTAGGTTAAGAAGCATTGTACTTACAGCAAAGCTGTTGAATTTGTCTAACCAAGAGAAATAGATCTCAATGGCAGACAATTATAATTCTTAATTGAAAAAATCAATCAATCTTCAATGAAAAAAATGTATTTATTGTTTATTCTTGGCTGATCATTAATGAAACAATAGTTTTCTTGTTGTTAAATAGTAGGATTTATTTGAAAGGAGTATTTTACGTTTTTTGAATTAAAAGTATAAAACTTTAGTCACAATAACATTTTTGTTGAACGAAGTTACACATTTTCTTAAACCAATAATGCATTTTTATTCTTGGCCCTAATCTCTGAGCTTCTTAAGCTAAATCTTTTTATATTCAGAATAAGAATTCTTGATTACTTGTTTCAAAATGCAAATGTTTTCTAAAGTTAAGAGTAAATATCGTCTTGATCCAAAAAAATATTCTTGATTTAAATATATAAATGAAGAATAATATAATATATCTAGAAGAATTCTATTTTATTTTATTCAAGATATTATTGTTACCTTGAGTAAACATATGCTTGAGATTAAACAATATACTTGAGAATAATTTTATTCTTGAATGAAAACTTTGCCAGACCCCATTTTTTTCCGTGTAAGTTTCGTTGTCTTGCAAACTATTATGTTCCTTGTTTTGTCTAGATAACCATGTCGCAAACTGTTTTGTGTTAAACCAACTTTTATACTAGTAATTTTCCAAGGCAACCTACAAGTACTTCTACTTTCTTAGAACATGAGGCTTAACATGAGAATGGTATAAAAGTAAAGATATATTACAATTAAGCTTAAAAGTTGACCTAGCAACATTGGCTCTCCAATTTAATACATCACAGAAAATCAGGGTTAAAGGTTTTAGAAACACAGCAAACTCAAAAGAGAGCTTTAATATGCACTGTGCTGAAAATCCCTCAGTGCAGTTAAGATTTCGCACAGGCTAAGCAGGTGACCTGGATTGAATGACGGTATGCTTTGGCGCTCAACTCGTGTTTGTGTATTGTTTTCTCATGCTTCACAAGAAACTGTGCTAACAAGATGAAACGGATTTGAAACTTCCAAATTGTGACTTTAATCTTTAGGTATAACTTAGCAAACGTGCAAATTACTTTTGCGCAAATAAATTAGGTCAAAAACCGACTCTAGTAACAAGAGAAATTTCTCTCTCTCTCTCCGCCGATATAAATAATTACCATATGGTTAACTTACCAAACAGGTACTATTATATGCTATTATTAAGGAAGCTCAGACTTGCTGTTCATCGAATACCGTGCACCATAAATAGGTAAACACGAGAACGTAACGAGCTGTAAATATTTACCATACCCCCCTCCGAAATTGATGGTTAACTAACAAAAGTTAGTAATTTGGTGGTCCTAATAGGCACGCTAGGACGGTTTGCGTTTTCTGCGTTATACATCATTCACCAACATCAACAATTTTTCAGCATGGAAATGAAAAACCCAATAATTAAAAAAACATTATAATTAAAAGTTTACTGTTGTTGTGCCATGTGGTCTGTGGGACTTATAATCGCATAGAAATACATAATATCTTCTGAGACGACACTATCTTCTGAGACGAGTAACAAAATGTAACGACGATCCAAACTCCATTTCAATTGAACCCACGAAAATAATTACATTACCACAGCCTTTGAAGTCACCATGAGTACAAAACTATTCTCAAGTAGATACATGTCTATCTAACTAACCTAAATATACAAACAAAGTCCAAGTAATTATTTCAATAGGAGCCAGAAACATGGGAAACTGTATTTTGGTGATCTCAATGTAATTATTATACTTCGAATGTGATGTAAATATAGATCAAACTCGAAATGAAACTTGTCTGTCAATAAGGCAGTTTAGACTGAATAATAAAAAGTAATTCGAGAGTAGAATCTGTTATTATTTTGTTTACCTTTTAAGTATCTAGGTCTAGTTAGTACCAAGTAACCTAATTAAATCAAATTTCACTTACAAAAATTAATCGACTGTGTCATCCGGTGGGACTCGAACCCACGTCCCTTCGCTGTCCGGGCGAGTGCTCTTATTAACTAAGCTACGGAAGACGTTAGTCAGACGACGAATTTTTGCAAGTGCTTGCTACGCCAGTGAGCCGGCGTTCGATTTCATCAATACTTGGGGAATGTACACGTAAAAACTTGCAAAATAATTGCTTAAGTTATAAACATAATAATTAGTTAAGCTGATTTCATCTTAACTGATGGTTAAATATTTGTAAAAATATTTCCATTGGATACATGCGGGTACATTCCCCAAGTATTGATGAAATCGAACGCCGGCTCACTGGCGTAGCAAGCACTTGCCAAAATTCGTCGACTGACTAACGTCCTCCGTAGCTTAGTTGGTAAGAGCACTCGCCCGGACAGCGAAGGGACGTTGGTTCGAGTCCCACCGGATGACACAGTCGATTAATTTTTGTAAGAGAAATTTGGTTTAATTTCGTAAAAACTTGCAAAATAATTGCTTAAGTTATAAAAATGTACCAAGTAACCTAGCAACAGACAACATTTAGAAAACTTTTTAATGTTTTCAATACTGGTATTATGAAGAATCTCTTCCAATATTGCACTAGGTGCCCCAATCTTTCTATTTGTTGTAAGAAACAAATATTTGTATTGTTGTCTTAATACCTGATAAAAAAGTGTAAGTATAACTCTTTTCGTGGCTATAATTCGCAAAATTAATCAGTGCAGGAATACAATAAGTTGTCTATGTTTGCTTCACCGCAAAATCTCTGAAACTGCCCCCTGCTATTAAATACTATGAAATGAAGTTAAGAAAAGCAAAACTTTCACTGCAATAACTTTGAGGAAACGAAGGAGTTTGACGTTTTGCTTAAACATAATGAATATGAATGAGACTCTTTACTCATATATGTTCAACATCAAGACGTCAACAAAGCCAAGATACGAGACGCGAGCAGTGTTTCACGTTATTTAGATTGTATCTAGGGTACGACGTTGATGTTCGGCTTTGTATTTATCACATACTGTTTTGTAGAGCTCCGTTTTGCTTCCAAACTACATACGTTATACAGTAGTGTTATCACCTTACATATTTTATTATTCTACTCAAAAATTGGACGACAGTCTGACAGTTACGAATCTAAACCATGTACTTATTATAAAAATACTGTTCATGTTACTCGTATTTAAGATGTTATTTAAGACGTATTTATTTATTTATATGGTACACAAAACAAATCATGTCACAATAAAACCATGCTACAAACTATTATATAGACGCAGGACTATAATTCTAAATATGTGTACACAAATAGATTATTATTATAGATAGTAGTTATTAAAGAGTTAAACAAGTAGTGGAAAATTAAAATTTACCTGGACCAAAAGGAAAATACGAATTATTAATTAAAAAAAAACATTAAAATAACTGAGACAATTCAAACCTATTCGATATAAAACTAATCAAATAAAAATAAAAATTTAAATCAAAATAATAAAATGAAATAAAATAAAAATACAATGCAATAAATTAAAACAAAAATCAATCAAAATAAAACCAAGAACATTATAAATTTTATAAATTACACGACATCAACTACATGCCTCTTAAATCTATGTAAGCTGAGGTGGTAAATATCAATTTTTTTTTTTTTTTTTTTTTTAATTCGTTTATTGAGACCATTATTCAAAACTAAGCCTATCATGTAATATTAATTAATAACAAATATTTAAATTGAAGGGACCGTCGCTATTGGTCTACGACCGATCCCTCCATTACAGATTGGGTTTAAACTAAAAAAAAATAGCACTTACATATTTAATTATTACAATAAATTACCCAATAATTAACCTATTTTGCATATTACAATAAATGAATGCTACCAGCGTAGCAGGTAGGCAAAGAAGAAACAAAGTGACAAAGGAAATTATGAGATATTCTGTAACACAGCTAATGCTAAGGTTATCATGTATAATATTATGTACCTACCTAGTCATTTTCCAGATGTGTTAGAAGAGCATAATGAAAACAATATTTGGTAGCTAAATACCTACCGCGCGCGAGCATAATAATAACAACAACAACATTAGGTACAAGTACCGCGCGCTGACACTCGCCGGTCGCGCGGAGCGAGCCGGCGACCAGCTGACCGAGCGGAGCGGCAACGGCGCCACCCGCCCCGCCAACCCGCGTACACACTGACTGACTGAGCCAAACTACTACGCGGGGTAATTCTCCAGATGAATAAATTTAGGAGTTGTGTGCAATTATATAAACAGTTATGAAATTGCTATGTATATAAATATAAACTATAGTATAGTGTAATGTTGTGTTCAAAATAATGTTTAAAAAAATACGTACATATTTATTTATTGCGTGTATATTTGTTGTGTATATTTTTTTTTTTTTTTTTTTTTTTAACTTTCTGATTTCTTGTGTGCTTCTGATGATTGTGTTATGTAAATATCTGGAGTTAAGTATTATTGTATTCTTTTAGCGTATTTACTATGTATTGGACATGTTTTAAAAATGATTTTAAAGCAGGTTCTATTTTGATAAGTGTGTTCAAATTATATGGTTGCGTATTTAAGTGGTGACAAACTTGTTCGTGGTGTAATCTTGTTCCTATGTACCGTGGACATGATTTAAGCAAATGTTCCATATCCTGAATGGTATTGCTATCGCACACGCATCTATCTGTGTCAGTGATATGGAATCTGTGAAGGTACTTCCGATGATATGCATGACCAGTGAGAAGTTGTGTTACATGAAAAGTGTGTCCGATCGTATTTATGACCTTGTGAATTGAGTCCAAATCTGGTAACCACTCCCGCGTGTAGGCGCCTGTATCGGATGTGATATATCGGTTATTGTGAGTTTCAAAATTAATTTCTTTAATTCGTTTCTTGATATGACTGATCGGGAAGCACGCAAAATCAGGTGATTGTTGTAGGCGGGCAGCACTTTTAGCAGCCGCGTCTGCTTCCTCGTTGCCTGTAAGGCCAGTGTGTGACTTCACCCACACAGCCCGGACCTGACCAACGTGGCCCCCCACAAGTTTATGTATATGTGTGGCGAAGTTATTGGTGGTATTAGGGTTCTCTAGTTCTTGTAATGCTGATTGACTATCCGATAGGATTGCAATATTTTCAGCTGTTCTAAGTGATGCCCAACACATCGCCCTCTCAATTGCCAGCATTTCAGCCTGAAAGACGGTGCAGCAGTCGTGGAGCTTCAGCTTCGAGACTACCGGGGGATGGTTAGGGCTAAATGCCACGAACGCCGCACCGACCTCTCCACTATCCATTTTACTGCCGTCCGTATATATCCTAGTGGTGGTAGTCGCTGGGCACAGTCGGTCGATATCCTCTGCTGTATAGGCGGATGAATACGTAATGCCTCGACGTTCAGCTGGATGAGCGAGTTGTTCTGGTGGTGTTGGTCGATGAAAAGGGACGTTGTCTGGTAGATAAGGTGACTTACCAGATAGCTTGGCTCTCTCAATTGTACAGACAGCTTCTACTTTTAGGTCTAGGGGAGTCAGCTGTGCCAGTGCTATTGCTGCGTTGGCTGACACCGTTCTGAAACCTCTGATGATTTTAAGAGCGAAACTTCTTTGCAGTGATATAAGTTTAGACCGTACTTTCTTAAACCTAATTGCATCCCCCCAAATACCTGCAGCATAGGTAACTATTGCTTCTATGACCTGTTTATAGATAGTAGCGACGTTTTCACTTTGAATACCCCAAGTAGGTCGAATGAATTTGCATATGGACTTATGAATTTTCAATGCTTTATTAATTGCATATTCCACATGTTGAGTAAATGTTAATTTCTGATCAAAAATAACTCCGAGGAGCTTTATGTTAGAGCTAAAATGCAAGTTCACTCCTCTGTGAAAGATTTTTGCGCGACGAGATTTTGGGGAGAAGCCTATCATTTGAGTTTTATTAGGTCCGAAAGAGAGCTTGGCCTCATCGCCCCATGTTGTGATAGTTTCTAGCGCCTCGTTAAGGTTCCTTTCTAGGCCGTCAAGACTATTGGCCGTTCCTACTAATAAGACGTCATCTGCGTAGGCCTGTAAATGGCACCCAGGAGGGAGCTCCCGCGTGAACAGGTCATCAAGGATAATGTTCCAGAAGGTCGGCCCACAGACCGAACCCTGGATACATCCCCGTGTCATAACCTTGGTGGCACTGCAGTCACCAAAGTGGAGTGTTACAGTTCGGTTCTCCAGGTAACTGGTTATTAGCTTATATATGTTACATGGGCAGTCAGTAGCCTGAAGTCTACACTTGAGCATTGGCCACCAAGCATTATTGAAAGCCCCCTGGATATCTAGTGAAATAGCAATTACTAGTTGTTTGGCCGTTTTTCCATCTTGTATAAACGTTATAGCTTTGTGAAGAGCATCTACAGTGGATGTCTGCTCACGGAAGCCATATTGGGCTTTGTTTGCATATCCCTTTGAGAATAAATGGTAAGTAAGGCGTTTGGTAATAAGTTTTTCAAGCAGCTTACCCCAGACATTGAGGAGTCCGATGGGTCTATATGACTTTGCGTTGTCCATCTCATCCTTGCCCGACTTCGGCACCGTGATAACGCTAGCTTCTTTCCACGCCTTTGGGAAGTGTGAAATTGAGAGGCAGCGATTCATGATATCAGTTATCAATTGTGGGAAGGTATGACAGACATTATATAAGATGTCTGACGTGAGATGGTCAACACCTGGAGCTTTCTTAGGGTTCATGGATTTGATAGCCGCCAAGACTTCTTCTTTGGTAAATGGTACATCGTCATGTGTGTTCGGTATCATAGAAGACTTGCGACGTGTCTCTCTTTGATTAGGGAGATGATCTGGTCCATCATCGGGATAAAAATTGTCTAATAACTGTTTGGCCGTTTCATGGGTGTCTCTAGTAAAAGTTCCATCGAATGCAAGAGTGGCAGGGGGTGGCGATGGTGGAGCACGACTAAGAAGTCGGTTGGTGACCGACCACACGTCTTCTTTGCCCTGACGATTACAGAATTCCCTAAAATTGGTAGCAGCTGCCTTCTGCAGGGCTTCTGAATAGCGGGCTTTGGCTTCAGCTCTTTCCCTGAGGGCACCCTCCAATGGTCGACCACTACGAGCTAATTGTTGTATTCTGTGGTGGAGATGAATGACTTCTCTCTTTAATAACTCGAGATTATCACTCCACCATGGGACTCGACTGGGTCTGCCGCGCTTACGTGTAAGAGTATCATCACATACTTTGCGTATGATGTGGGTCATGTCTTCGACCAGTTGATCCACTCCGAAACAGTCCAGACAGTTAATATCACGGTTCAATATATGGGAGCGACCCATGAGTTGTCCAAGTCTACGCCGAAAGACATCCCAGTCAGCGCCACTTGTGTCATATTTGAAAGTAGATCTTTTTTTTGTCTTAGTGACAGACCGGGGATGCAAGCGTAGATCGTACTTAATGGCTCTATGTTCAGACAAGGGACAAGCTTCATGGCATACACTCCAGCCCTCGATTCGGTCACAGAGGGAATCTGATACAAATGTAACATCTATAATTGAAGTACGTCTGACTCCGAGGATGACCTTCTCAAAGGTGGGAGTAGTTCCTATGTTACAAACTGCAAGACCATTGGCAGTAATGAGACCAGCAATATAGTTGCCCCGTGGATTAGCAGTTGTGGATCCCCATAAGGGGTGCCAGCCATTAAGATCGCCGCCGATAACAATTTTCTCGCCATGTCTATCCTGCAAAAGCTGCTCAATTTTAGGCAGAGTGTTATGGTCGTCGGTTCTTGGTTCAACATACGCGCAGGCTATTATGAGTTTTTGGTTGGAAACAGTCGTTGCGATAACGCTGAGGTTTTCAGACGAGTGCTGTGTGATGCCCAGGACAGCGCCAAATCCTGCCCTCACGAGAATAAGAGCTTTGACCCTGTCACCCCTGGAAGTCTGATAAATGTCATATCCGGGTATAGATTTGCAAGCAGTCGATTTTCCCACATAGGGTTCAGTAACCATTGCAATGTGGTGCCCTTGTTCTGTTACATATTGCACAAAGTCATGCTGCCATGTGTACGAACGCCCCACATTGCACTGGATGATTTTAATGTTCAAGTTATCAGTTGGGTTGTCTACGTTGATTGTATCTATTTTGGAGTTTATTGACCATAATCCGTCATGGAGCAGACACGCTCAGACATGACACGATGGAGAGGGCAATTTGTCGAGGTGGCGGAGTGGTCGTGTTGCTTACCAGCTGTAGCACAGTTCAAACATTTTGTCAAGTTTTTGTTACGCCAGTTTGGGCATTCAGAGTATGTGTGCTCAGTTGAGGCACAGTGCGAGCATGCCTTCGTAGTGTTCTGACACTTGGCCTTTAGGTGTCCATATTGGAGACAATTATGGCATTGTAATACCGGGTAATAGTTGTCTATATAGACCCTTTGGTGGTCGATGTTAACTCTCTCTAAGGCTGACATTGCCTTCCATACCACAGGAGTGACCAGTAGCACTGCATTGTATAGGTCTTTAGAGCGGCGATTGTCCCTAGTGAAGCGCACTACAATGTCTTGATCGGCAGTGATAGCCTTTCCAATGGTTGGGTTTTGTGATGATATCACGCCAGGTAGCTCCTCCTGAGTGACATATCTAGAGATCCCTTTGAGAATGAACATAGGCTTCAATTTATTGATGGCGGTGGCTTTAATTACCTCGCTGCTATTTGCTCTCGCTGCCATGGTGTCTCTTTGCTCAAGGGTATCAAATTCAACTCGGAGGCGGTTTTTGCTGATAGGCACAATGCGGGCTGGGGCAAAATTGGTATCTCTGAAACAAACGTTTCTTCGCCAAAGCTCTCCTATCTCCTCTCGTGACGCAGCGGCACCCTCTCTTTTCTCTACCACCATTGCATGTCTACTAACCGGCTTTGCAGATACCGGGGCTGCCGCCATACTGGCATAGCTGGAACCTAGGGGGAAGGTGAGTGGGGCGTTTTGGTCACGGGCTACAGGGACGCGGGAGCTGGCCAGTTCTTTAAATTCAGTCCTCACTGTATGTTTGATAGTCGCTAGAATAGACTCCTGGTTAACCGTTTGTTGGGCTATCTCTGACATGATATGGTCTATTTTAGTGTTGAGCTTTCTTACCTCTTCATCAGATGAGTTGACCGACGTGACGAAGTCCGACACGCCAAAACCCGCCTCTGTCGCTCGTATCATTTCATCCATGATGTCGCAAACTTCGGCCCTGACCTCGTTCTTAAGGTATCGCCCAGTCCCTCCGATTAGTGTTTTGACGCGTTTAAGTTTCTTACTAAACATTTTCATCTCATCGTTCACCTGACTGTACGTGTTTGCCCGGGACGACACCGGTGAGCCAAAAGTAGGCGAGTTAAACTCCATTTCTGTATCTGATGGCATTTTGAGGTGGTAGGTATGTATGTGTATTAATTAACAGTTACAATGAAGATAATATGTATGAATTTATGTGTACCTATAATAAAACTTTTTTTTTTTTTTTTAATTGACAAGAAAGAAAGAAACACCTTTCATAAGAGGCTCTAATAGGTGATAAAATTTTATCGTTAAAAATAGCATAAAAAAATTAAATAATAAAAAAAAAATGAGAATTACCCTTCAAATTCAAAAGCGTAAATTAATTTATAAATTCTTAATTTGTGTAAGAATACTCTACTAAATACCAACGTTAAGTTTACTATAAGAGATTTTGGGGGTTTATGTCAGTAATCAGGCAGGTTTCACCTCACTTTCACTTGCAAAATTAGCTGTCACACGGGCCGAGCTGCCAATCACGCACGGTAGTGAAGCTGTTTGGTCATCTGGTGTGCTTGCAGCTGGTTCAGGAAACTTAAGTTGATCCACAGAAAGTCTTGTAAGCCGCCTAGGTAGATATTGTTCTGCTCAGCCGAGTGGTGTGAGTTGGTCCTAGGCGCGTCGTCAGTTTTCGTTTGTATCTTCACCAAATGTCAATGGAAAAATCTTAATCTTGCATCAGCAGTTGTCCAAAGAATAGACCTTCGGATGATATCAAGCAAGGTGGGGGTCGTCGATGAAAATCACACTGTGCTACTACTTTAATAACATGACACCCGAGAAGAGATCCAGATTTGCGGCTTTATCTTCAGAATCCAGAGTCACAGCTTCATGGGGTTTTCTTCTTGAGATTGGTCATGATTTTTCGTGCACTTTGATGTATCACACGACACAACTTTGTTTATATAGCCAGATATAGCGATTTTTCTGAGCGGAGCGACCGAAAACGCGGCGTTTGTTGTCGCGGCCCGAGCCGGATAATTGGTAAATATCAATTGTATTGTTGGTATTGTGTATATGTAAAGAATTTAATAAATACAGAAGCGCAGTCCTAAGTATCAACAATACTGTATGAAATACTAAGCTGTATCTAAGCTATCGTGATTCCCACTATTGCAAATATCCCAAGTTATTGCAAACTCCGCGCTTTAACTCTTAGCCACATTCACACTTATGAACACATTAACCTTCAATCCCTAATGATTTACGACCTGGTCCATTATAGATGAACGCGTACTTAACCAAGCCGAACCGGCCGATGCAAACGCATTTGAATTATTTTTTTAATTAACACCACTACCACTCACAGCAGACTGATCAGTGGTCTAGAGTAAAAAGAATGGATTTTTCGCAGATTTTGTGTTTGAAAAGTGATTGTACCTACACATCAAAGCAAAAATTTTTGTCATGGGGTCAATATCGAAATACAAATTTTTCACCAACAAACCATGAGAAGTGATCAGCTGATCTATTTTTTGTTACTTCATCACGCTGAATAACTTTTCTTAAGGCGCTGCTTTCATATCTCTCTGAGTGTAAGTGCACTGCTAAGGTTCCACGTCAGGTACTCCGATCTTCAAAATAAGTTATAGCCTAGTATTTGCCCAGAATCAATAGCTACACAATTAAAAAAGTTTCATTAAAATCCGTTCAGTAGTTTCGGAGACTAGCGTGTACAAACAGACAGACAAACAGACAAAAAAATTGTTGTGGATTCCTATTTTGTTACTATTTTAACATCCCCCTTAATTAGTTTTTGGTAAAAATACACAAGGCGTCAATATAGAAATACTAATTTTGCACCAACAAACCATGAGAAGTGATCAACTGATTTATTTTTTTTGTTACTTTGACGTTGTTTCCATAGTAAAGTTCATGTATTATTACAATTTTTTTAAAGGTTACGAGGTTTATAATGGGTCTAAATATTAGCCGACAGCAGAGGAATGAATGACACATTCGTGACATAACCTAATAGAGAAGCGCTTTTCTAATTGGTTAGCTAATAGCTTAGCCCTGTCTTAAACCCGGTACTAAGTAATTTGTACTTAATTCTTTTTGTAATAACTTAATACTTTTTGTAATAACGGGGACAGGGTCTAGAATAGCGTAATATACAGATATTATTTTCACAACCGATTGAAAAATGCGTCCTCTTAGGCCGATTCGGCTTGTACAGCTACGTGCTCACCTTACGTGCAGTCGGTTTGGCCACTGCGCCGTTATTCCATTATCACTGGCATTTGCATTCTCTCTACTAATTAAGGCACTTTGACATGCAAACTGAAGTTATGTTTGTGATAATGATAATGCACGAGATACCAGCGAGAAAACTTGCTGAAAAGGACGACATTATTTACTATATTCATTTTGGTATATTCATGACAAAGTCCTACGTACCTACGTATTTATAATTTTATATCACTAACGATTTTTGCAATATTTTTTTTCAGATCTGACATCCAAATCACCTAAGCTGTAAAACGACTCAACAGGTATGTAGTTACTTTTAAGATAACAACACAGACTCAATCTTTTAAGAGATTAGGACTCTACAATGTACTTCACCGTCATCTTCACATAATTTCCTACTTCCTTAGTACAAGGACAGGGGGCACTATCGTACCTTTACCAGTAAATAGACCTCAGACTTTGTGTGAGGATTAGCACTAAAACTCAGGCCTTATTCTATAAAACCAGCCAAGTGCGAGTCGGACTCCCGCCCAAATTATTTTCATTCAATTATTTATTTTTAAAAGTGATTTAAATATTTCAAGCCCCTGCCTGTTACTCTTATTAATATCAAGTAAAAAACGGCAAATGTTTATTGTATGGAAGCCCGACTCAAATATTTATTTTACTTTGTTACACAAACAACAAAAATACATCCTGTGAAAATGTTTTTTTAATAGGCGAACATTTGACCGCAATCTCACCTGATGGTAAGCGACGATGCGGTCGAGGATTGTCTAACTATCACGATTCATGAGATACAGCCCTGTGACAGACAGACGGAAGGACAGCGCAGTCTTAGTAATAGGGTCCAGTTTTTACCCTTTATGTACGGAACTCTAAAACAATATCCGTAGTTCCGGCTCTAGTATCCGTAGCGTTGTAGTATTGTACAAACACACCGTACCAAATCCCCTAAACTGAATGATCGCATTATCTAATATGATGTGTCAAATCGACGTGGGTGGTTCGCGTGATATCGCCGCGACTCGCGATTTCAAAATATTTGTAGAAAAGGTCTAAATAAAATGTATGATGTTGAAATGTGTATGATACAAACTAACATAATAAATAACACTTTAGTATTCTTTTACTAAAAATATATTGTTCATTAGGTGAAAGTAGAAGAAGGTAATAGTGACAGCGAATACTTCGCGTGACTGTTTGTTCCCTTAGATCTTTTAAGCTACGCAACGGATTTTAATGCAGTTTTCAACATTAGAGTTATTCGAGAGGAATGTTTATAGGTATAATACATGCATATTGCACCCGTGCGACGCCGGGGCGGGTCTTCCGTTTTGACACGCGCACTGTCGTGATGGCATGAGTGACAAAGACGGATTGAGTAGAAAATACGGATAACTTGCAGAATAGGCCTCTAAACAGGAGGAATGAGCACTAGGAACCGGTAAAAGGATTTTCGAATGGTATTAGTTAACCCTCGTAAACCGAGGCCGGATTCAGTCCGCGTAACCTCGCTGTGTTTATTCGACGACCCGGGCTTAACCAGATATCTGCTTTGATTTTTTATTCACCATAAAAATTCATGAAAGACGTTTTCACCGGGGTTTTTCTAAGGGAACATTTTCGACGGTTTTGTATGTACAAAATATTCAGGGTGGTAGTTTAAACAGTCTCTATATTCAAGGGGATGAATATGATCATACCAACAACTTTCTCTAAGGAGTCATCGCCGAATTTAAAAAAAAAATGGCTCGCAATAAATTTTCATCGAGATGGCAGAGTTATTTGTATGAAGCATTTTATTCTCTATGTTTGTGGATTAATACGAATTTGTACTGTTGACTGTGAAATTCAGAAAGTTAATAAAAAAAGTACTGGCACTCGTGAATAACACCAATTTATCAAGGCAAATTTTGGACATGGAAATGAATATTTGCTTTCGACAGCGCATCATTCGGCTATGAATTTTATTTCAAAGTGCGCGTTTTAATTTATTTGTCTCATCCAATTGTACTTGTAATAAATTACATAGTAACGACGATTCACTCAGCAAACGCCTAATGCAAACACAAAACAAAGTATCGTTCACAACACTCGTAATTGATTGTGTTACATCATCAAAATTCACTTTACTCACTCATTCATGTTGTGAATGAATCGCGTATGAAAATCGCCGTCGATATATTATCGAAGCATATTTCCTTGGAATCAATAACTCGTCGCGATCGTGACAAATTGGAGTATTTGCGCTGTTACAATTGGATTTGTTTCGGTTTGCGAACTCGGCGGGCCCGACTTGTGACATCTCGGCTGGAGTTGGCACGCCAATCTCACATTCTTACCTACGCGGGGCATAATCAGGTTTATTATCGCGGGGCGCGTGTTGCGGAATGTTTGGGGTTAACCACGTAAATACCTCTATACTTAAGGTTAAGAACAAGCTCGTGGTAGGATGTAAGTAAGTTTTTTTAACTAGGCCCTAATTCGACCAACAAGCTAACAGCAAAATTTGGACAGTTCTAATATGAGCCAAATGTCAAAATCAAGGTATTAAATTACACTTTTTTTTTCAATTTTGTTTTTGGAAATAGGGCCACATAGACAGTTCACATGGAATAGAAAAAATTCATGTTCGTAAAAAAGTTCTAAATTCTTATTTTTTAAAAGTAAAGTACTTAGTTTGTGCACTATCAGAACTTCACAGAATCGAAATCTAGTCAGAACTTTTCAGTAGAACGGATAACTTTAAATACGAATAACGACCAGATTACAACACTAACTAATGCATAATAATGTCTCCCTGTACCACATAAGTAGATAAATCTACTCATCTACATAAGTAGATAAGTCTACTCATGTGCCGGGACATTTAACTAAATGTGGCGTTTCTAAGATGTGAAATATTGTGTGAGACTCTTACTCAGAGGGCCTATTCTATCAGTGTTTTTTTATATACCAATTGGCAGACATTTGACCGCAATCTCACAATAACTAAACATACAGTTTCGGCATTTTAATGACCTCTTTGATTCTCTCGTTGGCAAATTGACAAAGAAAAACCGCCAAAAACTATGAAGATATCGAGATTTAATGAAACTGGGAAATAGGGTTAACTATTAGTGACTGACATGATGCAATCTCTTTGATTCAATCAATCAGTTGAAAGCTTAACGTGCCTTCCGAAGGGAGTTACGCTGGTCTTCATTAACGTTCACCATGGCATGTATATTAAAAAAAGAGAATATGCACTACACTTTGTACGAAATAAATAAGCAAATCCGAGCAATGTGTCTAAATGTGACCTTAACCCCTATAGTGACAGCGCCATTTTGCAAAAAAAGTGCGGATGTGGCAGATGATTCGCGGACAGTGTCAGGTTTCACTCCGCGCGTCGTTATATGGATAATTAATTGTTCGTATGTAAAAGAAACCCTCAAAGGTGCATGTGATCGGAATTGTCATGAACTTAGCTACATTTTAATAACAAGTTTTATTGTAATCAAAATAGATATGAATATAAAAAACGGCATTGAACATTAAGTCCGTCGTTTGTATTCGATGGCTATTTACTCAGAAATAAAGTAAGATAAAACTATGGAGTTTAGTTTTATTTATTTGTTTTAATAAAAACGTTATTTTTTAAATAAAAGCCATGTTATTTAATACCGTTATCACGAAATAAATACATTTTAGTGAACGCGGCCATTCAGAGCCGGAACCAAATGTGTGTTTTTGACGTATTTGGCAGTGAGATTTGTTTTTAATGAAGCGTTATGTTGGTTGCATTGAGCCATGATTAGATATTGTCTATAGTAGCACAGACTAAAAATAAGTAGAGTATAACTATTTTTGGAGATAAATACGAACAACGCCAAACGACCTCTTGGAGGTGGCCTGTCACTTGCGCATTTTTTGACAGCAACCTCTAGGAGGTGGCCTGCCACATAAGGGGTTAACTCATAATGCTCATTAAAAGTCAAAGGAAGAGGGGAGGGGAGCCCGGAGCAGACACCGCACGTCATCTTGATAACGGAACGTCTTCGCGTTTATAATTATCTTAATTAATTACAAAATTAATTGCTTTCGCGTTCGCCCGCGGAAATGCTCCTTCTGTTTAATTCGCGCTTATTGCATCTAATATAGGTAATGCCTTGTTTGAGAAGTTGTTTGAGACTCAAGTTTTAGAAGTCCAGTTTATGAATTGTTCTAGATACGCATAAGCGTAAAAAGTACTTATAAAAGTAACGATTAAGTATCGTAAGATAGATTTTAGTTTGTTTATTTTTGACATCTGGGAGTTATGAAGTTTGTCGCCGCATTATAGAAGGTGCTGTTAACTGACTACAATTTTTCTTTTTTTTTTAAAATGGAATACAAAAATTGGCTAATCTTAATTAATATTGAAATAAAAGATAAGCATAATTATTTTTGTAAAATCTTACTCTACGACTTTATGTTGACTAAACCGGCCTTGGCCTGACTCTTCAGATTTTTCTTTACTAAGTTCTTTTTGCGATCAATAAAAACCGTTTTCCCAGTAGTACGAATCTAAAGAGTTGTGTGCGAAATTAAACAAAAAGTCAAAAGTTATCAATTATAAGTCCTAAGGAAAATAAATCAGGTTTATTTAATAAAAGAAAAGAAAAACAAAGACATGCATGAAATAAAAATAAATAAACTTAAAACCTACTTAATCAAAATTAAATCCGTGTCCTTTAGGTAAGGAGGCGAGGATGCTGGCTGCGTTACCGCGTTGGATGGCTATATTTGCCAAAACAGAATTTAATTAAGGTGCAATTTTTCCAAAAAGTAATTTAGCGGATGGCCCCCACGGTCCAAAAGTTTCGACGCCAAACGGCGCAAACACATAATCACTTGCAAGTGATGCATACTTGCGACGTTTGGCGTTTTCAGCTAACTCCGCCGCCGCTCCAGCTTTAAGCGATGACTCCCTGAGATGACATGGGGCCAAAGTATCAACGCAAGTTGCGTCCCAAACTAAGGCCCGTCCCCGCTCCCAGGGAATAAGCGTAAGGCCATCGGGTCTCTTGCCATCATCACGGACCAAACCACGTGGTTCCAACGTGGAAGGAACATTGATGCTGGCAAGAGCTCTCCTGATGGCGTCATTAAGAGTAGCGTGGCGGGCGAGACGCCCAGCACTTTGCTGGCAACAAATACAGTGGAGACCATATTTGTCGACCTCCTTGCCACAAGGACACGTAAAAACTTCACAAATAGGGGTACCAAGGCGTAGACCCACACACACCCGGAATGACTCACTATCAAAAAGGGTGCCCAGATTTTTTGATGGTAAAGCATGAAGCCAGTGGCCTGAATCTTTGCAGGAAACTGCCAAGAGCCTAGCACGATAACAATCACTGACAGAATTTTGAAGTAAAGAATTAAAGGTCTCTCTTGCAAGAGGGACATCCCAGAGTTTTTGTTGATGACGTTCCTTTGAGATGTCTGCACTAGGACAGAGACCTTGCCAAAATTCCTCCGCCTCTCACACCTCAGAGAATGTTTTAAAATTCTTCCAGCTAAAACGAAAGTGCTGTGGAGAGAGGAGAGAAAGGCGGGAAGGGCAACATTAGAAATTTGACGAATTCCGACGCCACCGAAACGAATAGGAAGCGAAGCCTGAACCCAAGAATCATTGTCAAAATGCAAATTTAGATTTTTTTCCAAACAATTTCTAAGGGTGGTATCAAACATTTTTAAGTAATCCGTTTTTTTCCATATTGGACTAGCACGAAGGTAATAAGTAAATTTAGGCACAAAAAGACAAGATTTTAGGATTGTATAAGCAATGTGAGAATTTAGATGTTCCAATCTGGGGGCTAAAATGCCGAATGAAAAGGTTCGATGCCGGTATCCAGAAGAGGGGCACCTAGAAGGCAAAGCGACTCAGAATTTAGAATTTTGATGTTTGGAGCAAGTGAGTTAAATTTATCAATGATATCCTGACGGGAACCAGAGGGAACATGGTCATTAATAAATAGTTCACATTTCGAAAGATTGAGTTCTAGGCCTATTTTCTTGAAGCTGTATATAATCCGAACGAGGTCCTGAAAAACAGTATCTGCTTTGCCACCGAGAGAGCCATCATCCAGATACCAGGCATTGAATTTAGAATTTAAGGATGAAATGACAGGGTGGATGCCTAAACTAAAAAGGGCTGGACCTAAGTAGATTACAACACATAAAAACGGGGATTAACGCGACGGATAGTAGGTAAAACATTATATAACATTATATACTATCCGTTGCGTTAATCCCCGTTTTAATGTGTTCTAATAATGAAACGCGAAAGTTTAAGAGTGATTTAAGTAGATTACACTCAAAAATCAAAAACTTTTAGAAGATAAAACGTAATCTGCAAAAAATGCTAAAAGAACAAGAATTTATCAAAGCTTGTGACACTTTAAAAGGCTTATCATTTAAGCACTGTCTAAAATAAATGTACCTATGTAAGTAACATCCAGTAATATTCACTTGACGTTGAACTTTTTATGATAAAAAGTAATTAAAATTTACTTAGGCTACCTACCTAACTAAATTTTAATTACCTTCTAGAGAAGAAAGGACTTATAAATGAATGAATTCAAGTACTTCATATACAATTCAGATGTCAATAATTATAGAAATGGAGGTGATCTACCTACAAAACACATTTTAACATGTATAGCGTTATCTGAAAACACAATTAATTAGTCGATCTGAGTATTTCAGCACCACGTTCCAATATGAGCTCGTTTTTGTTAAAGTTTTGTTTCGCTTTATACATTATTTATAAGGGTCGCTTGCACGTCGACGACAAAATTATACAGGGAATCTTACAAAATGTTTTCTTTGTTAGAAGAATTGATATAACCAATATAAGTCATTTAAGTCCCTAATTGATGGTGATAGGGATCAGCACAATCTCAGGATCTTCTGCCGGGGTCTGATCAGAATATTAAATAGGTCCCGGTCCCTTGGATTTATTATTTCAACCGGCGTTCTATTGTAGGTAAGGTGGGGGAATTGTACGCCCACTGCGTAATTAAACGGTATATAGTTATCTTCTTCAGGTCTTCTCATTTTGAAAAAATCACGGGTTTGGGTCACGGTGACACGGAATAAGGAATAAGTCCGTATTTTTTATTCCTAACGGTGTACCTACAACATCAAATATCAAAGTCAATATGTACCTATTGCAAGGTAAGCTCATTTTTTTTATTAGAAATGGGTTTGCTCTTGACCCTAGACTAAGACAGACGTGGCGCAGACAGAGTCGATGATGGAGCGAGCTAACTCTCACTCGAGCTCATGAAGCAGGAGCGGCAGGAAAATTATAAATAGTATTAAGAAATAAAAAAAAAATTGGCACGAATAGTAACAATGTAGATACATCACAAATTGCGGGATCTGCAAAAAATGCTGCACAGCCTAGACTCTGCCTCGCGTGCGTTGGTCTCCGGATGAACTTGGACAAGACTAAGGTCATGTTCAACGAACATATTGTCCCGGAACCGATAGCAGTCAGCGGCGAGATGCTGGAAGTTGTCCAGGAATACGTTTACCTCGGGCAAGTGTTGCAACTGGGTAAAGACAACTTCGACCGCGAAATCGCCAGAAGAGTGCAGCTAGGTTGGGCAGCATTTGAGAAGTTGCGTCACATCTTGTCGTCACCTCTACCGCAATGTCTGAAGAGCAGGGTATATAACCATTACGTCTGTCATGTGTCCTGTCCTGTCATGACCTACGGGGCCGAGATGTGGACTTGACAGTCAAGCTGGCCCACCGACTGCATGTCGCTCAGCGAGTTATGGAACGGTCTATGCTGGGGATCACGCTAAGATTAAATTCGGAACGAGATCATCGGCCAAAAGACGAAAGTCATAGATATCGTTCAGAGGTGCAGTAAGCTGAAGTGGCAGTGGGCTGGTCATGTCTGTCGCAGAACCGACGGGCGTTGGAGTAGGAAGGTTCTCGAATGGAGACCACGTCTCGGGAAACGTAATGTTGGACGCCCCCCTGCTAGGTGGATCGACGACCTGAGGAAGGTGGCCGGTGGTGGCTGGATGCAAAAAGCGGAGGACCGTGAAAGTTGGCGCCTTCTTGGAGAGGCCTATGTCCAGCAGTGGACTGCAATAGGCTGATATGATTATGATGAGATACATCAACACATTGTGATAGCACGCGCATGTGTGCCTCAAAAGTCCCTGCTTAGAATAAGTCGTAACAGTGCATCATGTCACGACACTGATTTTCAGCAAGGAAATAGTTTATGAAGATCAAGACAATACGCATATTTTGAGTAAGAAAGGACTTCATCCTACTATATTACAATAACTTTATCTTTGATTACAAAATACAAAACAACCAAACATTGAAACGATGTTTTTAATAAATTGTACCAATTAATTATTGTGCTGTAGTATAATACCATAATTACTCAAGTAAGTACTTAAATGTAATTATATTCATACATGAGTTATATTTGTTATTTGGATTGCGTGATTTATTTGAGAATTTAATTTAATTATTTACCAACATTAATTAAAACGAGAAGCGTGCTTTCATCATAATTCATTTTAATTATAGCCAGATGAGCAGTACTATTTTACTCACACAGTTACAATAATGGTAAAAACCTTATTTGAAATAGGTTGTTTATTGTTATGATAGGTACCTAACAAAAGTTGAAAGTGTTTAAGTATTGTGAAGTTAATAATTACCTTCTGGAGTGTATTGATATAGAAAATATGCTATCAATATAGGTTCACTTATTTTTAGTACTGTTGGTCAGAAATCAGATAATAAGATTTAACATATCGTCCGATGAACAATATCTTGATCACTGCGTAAAATTCCTTGGAGTGTAAACTATCAAAAGTAAAGTCAGCCTATTAAAACCCACTGCTGGGAAAAGGCCTCACCTCAACAATGAGGAGGTACGAGCCATACTCCACCACGCGGGCTCAGTGCGGATTGGTGACAAACCTTACTGTCAGAAGTTATCAAGCCGCCCTAGGGGCTCTGACTAGGCTTAACGACCAATACCACATATATTAGCCGGGACCAACTGCTTAACGTGCCTTCCGAAGCACGAAGATGCTTGTCATGGACGTCACTTAAATGGTCGGAATGGTCACCCATCCAATCACGACCGCGACGTGGGTTGCTTAACTTTTGGTATCACTACCAAAGCGCTGCCGCCACAAGCACATCATCATCAAAAGTAAGCTTAGTTTATTGAGTAACATTATCTTTGCCTAAGTCAAAATATAAGCAGTATATTTTTAAAAATCAAGCAAATAAAACCTGTACATTAATCATATTAAATTTTGGCTCATGACAATGCCTATGTTATTTGTACTGAAGGCCTTAATTTATTATATTGCCGTTATCATGCATCTTCGTTTCATTTTCTTTACTGCTGCTATCTCTCCGGTTTCTAACCATACAATAAAATGAAAAGGAATGATAAATTGTTTACCAACTAATAAATATTAATCTAAGCCTGCGACGAACTAAAAATAGTATAATTAATAAAGTTTTCCAGAATACTCTTTCGTTAGATTACTTGTGTTTTCTAGACGATAGCCGAAAATCTGCTTTCTTTTTTCACAAATCCGCTTTCTTTTGTTACAAATCCGCTTGTTATACAATTTCCCTAATAGCTATCATCAGTCAGCCTTCAAGACAGTTAAATTTGGTAGATAAGTTAAGGTGATACATAATACACAAATAAGTGCAGGCACAGTTTGTTATGTAAGTTGAATGTGGGCCGCACATAGCGTGCTACAAATAACAACAGGTATTTTAGGGGTCGGAATTCCCAAGCAAAGTAAATCTAATTGAGATGAACAAAATGCCTTAGCTACATATTTCAAGCTTAATCGTGTACTTAGTATTCGCAGTCACAATTGGCTATATTTCAGTCACAACAATAGAAGAAAAATAGATCATACTTATGCCTCATTTCAACGAAATAGTGTCATGGCTATTCTCAGGTATGGCCTTTGTGCGGATCGGTAGGTGCTTGCTTAAAAAGTCACTGAGTAAGGCAAGTGTTGTCCAAGCACTTCTCTAATTAGGCTTCGTAACTAACGTGATACGAACCAGGACTAACAACGGGGTTTACTTGTTCGGGAAGACACAAGGTCCGAATGGTCACTCATGCAATCCTCTGCACGAGGTTCTAACTTTTATTTATAATCACTATCACAGCGCTGCCGCCACTACGCTTCAGGGTACAAACTTAAATATAAATCGCTTAAAACTTTTAACATGTGTCGTTTATCCTAACATGACATTTACATCCATCATTCGCCGTGACATTTTCGCGCTTAGATAGTTCCAGTAATGGCCCAAAAATTAACAGTTTATGTGTACCCAATTTTCGTTACAACTTAAAGGTTACCAGCTTCGCTAGCGAAAATTATGTGTTGCGAGTCAATTTCTGTGCTGACATTCAACGTCAAATTATGAGACGGCGACAAAGTGACGAGGGTTCGTTTTCAAGGCACCACTACCCTAATCGTCAGTCGCGTGATAATTCGTGGCAACAGACAAATTCGTCTGTAGTCAACCCTGTCTTGCTTCTAACAACATTCAGTCTCCGTAAAACAAACTCTACCGTTTTGTAATATTATTATTATTATTCCAGTTATCAGGCAGACAGTTCAGACAACTGATAGCTGTATTCAGGTTTTCATATTGTGTTGAGCGTGGTATGATTGCGCAAAAAAGGCAAACATGTTGGTCACAACAATGACGTCGGAAATCCAATAATGATGTCCAGCTGTCGACTCAATAATTACCGTCTAAGTGACAGTTTGACCCAGTTGTTGTGTGGTGTCGGTGACTTTTGATCTGCGGAGCGAGAGCGGTTGCTTCCTCCATAAAATTATGAATATTATGATATGTCGTGCCCAGCCACAAAATCTGTAAAACTTTGTTTTGACGTTTCACATACATATAAGTCATGCCATCAAAATAGGCTCCGCGCAGATAGGCCACCGACCACCGCCACCGGTGGCTGTCGCGTCGTGCCACGCCCTTTAGTCCCGCGCAAACGAAGGTGGACGGTGGCCGCTACAATGTAATTTATTTAATTTAAAAAAAATGACACCCATCTGCTAGATCTTTTGTCGAAATGGCGAGTGGCCGCCACTAGTGACATGTCGCGAACTCTGAGGAGCGAGTGGCTGCCATTTGCTTCACATGTGCACCGACTCCATACATAACGTACTCAAAACAATGTAAACAGCTTGTCGCTAACCTCAGCCTGTGGTCGGTGGCTCATCTGCGCGGAGCCTTATAAGCAAAATAACGCATCCCTCTGTTAAAAGATAAATACTAAGTACTAATATTTTAGGAAGTTTTTGCTAGAGTCAAAAAAGTAATATCATTGAATCGTGTAGCATCTATTTAAGAAGGTACATTAAGTGTGTATTGTGTCGAAAAACCGCTTTTAAAAACAAACACCAGGCGTATTCGGCTTGATAGTTTACATTGCGCGCCTCTGTGTGCGCTGCTCTCGACCAAGATACGTGTTGTTTTAGCTGTGAAAACTATTTAGACAAGGAAAAACGTAAAAAAAAAGCATTTTAAAAACACTTTTAACCTTTCAAATGTAATAGATTTAGAGGATCACATTTTGTATGGAATCAAAAAAACAAATTTAACGATCGATAAGATCTCACTTAAAGATCTAGGTACTTATTGTAATTAACATTCCTTTGTATTGTCCATTGCGTGTTTTTTTTTAATTTCATTGGAAACACATATTACATTGACCTCATAAAATCAAAATGTTTCGTTTATTTTCATTTTGTTTCAAGGCAAATACGTGACATCCCTCTATTTAGCTAATTACAAAATTATTGAATGCTTAAAATGGATTTATTTATCTATACATGTAATAAAACGATTTGTCTGTAGTCATTGAGTATTTTTACCAAAAACTTATTGAGGGTGATGTTAAAATAGTAACAGAATAGGAATCTACAACTTTTATTTTTTTTGTCTGTCTGTAAGTATTACAGTATTACAGTTAGTTTGTCTGTTTGTACACGCTAATCTCCGGAACTACTAAACGGATTTGAATGAAACTTTTTTCATTGTGTAGCTATTGAGTCTGGGCAAATACTAGGTTATAACTTATTTTAAAGATCGGAAGACCTGACGTGGAACTTTAGCAGTACACGTAAACTAAGAGAGATATGAAAGCAGCGCCTTAAGAAACTAAAAAGTAAAAAAAAAACTTTTACTTAGAAATATATACGACAAAATTTTGTTTTGGAGTCGGTGTCACTGCCATGCGAAATTTTCTTACCAGAGAAGGACGGCGACGTGATAGTAACCTATCTAAAAAAAGAGTGCCGATTGTCCTTGATATTTCATTCCTCTCTTCTCCTTATGACATGGTAGACTAAGAGATCAGATCAGAGACATTGATTTAAAAAACCGGCAACGTGCAAATCGGACTCGCGCACAAAGGGTTCCGTACCATTATCTATACAACATCACGCACTATATTGACTTTAAAAAGACAGGTTTGTAAGGGAATTAACCCCCCTTGAATATTTGTTTTATTTTAATTTGAATTACTTATTTTTGAATTGAATATACAACTTGATATTCTGTGAATATTTTAAGCGTCTGCCTGTTGTCATTTTTATTATCAAGCAAAAAATTCGTAAATAATCACGTCTGTTGGGATGAAATATGGGAGCCGGGCGCCTTAAATATTTTTTATATTTAAAGTTTATATACAACGTAATACTCTGTAAATATTTCAAGCGTCTACCTGTTGACTTTAATAATATAGAAAAAAAAACGCCAAAAAATAACGATTGGTGTATGGGAGCCAACCTTGAGTATTTATTATATTCTGTTTTTAGTTGTTGATAAAGCGGCGTGAAAATTTCAACTATCTAGCTATCACGGTTCATAAGATGGTGGTGGACCTGGTGACAGACAGATAGACAGACAGCGAAGACATAGTAATAGGGTCCCCTTTTTACCCTTTGGGGGCGGGACCCTAAAAATAAAATTAGGTCTATGGAGTGCAAAAATATATTTTTTCATTTTTTTGGTCCTTATAGACTTAAAATTTGTTGAATCAAATTTAACGCGTATACTTTACTTACCTAGTTTCAGCATGTATGGTCCAGTGAACAATCTAGGCTATGTTTCATCTTAATAGGATAGTACATAGAAATACAGGGTGACCTTTCTCTCTTATCTCTTCACCAATTGACCATACATTTTAGCATTAGTTTATTTAGGAATTATAAACTCTAAACTTATACTAAATAAGTACATATATTGAATTGAATTGAATACAACTTGGTACAAATAAGAGGTTATGTCATGGTTACTGGACGGCGATGGGCGTATATGAGTCATTTTGTATCATCGAGTTTGCGCAGATTATGCCACGGACTATCTACTAGTCTTCGGATAATAATAAAAG
The DNA here is from genome assembly GCA_949316185.1 of Pyrausta nigrata. Taxonomy (NCBI): domain Eukaryota; kingdom Metazoa; phylum Arthropoda; class Insecta; order Lepidoptera; family Crambidae; genus Pyrausta; species Pyrausta nigrata. Next base: position 14,155,534 of record OX438947.1, on the reverse strand, counting down.
ATACTTAGTACATAACAGCAAATAAATTAATGAAGTATGCCTTGCTATATAGATTTATTTACACTCCGGCTCGTCTAATAATAAACGTATTGGGATTATTTTAGCTTACTGTTAATAAGATAACTATTGTAACGCCAAGTCTCAGCCAAAGCCAGCCAAACCCAGCCAAGCCACCCAAGCCAGCCAAAGTCAACCCAGCTAAAGCCAACCATAGCTACTATAGCCAACCAACACCAAGCCACCGCTTGCCCCCTTTCCCCACCGTCAATGTGTCTATAATGGAGGGGAAAAGCCTTTATAACCGACGGACAGCGCAGTCTAGCCGATTTGTACACAGCAGCCACTGAGTAAGCTAAAACTCTGCCAGTTTGAGTAACCGTAATCATAACTATTTGAAAGTGTGTGATTCGGCGATTAAATCTGTGTGCTTAAGCTAATGTGCGTTTTTTATTTATGCCACTTGTTCACACTATGAAAATATCGAAAAGAATGAACAAAGTGAGTACGGCAGCATTCATAAAATATTCAAGCCATTGCTTCATCCGCTAAAAGACACATAAATCTATAGGTATTCTCTCTAGCTGTATTTTTACGCTTTTATTGATGATGAACGTGTAGTACTGAGGTATTGTGGGAAATGAATTTATGACATAGTGGATGTAGAAAACTCATGCACAAATTATTTCTTATTGATTGGGAATTCCGGTATTTACAAACTGTTTAAAAATAAAACTTTTTGAACTAGCAGTTTGAAATGTATAATATAAAACAACTACGTAGCAGTTCTCAGCGACTTCGTGTCTGGTACCTTCGGAGCCTATTCAATACAAACAAACAAACAATCAAATCTTTCATCTTTTTAATATTAGTGTAGAAAATGTTCAATTCTCACAAAAGAGAACCTTTCCTTTGGATTTTCAGTCTAATTATACGCACACGAAAATTTATCGACCGCGTCATCCGGCGGGACCAAATAGGATCATTTTTGTGCGAAATTTATTTTACTTTCGTAAAACCTTGCAAACAAATTTGTTAAATCATGTTTTCAGTAGTCGATTCCATATTTTAAGTTTTCCGTAGCTGTAGTAATTGAATGAAACACTGCTACTAGATAATAATAATTATAAGTGGCTCATAATTATTATTATATCAGACTACCTATTTTTGTTGCAAATTCGCTCGTATTACAACTGCATAAGATAAATAATGATAAACATAAATAAATATTTACTTTTGATTCTTATGAGAGAGATAAGGCCACTGCATGCAACTCTATTGTTGCTGTGTCCCGTGGGATATTTATAGGCACTCCTACAATATGAGTACTCGGCATCAAGTAGTAACCGCTGCCAAAACCATGGTTGGCACATTTTTACATTAATAGATAACCGTAATAGCACTTCAAATCTACCCTAGATTTGTAGTCGGTACTTTATTTGAAGTTATTTACTAGCAAACATTACTGCATATGCCTAAACGTTCTATAAGATATTGTCTAAAGTATTTCATCACGACTGAGTCGTCCGTGCTCAGCTGAGGCGACAACATCTCCTGAGGATGCCGCGTGAAGTGGCGAAACGCGTCGAGGTTTTTTGCACATTGGTTACAACAATTGGTGCTCGCTTCCAAGCGAACCATTGGTGCTCGCTACCCAGCAAACAACAGCCAGAGACGGGACTGTGGAAGAATACTTAGGGCAAATGCCCGCAGTTCCCTCCTCACTTATGGCCCGGAGGACGCCGACTGGTTTTTAGTGGGTATACCCGTTTCTGGGGGAGTCCCACATAATTCCTGATCACTCCCGGGATCAGTGGGTATGCCTAGCGTATTTCCCAGTCGTGAACAAATTGTTACTAACAATAGCAGTAGCCGTACCGCATGCATATTGAGGAGGGCGGGCGGTACATTCTGCATTTGCCTGAACTAATACTCAACGCGGTATCGGTTGGTGTCGTTTGTTGCCTGCACCGGCGACTCTAAGCGGAAATTTATAGCAAAATATTTTATTTATTGATTTATTTAATAATGGATTTCTGCAAAGTAATGCGTGATTCTAACAATTATAATTCTTATAAGCTTAACTTTAGACCACTGAGATATTAACAGCCATTAGGACCATATTGCACATACAATACCTATATATTATTGTTGTCTTATAACCGCATTCCAGTTCCCCAATTTCACTTGCACTTGTCTGCCTCTTGATTTATGACCAGACAAAAGCAAGTTTATGTGAGAGCATACGATCTCATAACCGCACACGACAGTCATAGTACCTAATTCATTTATTTATTTTAGCTTTATTGCTCAACTGATATTTGGTACAAAAGGCGGACTTAATGCCAAGTGGCATTGTACATAAACATGCACAGGCCAGCACACCTGGAGCTCTATTTTTGAATCACTCGCGTGCAGATTTTTACTGAATTTCGTTCATCCGCATCTTTAAATCACTCTATCGACTGTACCCGACCCCTCGTCACAGAAAGCTAGATAGAATAAACGTAAAAAAAATATGTGTTGTGTGAAAATTATATAATAAAGATTCTTTATTTTTCGCTCCACAATCTAAGGTACAGGATGAGAAACATATTACAGGTATATATCGCATATATATGCGATATATACCTGTAATATGTATCGCATTCGCCAACAAAATGTCACACGAGTGAATTCAAAACAAGGGCTCCAGACTATTATAATTTTGATATAAAATATAGATTTTTTATATAGATTACGACTATGCGGCAACGTTTAGCTTGACGTGCCGTTCATACACTTTCCTCTATACCTATCGTATTATGTTTTTCATTATGATACTGCTGCAACCGCAAAAAGATTACTGGTACAACTCATTAAAATCTATCAACTTCTAATAAGGTTACCTTTTAGTAGAGATAGTTTGAGAGCCTGGGATGGACATAAAGCTCATTTTTGTTGCAACAACAAAACTTTAAGGGGGTAAAATTGGAGATAAAAGTATCATGAGAAATTCGACGTATTCGCGGACGAAGTCATGGGAAACCGCGACATGACTACATATATTCATATATGAAAGAGTGCCAAGCCCCTAACTCAGGGGATTTTTAAAGTGTACCTAAGTCGCAAAGCCTTAATAAAATATAGAATTAAAACAAATTGAAAAAGGTATATTTTATTTATTGAATCATGATAGATAATCAAAATTAAAAAAGCGCTAGTTAGAACCTGAAGTTAGGGGGCCACCATATTGTTTTAACTACTAAAGGGGTCTTGTCATGAAAAAGGTTGAAGAACACTGCTTTATGCTCTAACTAGATATGAATAAAACAGCTTTGTTCTTAGCGTTGCGCATCCGTGAGTTTTGATCCAAGCTGCTATTTACAGTGGCTTGTACATCAGACTACACATTTCCGTTGTAAAATCACCCCTTTCACAAATGCATAAGATGCTGCAGTGTTTAGTTTAATAAGCTTGTGTCCTTACCGTCAGTTCGTCGACCACTGTCGCAGCACTTCGCGGCACATCCATCACATGCACTCTTACAAATCGTATTGTAGAAGTCTTGTAGATAAAACCGTTACTTAGTTCATATCGTGTAGGTACTACGAACATGTATGTATGTATGGTATAGTTGTTTTCATAATTCATGCAATTTCTTTGTAAGTTTTGAAGATTTCGCACACAAAAATTCATAGAGACCGTCTTCTACTGGGATGTATGTACCTACTATTTGCCTACATTACTCCATAAACGTACATGTATAAAAAGTTTGTGGAAGGCAACTAGCATGCCATTTCAAACCGACCTGCAAGCAGTTAATTAATAAAACCTCCGTCTCTAGACCTACATGAGATTTTTTTTCGAACAAAGAACATTTCCTAAAGGAAACTGGGACTTTATTTAAAATATCCAATTACTCATTGTGTAGCGCAACAATGGACCTTAAAAATAGAATCGTCAATTTGACCATTCCTTCATATCGAATGAACACAAATTGCTACGGACTAGCACATCGAATTATTGGAAGCGACCCGCCAAAGGGCTGCGATAAGAAACATATTCCCTTTAGAATTGAAACTACATCATTAATGCTGTTACTATAAGGCTCCGCACAGTTAGGCCACCGACCACAGCCACCGGTGGCTAGCGTAGCGATGGGCGATTATTACTAAATTAATCGAATTATTCGAATGGTCTCTGTAATCGAATGTATTCGATAAGCAATCGCAGTCATTCGATTATTCTTCGATTATGCGGCGAAAAATACTGGAGCGCGCGGTGCGCAGGCCGTACTACTAACGAATGAATCGTCATTCGTCGCGTCGATTAATCATTCTGTCACTGCCTGTCCTGTGCGCACTGTCGCGGCAATTCGATCAAGTGAATCGAAGGGCCCAGCATAGATTATCATTCGATTGTCGAATATTATTCGATTTTTTTTTCGAATTGCTAAATTGACATTCGATAGTTTGAATGTTCGATTATCGATTCATTTGAATAATTTTTTTCGAACAATCGCCCATCGCTAGGCTAGCGGTGTATATTGTTTTCAATACGTTTTTTATAGACGCCGCACACGACAAACGAGTGGCGGCCACTCGCGACTCAGTGTTCGCGACACGCCACACCGGTGGTGGCCACTCGCCATTTTGCCAAAACACCGGTCAAAGCATCAAGAAAATGGGAGTCAAATTGTAGCGGCCACCGACCACCTTCGTTGGCGCGGGACTAAAGGGCGTGGCGCGTGACAGCCTCCAGTGGCGGTGGTCGGTGGCCCATCTACGCGGAGCCTTATACATCTGTATTCTACTAGCTCTACAAGGAAATGCACTGTGAATACTATGTTAACTCTACAATTGCATGCAAACGTTTTAAAACGACCCCAATAACATTAGGGTTGTGTGATCTGGTGCTAATAGGACAAGAAACTATGTGTTTAAAGGCTATTACAAGTAATAGGTACAGCATTATGATTACTATTGGGTATTCTTTAACACGTTAAGTGCCAAACGAGTATACTCGTAGCAAATTTTTTTTTACCTCATATGCCACCATACAAAATGAAAGATATACGAAAGATACGAGTTATCTCGTAGTTGGCAATAGAGCACTACGAAAAACACTGTTCTGTTAGAAAAAAAATGCCATACACATATTCGAAATTTATATACACAACGCTTGCCTACAATAATCAGCCATTACTTCCTGCGACACAAAAAAGAGTAGTTTGATATTCTAAGATGAAGTCGTCAAGTATTTGTTAAGCGATACATTGGTCCAATTTCGAAGAGAGTTTCAGAATAAACAGATATCAAAAGAAACGTTGCATTATTTAGAGAGCCTACCGCCTACAGAAAGGAAGCAGAAACCCACAAAGCCTTGTTGGGTTTGCACTGCTTTGCAGGGAAGAAAAGAAGCGCAGGGAATCAGCTTATTTTTGTCCAGTTTGCCCGGAAAAACCTGCCATGTGCGTGGAAAATTGTTTTAAAAGTTATCATTCATTTTTATTTTTATCAATATTATATATTTTTTAAATATAGTACTTTGAGTCCCCGAAAACACAAATTTTTTTTGTTGATTTTTTAAAGAAAAATTGTGACCAGTTACTATTTTTTATCCTACTGTACCTTAAAAATATATATGTAACGTGATTTTCTGAAAATTAATTATTTTATTTCCATTGCCAGAGAATCCATTTCCATCCTCTTCCCAATGCCAACGTTTAAAACTCAGTTGGCAATCAACTAACTGTAACTACGAGAACTCTCGTAGTTGGCACTGCACGCCAGATCTTGTACTACGAGTATACTCGTAGTTGGCACTTAACGTGTTAATATAATTTTATTCTTAAGTTACTGAGTGCTGCGTGCCGGTTTACCCAATTCCTGATAAGTGAGGTAGCATTTGTAATTTTAACTTTGAAATTAGACTGACAAATTCGCGTTTATTTCAAATGCAATTAATCTTCTAAAATATCTTCTTAATAAAAAGTATCAAGGACATAAGCTGCGCGTATGGTGTCATGAGTGGTGAAACTAGCACTTATAATGTATTTTTGGCACTCATGGCCTTAAGTTTGACATACAGTGTAAGCAAGTGTATATATTCTATTCATTCAGAACACAAAGAGAAAATATAAAAGGCGCTAAACATACCTACGTAAGCGAACGTTGCCATGACAACCCTGATCCTCATAAGTAGCGTATTGCCATTCAAATATGGGAGTCACATCCGACGATACTTACCTATTCATCGCTGCATTATTCAGGAATCGAATGGCAATACCGCAATTTAGATATCTCATTCGACCGTCAACCGTTCTTAAAGCGACCTTAGGCTGAATTAGGCTGAATTGCACGCAATTTCACAATGCAGGGTTAGTTAAATCGGGATTGAATCATCGTTTCCCAGATTTTTTGAAGTTTTTAATTAATACATGCGAATTCTTAAAAAATAGAAAGACAGAATAGCGTAATATCAATGTAGTGTAAAGTATAATGTCCTTGTTGAGGAAAGGCCAAGAAAGTAGAAATTATTAACAAGTGAGCTTCTTCTACACCGAGTTTATTTTCAGACTGATAGCTTTTCAAAATTATTGTTTTTACCTTAAAAATAAAACACTAAGAATTTAAAAACAATTTTATGCCAAAAAAAGTTGGCTTTGCTGGTCGCCAACAGTCCTTTTAAAACTGAATTTACGCCATTAGATATTAAACTTACTTAGGTTTAAAATAATTCATTTCTAACGGTAAACTACAAAACAGATCCTCAATTTTTACCCATTATGTAAAATTGGGGATTTACCTTATTTTTGTTGAAAGCTGACCATGCAGTTTCGAAGAAGAATATTGTTTGTTATTACTTGGAGTGGAAAACTTCAAATGTTCACAGAAAAGCCTGAATAGAATTTTCAGACAATTTAACTTCACAAAGAATACGAACAATACGCTATTGCATCGTTTTGTTTCTTTTGGAACTAATAAATTATTCATTATACGAATGTTTTTTGAGGTTATTTGTTTGATTCTTTAAAATAAATAAGTATATATTTTTTCTCGAAGTATGTTCCAAATAAAATTTTCATTGCATTTTAAGAGTTATCAAAAAGGTTCTCTTTATATCCATTAAACATATTTCGGATTCATAAGCAATGTAGCATGTATGTAATAACATTTTCAAGTAATTCAACTCGCACGGGAGTACATTAAAAAATTGTAATCTTATTTTTAGGGCAAAAATATAATAAACGAGTAATATGAGGAATGGCCATGGGTAGGTGTATTAGCTGATATTTTTAATAACGCAAAAGAGATACATTCGAATTTTTCTACGAGGTTATTATACATATTAATAAAGTAGATGGTACAGTTGTGGTGGCAATGAATGGCACTGACAGTTAAAGGGTTATTGTCACCGGACAAGGTTTGTATGAAAAAAAAAGCATAAGCGTCTACAGTGATACACGATGACCACTTCTCACTATACTACATGGCACAAATAAGAGGTCGTAATTAGTAGATAGTGATGGGAGTACAAGTCGTACAAGAACGTTGGTGGCGCAGTGGCTAGCGGGTTGCATCTCGTGCGTGAGGTACCGGTTCGATCCCACGTGCCGCCATGTCAAAGTCATTGGTATGACTTTTTCTGATTATGTACATTAGTTGTTTCACTAACCGATGCTCTTACGGTGAGCGAAAACATTGCGAGGAAACCTGCACATTCAGAAGACTGCATGTGTATCCATAATCCAAACTGGTCAGGTTCCCTTGCAGTCGCTCCACTGTAATTACATGTTTTGCCACATCCTGGATCGTGGTTCAAAGCGGACCCTAAGCCCTCGCGTGCGAGTGCACAACCGGCATAACGTTAGGAGGATGATGTGGATGATAATGGGAGTACAAGTCATTTGTATAAGTCTACACAGACGAAGTTGCGGGCACGTAGTTGTATAAAAAAAAAACAAATAAAATAATAATGACTTAAATAAGTCACTCGAACATAATTCGATCATGCCCAAATCAGGAAAGCTGATCCCGACCTTCCAAAATCTGTATTTATCTCTGAAAATAGACTAAGGATTGATTTCGGAGTAGGGATACCAAATCTCTCAACAAAAATAAATCTAACTCTCTGTCTGATGTCGGAGCGGCCACATTTCAAATCGATTAAAATGAAGGTAAATGTTACGCAACAAAGAAATATACCAGTATCGTCTATTTATATATATATATAATTCAAGTGCAATAATATATTTAGATTGCAAAGTGAATGCTTATCACTTAAGAACAATAATTTATATATAATTATACCTATACTATCCCTTTACAGCAAAAACACTACTTTAAGCTGAGAAATTCTCACTAGAGAACATATTTCGCAAAGGAAAAGCAGTCACGTAACTGGGAAACGAGAATTGGTGTAAATAAATCGATTCCGTAGAGTTTAATTAGGTTTCCTCAAGACCATACAGACTTGGACACCATGATACGAATAAAAAAAATCAATTTGCTTGCACGAACGATTATGTCTCAGCCCAACAATCTAAGCAGTCGAGCATCAACGTCTTAAAGGTTTAAAAAACCATAAAAATATGAGTCAATATGTATACAATATGATAAAATACGAAAAAAAAGATAAAATGTTTGAAGACGTAGTTACCTAACCCTACCCACATATTGTATACGATAAAGAGGGTTAATATTGTAAGTAAATGTACTTAGTTAGCAAAGTGCTAATGGTTAGGTTACGCGCCTTTTACATATCATAGAAAACGTAAATAACAAAACAGATACATATATCTGACTGTAGTAGTAAGATAAAGTAAAAACAAAACTAATACTTTTTCTACTCAATGACACAAAATCTACAGAATCAAAAAAAGACCTTACAGAAGTATTTTCATCTCACCTGTTCGGAAAGTTGAACTTTCATGTGCAGATAGCCGGGTGGAAAATAGCTTTTCCCTCCTACTATTAAATAAAAGGCTACTATCGAGAGTATCGATAGTTATTGCAATGGTCAGAGCTGTATCAGCTGTATCAGCTATCGATAGTATATCGATACTATCGATATTTTATCGATACTATTATTTTATCCTTAACTATCGATAGTCTATCGAAACTATCGATATTCAATCGATAATATTGCTTTTGCCTCAACTATCGATATCGAAAAACTATCGATAGTGGACTATCGAGCGGCAACGCTACCCACTTAGGCGCTGCTCGCGGACCAAGTAAAACGCCATAATGTACCAGTCGGGCGCTTCCCGGGTATGAAATGAAAAGCACCTCCGATTGCACCACATAAAAAAATGAATGCACTATTTCTTTCCCCACAGTCGAAATAAAAAATAGTATGTTTAACTCGGGTGAAAGCACCCATTCCACTCTCGAGCTATCAGAAACTTCTCGAGTGGAAGGGTCACTTTCGTCCCTTGTATAACAATTTACTATTTCACCTTATCCATCTTTTGTCAGCACCAAATAATTTTCCAACATCGATGAGATCTATATCAGTTGTGCAAACAGTATAAAAAATATAATTAAGACATTTTATGCAACTCGTCTCAATTACCCGGCTAACCGACTTAGTCTGACTTTTTTCAATATAACTGTATCAATGTGCGGGAATATCGAGCATTACTCGATTCGTTGCTCGGCAAACGGGCTAATTGGCTCGACGAAATCAAAAGGGATTACCGATAACGAAACATCGATAATCGCACAATTTAAAGCTCGAATGCATGGATTTGTTTGAGATACTAATGCTGGATTTTTTTTTGTTTCAGTAAATTGAAAAGTTGTAATAGAAAATGAAAATTCCATCGCCTTGGTATTCGACCACAATGTCTAAACACTGACAAATCAATTAATTAACACTTTCACTGCCTGTCAGTGCAATTTATTAAAAAGTGGACTTTGCACTGCGTAACCTATATTGATTGTAAAATAAATGTGTTCTGTAGGTAACTCGATAGTGAGCACTATATTCACATAACATCACTATAACATCATAATATGATACCTGCTTAGGGAAAAAGAAAGATTTACTCTTATTTTTTTTTTTATTTAATAGGCAGCCATTTGGCCGCATTCTCACCTGATGGTAAGCGACGATGCGGCCGATGATGGGACATGGCTGTCTAGAAGCAGCCTATTCACTTTTTTCTTAAAGGAATCCAAATCGTAGTGTTTAGGGAACACTTCCGCCGGCAACGAATTCCACTCTCTAGCCGTACGCAAGAGGAACGAAGATTTAAAACGTTTGGTGCGTATTAGTGGTATGTCAACGACATAAGGGTGGAACCCCCGCCTGCGTCTTATGTCCCGATAGTAGAAAGGGGCCGGTGGAATCAATTCGTGCAATTCCTTCGCACACTCGCCGAAATGTAGCCTGTAGAACACTGAAAGGCACGCCACCTTACGCCTATGTTCGAGGCTTTGCAGCTTAGTTTTGCAAAGTTCAGTGTCTCCAATAATTCGTATTGCTCTTTTTTCCATTGAGTCTAATGCAGCCAGTTGGTATTTGGCAGATCCATCCCAAAGGTGGCAGCAGTACTCCATACAAGATCTAACTTGAGCTTGGTATAGTTGTAGAAGCTGCTTCGATGTAAAATACCTTTCTCTCTAAGGTCAGGCCTTAGAGAGAACTCCAAGCTTTCTAGCTGCAGTTTGGGCTATGGACTCGATGTAGAATAGAATAGAATAGAAAACATTTATTTGGCACAACACACAAGATAGAGTAAAGAAAAAAAAAACAAGTGACAAAAATAATAAGTAAATGTACTAGCCAAAATTCAAATTGGATGGCAACTGGATACCTAGGAGTTGGAAGTTATCGGTGACGGAGACAGGCACACCCCGGAAAGTCGGAGCCAGATCAAAATGGCTCCGTTTTGTGGAGAACAAACATGCCTGCGTTTTGGTAGCATTAAACGTCACTAGATTGGCATCACCCCAAACGGATATTGCCTCGAGAGCGTCGCTTAAACTAAATTTACTTATTTAAAATTAAATTTACTCTGAATTTACCTAGCTTATTAATAAAAGTTCACACGTTATTATATAATAGGCAAGTTAATGGTTTTTTTTAACTACATTCCTATTAACCAGATAAGCGCCAACTCTACCCTACGGCTACGCGCTCAAAAAAAACTTCTCTCTCATTTGAGTTATGTGCATCGAAAATGCAATAGCTGTCAGCGCATTACACATGTGTGGCACGTCGTTGAGCTGGTCTAAATGAGATTTTGCATTACGAGGGAGAAATAAATGAAAATAAAATATCGCAGGTGCGCCATTAAGAGAGATGCTCGACATATTTGTATTGACTCGGAAATTCTTCGCTCGCGGAAGTTGGCTCACGTTTTGAGATGTTTGAAATACTTTTGGTAAATGAACGATGTTAAAAAATATTATTAACGCGGTATTTTTTAAACCTTTAATATAAATTGATTAGGAATGACAGATTACTATTCATTTTACACTTCAATAGGAACATAAGCTAATCTACATAAGATTCATTCATTCATTTGCGTGACAAGGGATTTTTTTTACAACATTATTTTAGAAAAAAAATCAAAGAGTTTAAGGGGATACATAATAAATAAATATAAATAAAGGATACCCTACTGTTTACAATAGTTCCATGATTGAATATTTATGAATTTATAATCAGAAAGTAAGGTTTACCTACTTACTGTCCGTTTTTGAAAAGCCTTCTAATGACAAATTTCAAAGAAGGCCATTTTGACACATTCGTACTTTTCTTATGATACTAAATAAATCCAAATGCGGGGCTTAGAAATTTCCTTGATGTTGAAAATATATATTAACACGAGCTGTTAATTTATTATCAGCAGTCCTTGTTAATATATTGTTAATAAACTGACAAATTGAGAATAATATAACGTCACGCAATGAAAGTAAAAAGAAAATCCCCGATTATTATTAAGGTCCGTTTGACTTTTTCCGCGGTGCACGTAATAAATTTAATATCGGGAAATTGGGCAGGAAAAGGAGGAGCTGGGCAGGTTAAAGCGTTCCTGCGAAATAATATTCCCGTCGACTTACTTGTAACGCGGTAAACAAAAATTTGCATGGAACATCAAAGAACGGTTATTTAATTTCGCAACGTTTTGTAACACGTTTATTGCTCACTCTACCATCGTAAAAATTCAAGGGATTGTGAAATACTCGGACCGCGTAGAAGAATCCACTTTCATAAAATTGTAATGTAACTTAATGTAAATTCAAGACATATACCTACTAAATATACGACACAAAATAGACTACTACCTACACACTCCACTATGTACGTACTAGAATAAGCACATTAGCATCCGGAATTAGACACGTCACCACATCAAGAATTTAACTACGCGACCAACGTGTTAAACGCTTTGATGCGAGTATGAGTGAAACATTCAGGTACCAATCAAAATCAGTTGTCCTTTGTTGCAAAAAAAAACAATATTGTGTTTGATTGGAGCCTGTAGTAAGATCCGGGTCAATCGATCCCCGGCTGGTCCCGGGAGGCAATAAATAAAAGGTGAAAGAGATTTCCCCTAGCCTTTTTAAGTTACAAATTAGCTTTAAAAAGATTTGGACGCTTTTCTGCTGCCACGGGTGTCGGGTTTAAAGTAAATGTGCGATAGGTAATTTCCAGCAATAAACTTTTAACAATAAATTTTGTTTGTAAATCCTACCCTAATTACGAGTCTGAAATAAGGCAAAGCTTTTACCGTACACAAATAAGTTGGAAGACTTTGGAGTAAAAATGTAATGTAAGAAAATTGTTTAACTCCTTTTGTCATTTTTTTTTTTAATTTCCGAGTCAATACAAATATGTCGAGCATCTCTCTTAATGGCGCACCTGCGATATTTTATTTTCATTTATTTCTCCCTCGTCTCTTATTAAGACCCGAGTACACAAACTTATAAACAGCCGGTAAACCTAAATTGACTGTTAATTTGACAGAACTATCAAACAAAGTATGTCAAATAACGCTAAACCGGCTAATTAAAATTTAAACATGTGTTGGTTAACTCCAGCCTAACTCTTGGTAATTGAACTGGTTAACGTAACCACAGATAATACGTATCGTAGCACTTTGGAGTAAACTTAACTCACAGGTTAATCATACTAACACAAAAACCTTTTTAACAGAGCGTATACGTAAGAACAGTATAATTTTGTAAGTTAAATTTTGCTTTAACTAAGTTATGAACTCTATTTAGCCTTCTCTGTGTAGCTAATGAGTAACTAAAGACTTACTTTGCATGCCAGGGGTGTGTGACTAGTCTAGTAGTATTTAACCGACTTAAAAAAGGAGGTTCTCTTTTCTATTCTATCCATACTAATTCCATATTCCATACTAATATTATAAATGCAAAAGTGTGTATGTCTGTCTGTTACCTCTTGACGCTTAAACCACTGAACCGATTGAGATGAAATTTGGTTAGGAGACAGTTCAAGGCCCTGAAAAGGACATAGGCTACATTTTGTCACGATATAAAAACAAATAGTATTCTATTTTCTTTCTGTCTATATATTTGCATGTTTGTTCGCAATTATCTCGCGTTTGGCTAAATTTATTTTGATGCGGTTTTCAGACGAGTATTTGAAATTCTAGAAAGGTTTTAGTAAACACGAAGTCAGGATTGATCCCAAAAAAATCGAGGGCAATCCTCAAATTTTAAAGGGACGCATAATGTGTACTTACACCATTGAGCTAATGATAGAAGTCGTATGGAATTCCTCATCAAAAGAGTTTGCGAATTGTGATATCTGTGAGAATAAGAGGTCTTGTTTCCCTTAGGTTCGGAAACCTAAAAATAAACTTTAGCATTTATTGACATCAAGTAAAAGCAAACAGAAAAACCAACACTTATTTCCCTCATCCCTAGCTGCGTTCTAGTTAAAACTTTCAACTCCAGTTTTCAGTTTGTTTATCCAAGCACTCTTATGTGTAAGTAAAAGGCACTCCACTCTCGGTGAAATGTGTACTTCTTCCATTGAAAATTATGATTGCATAGTTCAAGACCTTTTCACTTCGTTAACACGAATGGATAGTGGGCTCCTTTTAGGGTTCCGTAGCCAAAGGATCAAAACGGAACCCTATTACTAAGACTCCATTGTCCATCTGTCGGTCTGTCGGTCTGTTTGTCTATCTGTCTGACTGTATCTCATGAACCGAGATAGTTAGACAGTTGAAATTTTCACAGATTTCTATAGCCGCTATAACAACAAATCCATAAAACAAACGTGTTTCTTTCACCTTTTTTTTCAACTAAAATAAGGTTATAATAAGTATAGTGTCTAATGTTGTATATATAATGTAAGGAACCCTTCTTGCGCGAGTCTGGCTCGCACTTGTTCGGTTTTTTTGCATTGTAGGTACTATGAGTATCGCAAACACTATCTGATTTCTAAATATTATGACACGATTTATTATTACGCAATCATTTGGAAAATTAAATTACATTTTTTTTTTCTCAACAAGTCAAAGTCAAAAACTAATAATTCAATTTAGGACATAAAATGCCACTTAAGAATATCAATAATAGAGTACAATAAATATTGCCACATATGGGGTTAGAATACATCTTATTTTTTGGGCCGTACTGTGCTTCGTGACACCATGTGACACAAACAATCTGACAAGTGCTGAGAAGAAGCACTAAAACAAACTCTGTCACCACTAGCAAGAAAAAATATGTGCAGTAACTGAATATTATTATTATTACTAAAAGACAAATTACTAATAATACGAAAACATTATCATCACGTTTCCTCTTGCCATAGTCCGAATGAAACTTCTCAGTAATAATAATATTTTTTTAAATTATAAAACTACAATTAGGCACCAATGCCAATTTTATCTTAAGTTTGTAGTTGCAGTGGTCTTATATTACTCAATAAACACAATTGTTAAACGCCTTTTCGGTAGATCATATCATTTTTATAATTTTTAAATTGTTTCTTGTTTACTGATCTCAGAATAAATGCCCTTTCTTTCTTTATTTCTTCTATTAAAGACTAATTTAACAAATCTGGCTGTTTTATTTGACCGTGCTAAGAAACCAGTGAAGAAAGAGGTCAGATATGTGACCACAGTGCTTTTACGTGCTTTCTCCAAGCCCCGCAACGTCTCTCATGTTACGAACGTACTGGGGTGTCCCAGAAGTAAAGAGACAGAATAATTTTTAAAACATTTAATTAATAATAATGCGATATCATATGAACTTGGTATGCAAATGGAAGTAAAACTATTTTATTTTTAAGGTCTAAATCAAATTTGCTTCAGCGATACCTTTGTATCCAATTTTTCTCATATTAATAGCAGCACGCTTCATGACCGCTTTTCCTGATGTAGCTGCTACTCTTTTAGCCAATCTGGTCCATCGGTGTTTGAAAGATGTTAATGTTTGTGGTACATCTGTGTACTTTTTATACTCTTTTTTACACAGGGCCTAAAACATTTTGATACCTCGAGCTTGAGGAACATTCGGAGCATTGTTTTGTCTAGTTATGAAGTCAACACCCGTAGTCTGTAAATACTGAGTAACTTTAAACTCATAATGGCATGAAGACAAATCCGGCCAAAACAAAACATCTTCTCTGCGATAATGCTTGTCTATAAAAGGTATTAGTCGTTTGATAATGCACTCTCTAAGATAAATTTGGGAGTTCATAGACCCTGTACGATAATAGGGTTCGGAAACATTACCGTTTTCTTCGATAGCTTGCCAAACAAGGTATTTTTTGAAAAACTTAGCCTTGGGTACGATTTTTTCACTATAATCAACAACGTCACGACTGGTTGCGTGGAAATATTGTTTCCCAGGAACGTCACTAGGGTCTAACGGAACGTATGTCTCATCATCAATTATAAGATTTTTTTTTTAAGTTTTTTCATAAACTTTACGGCAACCTCGCTTGGCACGCATCTCCTGGTCTTTGATATATTTGGGTGCAGCTAATTTTACATAAGCCTTTAAGCCTATATCATTACATTTTATTCTAGATACGCTGGACTTAGAAATGTTTAATTTATCGGCTGCAACTCTCACTGATGTCGAAGGTACCTGTTCAAAAATCTTTTTAACTTGGTTTATATTTCTAGATGTTGATACTGTACGTGGTCTTCCCGGAATCTTTTAGAAATCAGTCTCTTTCGTTTCTTCGTATCGTTTTATTATTACAGACTAGTTATACAGACTAGTTCTTCTTGCTTCCTCTTGAATAAAATGACGTATCGTCTCAGATTTCCCATGACACAAATAGTATTAAATAACTCTCTTTGAAAACAATTCTTGTTCAGCTCGCTTCATTTTGGAAAACAAAAAAAAAAGATTTTAAAACACGCCTTTTTTGACAGATATGTAATCTATGGTTACCATGACAACCATTTATTTTTCTTTGAAAACTTTTTCTGTGGCCAGTCTGATTTATAAAAAACTCTCTTTACTTCTGGGACACCCTTTAGCACCACTCTCGGCACATAATTACTTACCCCATACAACTAATTAGGTTCACTAGCATCAAGCAATCTCAGAAATAACAACTTAATTGGAAACTTGTAAAAATAAGAAGATATACACAGGTATATCTACAGAGGTACTCTGCCCTTCTAAAACTAGAGCTATCTAAATGGCTTCAAATTGAGAATTGTAGCTGCTAATAAACTTAATTAGGTAAAACTTAGTTAAGTTTAATCTTTTATTTACTACAGTCTAAGAGTTCTTACGCGTTTATAAACTTGTTAGTGAAATTGTTAAAAAGAACTGAACTTAGAAATCAAGAAGGAAACATTCGCGACAGTATAATAGCGTAGATAGATGTTGTGAGTTATGTTACCTTACGCCATTGAATCGTAAAATCGTCTTACGCAACCTTCCTTTGTCACCGATACCTATTGACAAAATGTTGTGTTCGGCAGGTATGACCGATTCATCATTTCCTTACCCTGTTATTACGTTGGGGTTCCCTGAACACTGCCGAGAGTGAACAGACCCGTATCATGACTGAAGATTTATAAGTGAAACATTCAGTACAAGCGTAGCAGACAACGCTTAAGCGTGATTTTATTACTGCAGGAGATTTATAACACTGAGGCAGCCAAGTTCGGCTTACTCGACAAAATTGTTGGTTGTCGCCACTCCAGAATCCATAAAAAGAACGTGACTGGGATCAACAGTTTTGTTTTTAAGTGCCATTCCTTTTCGCTCGCGGCTTGAATCGACAATTCTGTGTACACGGTGCAAATACTTAAGACATTTGTTGTCAAGTCTGGTAAGTCAGTCGGCGCCTTTATTATAATTTGATGTTCTGTGTTTCTCTTAAAAGTGTATCGCGAGATTACATCTGCCGCATTGAACATTTTTTTCGACGGATAGCACATTATCTAATCTAACGCGAAACGCGGAATTTCTGTCGAAATTATGCAGTTACATGTAAAGAAAAATATGTAAATTGCTTTGAAATATAATGCCGCTTAAATTGTACGACTCTCTAGGATTTTTTTGTAAATGTCCTGTGTATGGTGTGCAATAAAGATAAACTAGATAAGTTTATATTTATAGTACCTAATTACTACTTATATTGTGTTGTAAACCACTGTTAAAGGAGGTGAACATGTCAGCCATTTTTCCAATCTACGTAACAAACCATAATCAAATTGCTAATATCTCTGACACAACGTTAATCCATATCCACATTCGTGGCAACACCACTCACCAAATAATTAAGTTTGACGTGTATTTCGACACCGCACGTGGTAACAGGTAAACAAAACATGGTGGATACTGGTCTAAAAACGTTTCAATTCGAGGAATTCGGGTAACGGCATTACTATGACCGCATGCAAATCAGTTGTACATGAATAATTCATGTGAATTATGCCTCATAATTGGATAGCAATCTGCAAAACGACAACACTTTGCGGTAATTTGGTATCAGACTTTTATTTATTCATCAACAATATTTGAGCTTTATAGCAGTTAGTTAATATTAATTAATGCAGAATAGCTGATTGCCGGTTAATTTTTGATGTACTGTAGTAATTAAGCTCGAGAGGATCATAGGATGATAGTTAATTAAAATTTGTTGAACCTATCTAAATTCTCATGGCGGATTATAAGAATCAATAGTCGAGAACTTTCTGGTCTAAAACATAATAAAAAATACGTCATGATTGTTAACATGATCTGAAAGCATGGTACTATCATGTGCTACTTATTGTTCATATGTTTACTATAATGATTTGAAAATGTTGCTCACATCATCATAAAACAATTTATTATTGTTTAAGTTAGTAATACTAGTTGTCATCTTCGAACCTTTTCAAGATTTTCAACCTACTTAATTTGCTTTTGTTTTTTGGGGCTTGCGTTGGGTTTATCCACTTAACTGATTGTGCAATCGTGTAAATGTCCCTCTTAGAAAACTGCTATAGTCAGCGCGAAGCTACAGCGCTATACACTAGATACTGACTTAAGGGTAAGACTGCAGCTGCCCGAATAAATAGACAAGACTATATTAGTTTTTCGACGACGTAAAATAATTTTCAGAGTGCATTGCAGATTATGTATACTTCACAGCTCGTGAACGAACTCCAAATGTGGCAAACTCAACGATGAATAAATGACATTTAGCTGGGAGGAATGAACCTTGTATTTTTACATATCCTAAATCAATGGTCCTAATTTATTAAATTGGGCTACTTATCAAACAAAGTCGGGTTTGTTCGAACACATAAAACTGGAGAGCGGCTGAATTCATTCTGATGATTCCAGATTTTTTGGATTTATGATCCTATATAAAGCAAAAACTTCGAAATTTCACATTAAAGGGGGTGAAATGGCATTTGCGCAGACGAAGTGACCCAATAGTCATCAATAAAATTATTCCTATTATTCTGTGTACTAGCATTTTTTTAATAGGCAGACATTTGACCGCAATCTCTATGATGGTAAGCGATGATGCTACCGAGGATGGTTCATGTCTGTCTTCTTTATTTCTTTATAGTTGTATACGACTTACGATTACGACTGAGGGTCGTGATCATACGTGGAAGGAAACACGCACAACTACTTTCTAGGCCATGTTAAGTGGAGTGGTTTGACATTCCTTCTCTATTTAACACACGAGGCAACTAGTGTGCAGGTTCCTTCACGATGTTTTCCTTTCCCATTACAACGATATCTTTGAAAAAGACTGTACCTAATTTTTTGCACAAACTCAGTGGTACACTCGGTCTTGAAACAGCCTATTTACTGTTTTCATCATAGTTACATTAATTTAATTTAAAAATGTAACCACGGATGCTAAACTCAACCTTGTATCAATTTACATGCCATGCCTTATGCAAGTCACAAACGTTAGTGATACGTTTTAATCCTATTTAAATAAACACCGACGCCTTAACGTCGCAGGAAAAAGGCGGCGAAATATGTTCGGGCTTAAGTCTCTGATGTATAAGTTAATAACTAAACTTAGTCCGGCGTTAATGGGCTTGCCGCGTAGTCCCAAGCGTTGCAGTGGGATACGGAAATTACACGCTTATTTACCCTCACGTTTCTGTAGACGTACAGTACACGACTATTGCTGAGTTTTCTGTTAAAGATGCAGAAAATTCTTTGTTAGTCAATAATTACAGAAACTTGTGTTACTGACTGTACTTCTGCTATTTCTAGCAGTCGCAGTGATATAAAATGAAGAAATTTTTCGTCTTATTAATAAATTACGGTTAACGTCTCTGTAAACTTTGTCATTTTCCTTATATCCGAGTTCATCATTTTTTAAACGGTAAATCAGAGTAAATCTCATTTGACGGTTAGTTTGACACAATTTCCATATCAAATATGTCAAATAATATAATAACGAGTGTATAAAAATTAAACTTTCAATAGTGGAATCGATCTTTAATAATTTGGTAATCCTCATTTAGTGCTAAACTATGATTTATCTGTGATATTATAAATAATCAACCTAAGTATGCCTGTGCTAAGAACGGATTAATATCATTTCAAAGATTTCATTGTGACACTAAAATATGAATAAAATCTTTTGGTCAGAGTTTTTCTTGGAAAAGAATTATGGTAGTCAAAATAAATAAGTAATAATCCACGGGGATTAATTCCGCCAAAGACTGAACTTATATCTCTAGGAAATTCCAACGCCTAAACTGAATAGAGGAAAGAGATAATAACACGTCAGAACTATGAGGCGAACAATAAATTAAAAACGACCCTCAGAACAAAGTTTAATGAACGTTCAGGCCGAGCCGTCATTCTGACGCAATGTTTTAATCTCACGGAGACAGTCGGGATCATGATAAATGACATTACTGCTATACTTCATTTCCTTTGACAGACGGCTGATATAATTAAGCAGTTACTTTGTAAAACAAAAGTTATGGTGAGACTGAATACTTTAGAGATCATGTGTCGCTTTTAAATTCATTCCAAAAAAATCTGAATTTCATAAAATATCACATTGATATTAAATATTCACGACACAAACAGCAAATCGACAATCATCAGACATAACCTAGTATTTTTTGACTACATTATTTATGTACCTACCTAAAAGCTGAGCCTAGAAGTAATATCTAATTACTTCTAGGTTCTAGCTTTAGGCTCAGATAATTATTACTTTTAAATAAAGACCCTTAGGGGGAACCGAAGGGCCTTTACTTAAAGTAATAATTAACAGACATAGTCCCCAGTGTACTTAGCTAAGCTGTTAAGGGACTGACCCAAACCATTCTGCAAAATAACGACAATTACAATGACAATTCTTCTAGAAAAACACCAGAACAAAAATCCACTATCTGTGAAATAGACTTCAAATAACATGAAGAATTATTTAAAACAAATGGGATCGCTACCAACTTTTTTTTCTTTTATTCTTCCTTGTATACCTGTTACCAATTTCCACCTATTAAATGTCAATCACGCACGCGTCGTTCTATTTGAATAAAATGGGATAGTAAGCTGTTTCTTTTGAAGCCAGGTTTAATTAATTAAACCATTCAATAAAAATGTTAAATGGGATTGATAGTCTAGATTCTGGGTCATTCTTTATATCCGTTTCCACCAACCCGCCGACATGGAATCGTCGTATTCACAAATGATAGACTCTAATTAATCCATTACACACTCCGCGACTCCATTATGGCCGCCAAAGACCCCGGAATCCGGAATCCAATTAAACAAATGGAAATTCAATCTAACTTACATCGCTTTTCTTTACTTTCGGCACACAATCGCCGTTTTGAATAATTGTATGGTAACTACACAACTCCGGGCTTTCAATTACTCCCTACTAATTCACTAACGGAATCTGATGGGACGAAACAATCAAACTGCCCCCCTAAATTGTATTCGACCGTATTTGTATTGACAAGCTTGAATTCGGCTGATATGGCAAAACAGGACGATACAAAAGGTTTGTTTGTACACAAATAATTCAATCATGTAGGTATCTAGTTAAAACAAAGCAGATCCAATCACATTTGCAGGAAGATTTTCTCTTTCTGTTGAGTAAAGAATAGGAAATGGTATTCGTCATACATAGAGTAGCCATTGCCTTTAGTCTTACATAATTAACCGTCTTATCTGTGATTGTGAACATCAAAGTTGCAAGCAGAGATCGCATTATAACTGTGGCCGACACGGATACAATACGTGAATATTGAATGCCGAGTGAAGTGGTCGAACCACTTACTGCCTACAAATTGCCTTTCAATGTATCAGGATCGCTTCAAATATTCATAAGCTTCGGTCATTTGCTTTTTTCACTTACACTTTTACTATGAATTGTTGACGATCAAATTGCCACGGCTGCTACATAGCGTCGGATATTGCTACGAATTACGGTGCAACTCAATAGTACTGCAAGCATCGTAGCTTGCTACGATGCTACGGAGCTACGGATACCGTTACGAGCTCACCATAGGCAATTGAATAGTTACTGTAGATCACTGTAGATTCATTGACATGTCTACATGTAAGTGGTGTTTATAGAAGGTAAGTATGCGTATCAATATGAAATGGGGATAGGTCCATTTTTAAACATGTTCAGATGGTTTTGTTTCTAGAAGGGATCTCTTCCAGAACACACTGGTTTGTCTTTACGTGCTTTTCGAGGCACAGGTGTGTTAACACCACCAACTTCCTGACTCTAAGATATTTCAGTACCCAGAAACAAATTTCGACCTTACCCTGGATTCGTACTCGAGACCTCGTAGATAATAACCAGCGTGCTGGCCACTAGTACAAAGAGCCAACTGTTTGTCCTGCACTTGCTCTCTCCGGTAATGTCGGTTTGCCGTCTCACACAACTATGAGAGTAAAGGAACAGAGAGTGCACTTGTGTATTCTGCACTATGTTATTGATGTTATCTAAAGTGCAGTTGGTAAAATTCGGCTAGAAGGACATTATTTATTGTTATTATTTATTAGTATTGTCTGGAAAAAGAAATCTTGCAAAACTGTATCTACCTACAAAAAGGCCAATTTTCTCAAATTCCTAAAGTGAATATTTCCCAAACATCACCAAAAGGGCAAATAAAAGATAAAATATCAAGAAACAGTTACCTTAAACTGTTATTGGGAGGAACAGGCAACGTCACGCACGTCATGCGTATGTCCAAATCCGTAAATCGTCGGCCAGCCATTAGAACGCGATATAATATTTACGCATTTGACATCCTTTTCAACAACCACATACTATTCACACACAATATTTATGTAAATAAATATATTATTGTACAATATTAGTAAACAAAATATTTTACAATATTTATCCCCACAATTGGTCAGAGTTATCGCTATAGGACAGAAACGATTCAGAATACAATAATCGATGTCTTTGATGGTATTGATTGTAGAAGGAAAGTGATTTGAAAGGCTAGATAAACTAATGTCCCAAACTCTATTCACAATTTACATACAAAGCATCATAATCACAATTTACATCATTTGTAACCAAAAAAATGTCAGTTGAAATAAAGTCACTTACTAATCACGACAGGTAAGTTATTTTGCTTTTGTTGGGTTCTAAATCTCAAACTGATTATCTCCGAATACGATTACTATGATAGCAGCTTACTCAATAGACAAGTCCATTTACTTTTTCAATTTTTTAATATAGACAAAGATGGTATGAAAAATGTATATGGAAGAAATTTGAGGTAAAAATATTACCCACCTTTTGTCACAGTCGGGTAAAAAGAAATACAATTCCTGTTTGAAATTTCCTAGTGATCTCATTAGGTACATATAAAAAAAGGTTGCAAGGTTGAATGTTGTATTATGTCGGTAATTACTGTTAATTCTTTCTGAATGTAAGTACCAACGGCCCTATGAGGCTGACTGACTTACCAGAGCGTTTCTAAACAAACCATTGTAAACGATGAAGATAAGTATGTTTGCGCAGATTTAGTAAAGCCTACGAAAGAAGTACGGGAAATTGAAAGGCTATTGAGTTGTGATAGAATACTGTTTCGTTTAGATATCGTCTATTGTATCGCTGATACTTGTTTGTAAAGACACAATACATACAATGCTAGAACGACTAACGTAATCAGGAAATTAAATCATAATAATAAAACTTGTGTTACATTAGGTATCTACACACAAGTAGCTACTTTAAAATTGAAAAGTGTTTTCGAAGTAGATCATATTGTTGGCCGTGGACAGAATGATTGTAATTAAAGATAAAGCCCAGCTAAAGCCAGCATATCAGACCCATCATTTTTGTTGAAAAACTGCAATACTGCTGCTTAGATGCCGCAGTATTTACGTTGACGTCCTGTTTTATCAGTTTTTCATGCAACGTACCTAACTTTTTTACCATCACGACGTTATGATATAAATAAACAATGACACAAGAAAGTTTTTTTTTTCTCTGTTAAACAGAACTTTTAAAACTCTTGAATTCTTTCACGCCAATCACCGACCAATTCTGAAAAATTCCCTTACCAAGTCGCTAAAGCAATATTCCAATCTAGAAATGAACCAAGTATACCTATATTTCGAAATTGTGGTTTTATCGAACATCCTAGCAATCTAGATTGGGCCAGCCTTGCAAACACAAACACTTCTCCATTAAAACTGAGTCAGTGTCAGTAATTCTCAGCTCTAGTACAATAAATGACATAAAGGCACACAGTAGCACAGAAAATTCACAATATTATGGCAGCAATCTAGTAATTATTAACCTTTGACTGTGTTTAAAATGTGTATAGATTTAAATATATATAAAAGTACAATACGGTAAAATGCAATAGTTCTTTCTACAGACAGACCTGTGTAACTGTAATAAAGTAGTACTCAATATTATATCTATTTTACACGACTGCCAAAAAACGGAGTGTAATGTTCATGTTCGATTCTTTATTATGTATTAAAAAATCGATTTTAAGTATCTTCGAGTAATTGCCACCACTGCGTCTACATCCATTATGGCTCCGGCTTAGAAATAACAGTATTTCACAGTCGGAGATTGTTTTCGATCGGTCCCACTGTGTCCCCATCTTCGTCTTTATCCAATCACATAATAAAAACAACCACAAATTGAAATCAAATATTTATTGTGCACTCAATTCGAATTCAATAGAAATCTTTGAGTCATTCGACGACGTTTTATAGTGAAAGTTCGGCTAGAAAATTGGTCTTATTCTTTTTTCACTAACGGCTGAAGCGTTCCCTGGATATCTTTAAAAAAAGATTAAATAGGCTGTTACTAGTCAGACGAGACCCATACTCGACCGCAACATCTTCATCGCGTACCATCTAGTGAGATTGCCGTCAAATGCCTTCCTAATAATAAAAAAACCTAACACCTACTTCTGAAACCAAATACTACAATGAATTACAAATGTGTCATAGTTTTTTGTTATGGTTGTGGTTTATTAATATTGACGAATATATTGTAAACTGGTTATTATGCTTGAAAAAAAGTCAAAAGAAAAGCAATTTAGTCAGTTTAGCTTTGTCCCCTAAAATTATTTCCGATAACATTTGTGGAGGCCGGTTGGACGGACGGCAGTGGAGAGCGATTTAGTCCAATTCATAAAGCAACTAGTATCGGAACGGTGACCAAAGCAAATCACAATATTTTATTTTTGATCAAAAACTCTCTCCATCCGTCGGCCGCTTACCAAATATTTTCACTGTGGCCTTTTTGAAAGCTTTGTGCGAAAATTTCAATACGACAACTTTGACCGATTCGCGGTCATTTTTCGAAGTATTGCTGAACAATATTATATATACCGCTGAAAAACTCGAATGCGAATGAAAAAACTAATTTCAGGCTTAATACGAGTGCGCTAAAGATCAACATACTCAGGTGAAAACGAAAAAGATATCTCCAGTGTGGCAATTTGTTAAAGTTAACCCGTTTGAACCCTTTCCGGCTCTCATCCCCTGCACTTGTAAGACGTATGGGCCTCGAATAAATTGCTCTTACATATTAAAAGATAGGTCTCTTGCGGACGGAGCGCAGCCTCGGTCATTTTGTACCCTATGTGTCTATGAAAGACAAGTTTATAGCCGACTTTGACTGAAGGAGGAATTTGTTAGCCTTTTCACTCCGTTTCCTACCGTTTATACGTGGTGAAAGGAGATAATGCTTTACAAAGCCAAACTACAGCGTAAGCTTTTTATAATTTAAAGCTGGATAATTTATATAAACTAAATATGTACACGTAACCAAAATTTCAAAATCTACTACTTATTCAAAAATGTAACAGTGCCTATAAGGCAAGGAAGCGAGAGTGCTGCGTTTTCGCGTTGGATAGCTACTTAGCCTCTGAGCGAGAAACGAGCCAGCTTTTTTGGTTTCCCAGAATTCTATTTAATTTAAGGGCTATTTTTCTAAAAAGTAATTTGGCGTTAGGTCCCCACAGTCCAAAGGTCACATATAAGCATATGCTTCTATTTCTAATGCAAAATTGCATACACATCTGAATAGTTTACGTGTTGTGAATAAACTGTCAAGTAACAGAATTCCGCTCTTATTCCTCGTTATTATTACATTCTTGTAAACATTGCCAAGAAAGAACGTCTTTATTAAAAACGCAATATGAATTACCGAAAGTACTCTCAATAACACAATTTCGCGAGGTTTGCAAAGTTCACCATACAGACCCTGAAAGCTGAAAATATTAAGCGGCGAAGTATTTTTTCATCACAGTCAATAGTTACCGTGAATTTCTGTACAGAGTAAGTTTAACTTTGAAAATTGAAAATTATTCATTCTTCATTGTTGCAGAAAGTTGATAGGACAGGGAAGTTAAGTATAAGAATTCATATTGTGATACAAGATCTTAGAATATACTTGAACATGTTTTATTATTTTAGTTTTTAGAATTGCAGACCGTGATTTATTGCAACGCGACCCTCTACAATTACAACGTACTTCTTATTATGTAAAAAAAACTAAGTAGGTATTCTATTAAAATAGTACAATCGTTTCGTATCGAGATCAAATTCGTTATTCGAGCGTATTTGGGATTATTATTTGATCCCTCACCGCTGCGGTTCGATCAATCATGTTTGTTTTGGTTTTGCCTAACGACGCGTAAGTTTGAATAAGCAAATTAAACTCCGCAATTGATTTGTTTAGACCAACCTACTATACAACAAAGTGTTTGTATTTTCTGCTCAAAAACGATGAATTACCAAAATACCAGTCATGTAAACCAATGGCAAAGAGTCTCATAATTATAATAAGCTTCAATAGTAATCTTGAAGACTTTTCTTACACTCTATATTCTTCTCAATAAATTTTTCTTACTCAATCTCAAGAACTTATGTTTTTCATGGACTCAAAAAATCGTCTTGAAAAACGTAATGTTAATATTTGTCAATTAAACAAACATTTTACCATTTTACTTCGTTCAAAATCGTTTAAACTTTTAAATCAAAAAAGGTCAAATGCACCATCTAACTTTAACTGTAACAAACGTTAAATATTTTTCAACTTACGCTCAAAAATAAATAATACGTAATTGTTACGTACAACTGAGTCAGACTGATGTACCACCGTAACCGTAAGTATAACCGGTGTGTTTCGCATAGAGTTAGCCAGACTTTTGACGTTTGTCATACATCTTACTGCCGCACTCAGAGACGTCAATTAAATGTAATCTACAATTAAGTCTCGCACTGTCACTTTCTGCGTCAATGAAATAGAAAAGGACGGCATAAGACTTAATGAAGGATTAACTTTAATTGACGTCTGTGAGTATGGCAGGTATACCTTTAAACGAGCAATTCTTGTATAGTTATATATTTATTTGTGATCTCGAAAACGGCTCTAAAATATCACTAAAATTAATTTGGTAGTAAAGGATAATAACCCTCAAGATATTTTAAGTTTCCACGCGTTTTTCTTCCGTAATTGTTTCGCAGATTTCAAGATCGCCAATTTCATCTCGGTGACCACGGGCGTCATGGTGTAATGCGTATGACTTCAGACTGAAGAATTTCCTTTTGTTTTTT
Source organism: Pyrausta nigrata (assembly GCA_949316185.1). Lineage (NCBI taxonomy): Eukaryota > Metazoa > Arthropoda > Insecta > Lepidoptera > Crambidae > Pyrausta > Pyrausta nigrata. The sequence continues at coordinate 14,128,034 of OX438947.1, read as the reverse complement.
TAACCGACTTCAAAAAAGGAGGAGGTTATTAATTCGACTGTATGTTTTTTATTTTAACCGACTTCAAAAGAGGAGGAGGTTATTTTAACCGACTTCAAAAAAGGAGGAGGTTATCAATTCGACTCTATGTTTTTTTTTGTGGCTATGTTACCGCATATCTCAGTCAGTTGTGGACCGATTTGAAAAAAAAATTGTTTACCTAGAGGCTATACCTTCTAGTTGGTCCCATTTTGGCCCAGTCGAGATCTGATGATGAGATCTTGGTGTAATCGAGGGAAACCCTTAAATTTTGAAGGCACGTATAGTGTTTCCGTACTAGTATCTTAATGTTGACATGTTGTTACGTCTGATAGTCATTATGTGGAGCTGAGCTGATGGTGGAACTCCTTAAAAATTAGGAGTTTAGTAATTAAAACACCAGATGTTTTGTCAGGTACTGTATAGGATGCTAACAAAACAAAGTCAAGTTTTGGTTACTTTAAAGATAGAACTATTGTTGTGAAAGGCGAAGAAAAAGTTCAATGGGTAAAGGAGTTATGTGATCATGATAATATTACAGACATTAGTTGTGAAAACATTCTTAATTTTAATATTCTGTATAACCTATATTGTAAAGAAGATTTATTAAATTGTTTTATTCATAAGAAATATTGTGCAATGAAAAATGTTTTGTGTATAAAGAAATGGTCTTTAGAAAATGATAAAATTGATTATTTTTAATAAATAATGTAATTGAGAACTTTATAGTCTTTTATTTTGAAATGAATGTGGTTAATTCATTCAAGGTTTTATGTGGATCATTTAGAAAAGAAACATGTTGCTCAGATAAATATACATTTATTTCACTAACACAAATAATGTTTACGATATCTAAATATTTAATATCTTAAAATCTAAAGCACTAGTAACTATCACCACACAGTTTTTTTGATATTTTTCTGACTAAGCTTTCAGTTAGGTCTAAAACTTATCCATTGGTTCTTGTACCACATACTGAGCCCTAAGTATGGCGTTTTCATCCGAACTTTCCAAATCAGTTTGTTGCGTCTGTAAAAACGATGAGTGTTCACTACTAATCTCCATAATCTTTATTTGGATCAGCTTATAACTCTTCCGATCTTTGCGTATGACAAACGATTTGGATGCGATGTTCGCCTTCTTCTTCGTGTTCACATCTTTCTTTGGTCTCGTTTTTCTTTCTGTTTTCGGTTCATCAGGCTGCACGACGAACAGTTCCTGATACTGTTGCGAAAAGTTCTCCAATGGATCCTGCGCATATTGTGAGAAGATAATTTCCGACGAGTCTGACATGGCTGTAACAAAAATTAGTACTTATTAACACGCACATCAGTACTAAATAAATGTTACTACATACAACTTATTGCATGGAAAGTTTTAAAATATAATCTATTTACTTACCAAAGATGAAACCTCGAACAGCGATCGATTGAATATGAATGAATGTTAAAATATTACCAATTTTTTATATTTATAATTATGAAAAATTTGCATCGCTTGCATACTTTCGCAACAGTGTTCTACTTAATGACACGTGGAAATGCAACGTTTTGATTAAAATTGATGATCATGTCGTTTTACTACTTGCATCATAGGTATGCGTCAATTGCATTAAATGTTGAAAATGTATATGGATGCACTTTATTGTCAATAGAATGGTATACGGTAAAGAGATTTAATATAAATAATGAGTAAATAAAACATAATGTTTAGATTTAAATATTTACAATTTAATAACAACTAATTATACTATCATTATTTACACTTTTGTTAGTAAAAATTAAAAGCTTATGAATAAGTATTAGTTATTCATATTTACACTTAATTACTTAAAATATTACATCTTGATGCCCCCATGCTATGGTAGATATTTTGTCCGGTAGTATAAACCGTTTATCGTCCGCATTAGATAGAGCAATTTTGTTCACTGCCCGAGTGAAAATTTCATGCTTAATGCATCTGAACAATATGTTCTTTTTACGTATTATTTGGTCACTAAGCAGAACGTTGTATGTTGTAATCAGTTGAAGTCAGATCTTTAATTACACTTTTCTTTACTCCTTTAGATTTTTTAATAAGTTAAGATTCCGTTTTAACACAGTATAGCTTAGACCTGAGACCTACAAATTCGTTTAAAATTTCACCACCCATTTCATCTTTAAACAATCCTGGTATTTTTTTATTGATAACGGGCAAGCTGAAAATGTTTTCTGATTCATAATTACTTGTATCAAAATAACTAAGAAAGTGGGTGTTCAAATCTCGATAAAAGTCCCGTGTTTCAATTTTGTAGATGAAACTGTCGGTATCTGTGTAACACAATTGTACCTTATCTTGATAATGTGGTTTTATAACCAAGTAGTGGAAATTGTACATATGACTTTTAGAGAGTTCTAATACGGCGAATCCGATGTATATAGGTTTGTCCAAAATTATTATTTCGGGTTTCATCTGAACCGCGACTAGATTTTCAGAAAACACTGTAGCGCTGTGAAAGTTCGGTCGAGCTATTAACCTATCAGCGCTCAGATGTTTTTTTGTTTTGTTTGATTAATCACACCATTGATTAACTAGTTTTACATCAACACGACGCTCATTATCCTCTAAAGTTTTTCCAAAGACAGAGTTATTTAATAATTTGAAAAGATCTTGCTGAAACGTAGTTGTAGCTTTTTTTCTTAACTCTGTATTTAGATTAATATATTTGCTTAAAAATGCATTCTGCTTGAACGATAAAACGCGATGAATTTTATTTAAAACCAAGCCGTGCTTGATACATGTTTTTAAATTAACATAATGAATTACGTATTCAAATTTTGGGTAAAGATTGGGTATTAATTTCGAAGTCTGTCCGCCTGGTGGTATAAACTTTTCAGCACAGAAAGGATAATAATTATGATGACAGTGCAAGTTTTCTGGATATAATAAATCAACTTCAAGAATGTAACCGGTTTCAGCGTCATCAGGAACTGACAATATATTTAGTTGATCAATTTCCGTTTTACTCAAAAGTTGGAAATCCGATACAGGCAGAGGTTGACACATGCTATAGCCATATAAATTGTTGCAATCAATATACACTAGATACGAGTCGCGCTTATGACTGTCATAATTTGGCATATACTTATTGTTTGCTACGCTATGCCTGGTAGAGCACATACAGATACCACCTCGTATACCTTTTTGTAAACGACGGATTATTTCTAAATCATGTAACAATTCTAACTGAATACCAGTCTTCATTAACATTGCATCAAACGACAAGCTTGGAGCTGTTAAATAGAAAGCAGGGTCCAATTGATAATTTAGCTTACATACAAGTCGGAAATTTTCGAATACATCTGATAAAAGTAATACGTCTGTTATGAGATAAAGATCGGTGTATTCACCAACATTTTTAATTTTGAAAACTGACCACACAGATTTTGCATGATCGTAATCGGAGTCACTTATATTTTCATTGGTTAGGGAATTGTAAAATTTACTTTTACTAGGAAGTTTATTTTCTGAATACGATTTCCAATCCGATATGAGATCATAAGGATAAACTCCTTTTCGTGTCAATAAACTGAACTGGTTGCTATTGGGAAAATGATTTTTTAAATGAAATAAATCAGATTCACGTAACCCACTTACTAGTTTTTCTAAACTGGTACCTAAAAATTTAAAGGAATCAACAAACCGGGTCTGACCAAATTTTCCGTTTTCTAATTTTAAAAACTTTGTAAAAGATATATAATTTTCTTTGTTTTTTGGTATAACTTTAATGGGACCTAAGCTGTCGGATAATTCTTTAATAAACAAATGACAGTCGTAACCTGATAAGTTATGAAAAAATACAGGTACGAACTTGGGAACATTGTAACGCAAATTACAGTACTGATGTGCCGCACCACGGTATCGTCCTGTCAGGTGACAATGATCTCGCACCTTGTCTCCAATCAATAAATTGTTACATATGTGACACACATCAGCCTGCGTTCTAAGATAGTTTCGAAATCAGCGTAAATAACAAAAGGAACGTCTTGTTTACGTTCGAAATGTTTAAACTGAAGATAAGTACCTTTTTTGGGGAGTAAGGTGCTGACACCACTGCAGACATGCTTATCGATACTATCCTGAGAATTAAAAAACAATAAACAGTCTTCACAAAAATATAACTTACCGTTACGCTTTGTGATTTGGTTTCGAACCAAACGGGATAAGTTTTTTATTAAAACAAAATGTGAATGAACGTTGTTCTCTATCAATAGCAAGTTATTTTTTTTTTCTTGAATCTGATTTATTAAACTCTGATCTGTAAATGGGACCCACAACGCATTTATTGTTTTTTAATGAGTAAACATTAACACTGATATTTGGATTATTGTTTTCAAAAACTGAAATGTCGTTAAACTTTACTGGAAAAGACATACCTTCGATGTTGATCACACGTTCAAAGTGTGGGTATGATGCAGTTCGGTCACAGTTCGTCTTAGCAGGGTACAACGCAGCGACTATGCACCACAAGAAGCAAAAGTCATCGTCATTTCTAATATTGACACACGCTTTTTTCTTTTTTATTACTGGCGGTAAGTCAATATATGTTGATCCGGATCCATATAATGGGTCATATCTGTTTATGTTTACTTCTAAATAAATATTACTTAGGAAAGTCCACCCACTATCACGTTCTTGAAACTCTTCAACTTTCTTGGTAGGGATGTTTAAGACAGATGTAAATAATCGTTCAAAGTTAAAGTTACGATGGACAACAATATTCTTAGTTGTGAATGATTTTATTTCTTGTTCGTTATTTTTAAACAAGAGAAAATTACCAAAATATTCAAAATTTACTTTAATACCTACGTGTTTTTTAAGCGAACTCTCTAAAAGTGTAGCCAGTTTCGATTCTACACTTTTTAAAAACAAGCCGGGAAAAGAGTGTTCCGTTTCGGTCGTAGCAGGTAGCCTGTATGAGGCTATACGGCCAAGGAACGCAGACGCGACTTCAACGACCCCGTCCTCGGCGCTCGCCACGCACAGATTCTTGTGCGCGGTGCTCCGCAAGTGACCTACCCACCGCTTACTCTCTACCTGGACTGCACACGCAGAGCAGAAGGGCATCTTACCTTACCTTAATTAACCTACCTAAACCACTAAAAACCTTTATTTAACCTCGGGACTAGCCGCCCAATAGAATTGACTTATGAAATGAAAACTATCTACTAATATAATTATTAAATTATTGTATAGCCTAGTAGAGACTTGATTACCTACCTACCTACTTAATTGATTGGTAAAAATTTGACGGGTAAGTAGTACCGAGGTTAAATAAGTACTTTACTAAATTCTAAACCATTTATTTATTAATACCTTACATAAATTACAACAAAATCAATAAAGTTATTTTTATTTCAAGTTTATTACTTAGTTCTACTATTATAAAAAACCGGTGCGCTATTCGCAAAATACTTCGTCTTCGCTTTCTTGAGGAACTTCTGAAGCAGCTCCCACTCGGGCTCGTCCGGGTCGAGCTGGAGCTTGAGCGTGACGAGCGCCTTGGTGTAGCGGGTCTCGGGGCGCGCGTCGAGCGCGTCGCGCGTGGCGTAGAGCCACAGCTCGGCGTAGTAGCGGCCGCTCAGCTGCGCGCGCCGCAGCACCGCACCGTCCGCGACCTTGCTGCTGAACGAGCTCGCCAGCTGGCCCTCCGGTGCTCGTCGAGAAGCGTTCGCGTGAGCCGCTTCTTTCTCGTCTTCGGACACCAGCCCGAACAGCTCCTCTTCTTTCCCGGTGCTTTGTCTCTTTGCCGCACCGCTTCTAAAAATTAAACAATATGATTTTTAGATACTGGTGGACTCGTGTCGCTTTTCTTTTGTCATAAAGTGTGTTGTAAGGTGTAAAAAACATTATTCTTTGTGTACTTACTTCAATGGAGCTCGTGCTGTTGTCAACTTTTTCTTAGACTTTATGCTTTTGCGAGCTGAAGGACGATCGTCTTCGGAATCAGACCTGTAAAGTAAAACGTGAATTACGTTAACTTATCAGATGCTGCGCGGTCGTATGTGGTCGGATAACTATTGATTATTATCTATTGTGTCTGAAAATGCCGCGACTGACCGGTTAACAAAATATCGGTACTTATGATCTAAGATATTTTCAAGTCTTACTTACAGAGTTCGTGTAGTTGATTTTCTCCTGAGCGTTTTTGCCTGGTTCCGCCTTGGAGTGTTCTCGCTTTCGGAGTCAGATCTGCCAAACCAATCATGTCTCACATTAATATAAACTTGTAAATCTTACTTGTTAATATTAAGATAGATACCTTCTGTCGGTGGTAGTCTTGAACTTAGAAGTATTTAGATATTTCAATATGCGCATTATAGTTATTCCGACAAACAGATAACCACGATACTAGTTCACCGACACTTAGAATTTATAAGAAACAAATATGTGACTAAGAATTTAATTCATGGAAATACCTTGAGTTGTGAGTTGTCCTACTCCTCTCTGACTTGGACACGCGGTTTTCAAATGCAGATTCGTACTCGGAGTCGGACCTGAAAATTAGTAATTGTTTCATAAAAATAATATTCCTGAACGTTTACGCGTGTAAGAATCTAAACAGTTAAAATCATTACTGCATAAGTAAATGTAGTACCTAATAGCCGCGAAACTTCAAACTTTGCAAATACAAGTTACTGATGATGAGGAGACATAGAAAAAAGTCTAAGTAAAGTTCTAGGAGATATTCATAAGTACTCACATTCTACTTGTTAGAAGAGAGAAACTTTCTGGGTAACTTGGAGCGCTGGGTCTGGGGCGCTGAAGGTGGCGCGGGGCAGCGGCGATCGGAGCGGGACTGCTGAAGAGACTTCTTGAGCACGATGCACAGTGAGGCACAAAGTGAAGCACTAATCGAGTCGTTCGCAATTTATTTATAAAAAAACTTTAAAGTTTAATCTTACGTTAATGGAGCAATAAATCGTCATTTAAAAATACGTACTTAAATATATCCCACACGATGGGAACGATCCTGTTTGTCTACTTAGAACATATTTCTTATTCATGTTCAATCTTTGTTATGATATTTTAATGATATCTGTTTGTCGGAATAACTATAATGCGCATATTGAAATATCTAAATACTTCTAAGTTCAAGACTACCACCGACAGAAGGTATCTATCTTAATATTAACAAGTAAGATTTACAAGTTTATATTAATGTGAGACATGATTGGTTTGGCAGATCTGACTCCGAAAGCGAGAACACTCCAAGGCGGAACCAGGCAAAAACGCTCAAGAGAAAATCAACTACACGAACTCTGTAAGTAAGACTTGAAAATATCTTAGATCATAAGTACCGATATTTTGTTAACCGGTCAGTCGCGGCATTTTCAGACACAATAGATAATAATCAATAGTTATCCGACCACATACGACCGCGCAGCATCTGATAAGTTAACGTGATTCACGTTTTACTTTACAGGTCTGATCCGAAGACGATCGTCCTTCAGCTCGCAAAAGCATAAAGTCTAAGAAAAAGTTGACAACAGCACGAGCTCCATTGAAGTTAGTACACAAAGAACAATTTATTTACACCTTACAACACACTTTATCACAAAAGAAAAGCGTCATTTGCATGATTTTGTAAGATTTTTAGGCTAGCAATCAATCTTTTAGAGAGGGTCGCCCTATTGAACCAAAAAAAACTTTAAAGTTTAATCTTACGTTAATGGAGCAATAAATCGTCATTTTAAAACGTTTATTTTAATACGTACTTAAATATGTCCCACACGATGGGATATATTTAAGTACGTTGCAAGAAAAAACATCTCCACTTCACATGTCGGGGAGCTACCCTAAAAAAATAATTTCCAAAATTTTATTCTACCACTTTGTTTTTGTGTCTGCGGGTTAACTCCACAAGACATGTCCCATCTCTAGTCTTGTCCTGCTTGTCCTGATTTCTGCTCTCTAGAACCCCTTATGTGTGCAAACGACAAGGCAATCCGCGTCGCTTTACCATCGACACGATAAGAAGAAGACCACTTTGTTGGCGTAATTGGTATACATACATATACACAAACAAAATTACAGCTTTCTAGTACTAACAATCGATTAGCAAAACTTCGGCCAGACAGGCAGACAGACATGATTAAAATATAAGGGTTCCTTGTCAGGACTACGGAACCCGAAAAGGTATAGTATATTTCTATTATTATTATCAAGCGAACATTACCTACATCTTCAATTCAGCGTTAAAATATTTTCTCTGACTAATAGAATCGTACATGAAAGCTATACAACATAAATAACTAGAGAATATAAACATGTATGAAACTCACATTGAATTTGGCATTACTTATTTTGTATCCGGAATATCAAAAAGATCCTTTGATATTTTTCCTGTTTTCGCGACTATATTCGCTATGATACGAATTGCCTGAAATGGCGAAATTAGTCTTTGACACAGTAATAAGATTCAGGATCTCATACATTTTAAAAGCTTTAAATTAACTGCTCATGTTTATTTTGAGGATCGCTCGCTAATTACTGCGAGACACAGTGCAAAAAACACCAGTAACCGTAAGTTTCTATGATACATAACAAATTGTAATTGAAGAAAATTTTATCTACAATATACTATTTTGACTACACAATAAATAAAATAAAAAATAAAAAAATTCTTAAAATACATCATTTTAACTATTTAATGGTATTAATTTGTAATGTACTTACTTATTAGGTAAACAAATAATCAATAAGTTCACCTACGACAAACAGTAATAGTACTATAGGTGTTGCTCAGTGTTAAGAATTGTAGCTTGCCATTTTATGCCAAAATTGTCGAGTCACTTAACTTTTGGCTTGAACTTTGATCGTATCGTTTGTCTGCGCGGTATCGTGCAATTGTCGCTTAATTTAAAATATCGGTCGTTACGAGTATTTGCCTATTTGGTGAAATGTATCGTTGTTCACATCACGTAAATATAGAAGAAGGCTGATCCGTTGAGAGGAATGCAGAATTGCTGTGTGTCGGTAACATCGGTGGTAAAGGTATTCCTTGCATCTGAGGTGAGTTCGAATGATCCAAGGGTCTAGGAGGCCTGCCCCAGCCACTACTACCGAGATCTGCATCAACTACTGCAGACCAGCAAGGTGAGTGCTTCTTACAACTGATTTCAGCCTATCTTTTGTTCGCGATTTATAGTTTGTGTATTTATTATTTAAATTTTTTTTTCGCATACAGTCCATTAAAACCCTCCTAGTCACTCAGAAAAACTGAATAACTTAAGGGTCTACCTTGTTTCGCAGAATTTTTACTGTCATAATTTTATTTGGCATATCATCAAATAGCATAAACTTCCTTTCGCAGAACATCAATTAGCATTCACTCATTTATCAGACGTTCAAAACGCGTAATCGTGTAAGCTAGAATCATCTTTAGGCAGAAATTTAATATCCATAATAGTTTTAAAGCAGAATCATCCTAACGCAGAAAGTTCACAGATAGAATCGTCTTGTGGCATACAATTCGTATATATAGTCATTAATAGGCAGAATCATCCTATCGCAGAAAGTTCACAGTCCGAATCGTCTTTTGGCATTTCATATTTAAAATGTAATTACAAGGCAGAACTATAACTTGTAATGACAAGGCAGAACTATCATATCTCAGAAATTTTACATTTACATTTCATATCCATAGTAATTGAAAACGTTAGTTAAGGATATTCGTAGTAAATAATTAATTAAGCATGCAAGCAAGTATGCAGCATGCAAGCAAGCAAGCAAAGCATGCAGCAAGCAAGCAAGCATGCAGCAAGCAAGCAAAGCATGCAGTAAGCAAGCAAGTAAGCATGCAGCATGCAAGCAAGCATGCAGCATGCAAGAAAGCAGCAGCTTGTATGCAGCATGCAAGCATGCAACATGCATGGTTTCTGTCACGGCTCCAGCGCTGCGGGGCTCCGGCAGTCCCACGCGACCTTATCGTCGTCGTACCTGCTCCTCAGCTCGCGGGCTGCCTCGCCCCTCCGCGCCTACGCGATTTTGAATTACACTCTTGGGGTAGGGCAAACAAGACTGCGTGGGGTCGGTTTTGCACCGATTCGTTTCTGTCACTTACTTTTGTACCACAACTTAATGACTTTTTAATTCAATTTTAGGGTAAAATACTATTAAAAGAAATAGCAATATGCGTAGTGAAATTATTCTAAACGAAATTCTGCTTTCTTCATAGTATGCCTAGTCAAATTATGCCAAATAAACATCGTACTTAATAAACATTATGCTTAGCGAAAGTATGCAAAGTAAAATTTTGCCAAAGGTAATTATGCCTTATAAATTTCTGCTATCTTAAAAGTATGCCATTGTAAATTCGGGCATATAAATATTCGACCAAACAATAATTATGCTAACAGAAAATTCTGCTTGAATAAAATTCGATTAAAGAAAATTATGCCAAGTGTGTTATGCCAAGTGACTTTCGGAGCAAAAAGATAGAGGGAACCCATAACTTAAATGTCTGATGTTTTTGTTTATAATGATTTAATTTATTTGTATAATAAGAATCTATTTTAGAAATTTGAGTCATAATAACTAATGAAACTGTATTTTACTACCGTCACCTGTGTACCAATGTACGCCAGTACGCGAAGCGCGGCGACCCTAACTATAAGCCGTAGCGATACGAATCTGTCTAATAAATGAACCTCGGTACGGGTCGCCCTTGAACCCAAAAATTAAAAGTCGTAATAATCGCTAGTTAGAAAGACATGATACGTGTCACAAGGTTTTATCTGTCAAGGTGAATGCTCGTTTATCTGGCACGTACTATAACGATGAAATCTACGATGCATTTATTCCAGCTCAAAGTTTTCGGTCAATTTTTATAAGATTGAAGAAGTCCCAGCACAGGAAGGGGCGGGGGGGCAGGAGGGAATAATAGATAAGAAATATAACAAATATCTAAAGAAGGACGACAAAGTTCTTTGAAGCTCAGCCCCAGATGTTTCTACAATCTTCATAAATGAAAATCTTATCACGACGATCAAAAATATAATCAATAATCTTATCCGATGACGTATTGAGGAATTAAAGGGTAAGCCTACGTGACGGTTTCTAGCTTAAACGTTCTTCTGATTGACATTAAACTATGTTTATTTATTTAAAACTGGACGGTATAACTGATCATAAAGGGCTCTTTAATTGCCCCAGACTTCCTCATATCTCTAAATCCGGCCGTGACTCAGCAGAACTACACCAAACGCAAATAGGATTAATGTAAATTAGGCTTTTGAATAATCTTGTCTTCGGAAGAAGTCTTTCGGTGATAAGATTTATCTATGGATAGCTATTCATATACTCAAACGCCAAAGCAAAGTATCTTGGCTAAAAAACCTAAACCTTACAATCAGAAAGAGCACGATCGCTATTCAGATAAGGGGTGTTAAAAGTGCAAATTACTTTGATGATCGTCGAATTTCGATAGAAGATAGTTTTGAGACAGCTAATGTAACGTTATCTTTAAAAGCACTATTGAACGAATTCGTAGAATAAGTAAGCTCAAAGTTTGCTTTCTATTCCATTCACCTATCACACCACATTAAACTTTTATTGCGAAGTGTTCTCCTACCTTTTTTTTTAAACGGCATCGAGAACCCATCAGTGCTCATTAGCATACGTCCGCACTACGATAGTGGGCGTCCGCGAGGCACGACAATTTTTGCATCGGCACGCAGGCTCACTCGCGGCAGTTATCGAAATTCCACTACCTGTGGAATAGAGATGGCTGTAGAGATGACAAGAAATATAAAAAATAAAATTATTCTACTTCAAATTTCCGCTAAGCTACGCCGATGCAGGCACCTAACCGTTACCGAATAGTAATCAATATGCCAGAATTTTGCTAAATGACACAGCTTATTGATTTGTATTTGGCACCTAAGATGAAAATAACTATATTCTATAAACAGCAAAATCTTGAGACGTAGTTTTGGATATAATAGGTGATGTACCTATTAGTACTTGCAGGATGCACCGCCCGCCCTTTCTCAACATGCATGCAGAAACGCAACCCAAATTACCTAACCCGTTAGTTTACTCAAAAACATTTTTACGAAATAAATTTCACTCACAAAAATTCATCGAGTGTCTTCTGGTGTGACTTGAACCCATGAACCCTCGCTATCCAGGTGATTGCTTTTTCAACTGAGCTGCAAAGATATTGCTTGAATTATAAAAAATAAAACACAAAAACTTGTATACAAAGTATATAACATTTTTGCCGCTATATATGTGGGTAATTTTGTAATTCTTGTGTAATATTAATTAAAAGTACGATTGTTATCGTCACTGTGTGTACATATATCCCAAATAAATAAATTGATTAAAAAAAATACAAAAACTTTTGGTTAAATATGAGATTCTTGGAACAATTAAATTTAATATAATACTTATTTATATAAGTTTTTAAATAAGAAACCAAAAAGAAAGTCCTGTGTGCGGGACACAGGTAGGATTTGAATCTACGATCTTTGGCTTAATATAATAATACTTATTATTAATTAATCATATAAAATCAGAGGGAAAGAAAGAAGCTTTTATTAATTTGGGACAACACAGTACAAAATAACAAAAGATACATAATTACATAGACAGCAAGGAAAATATAACAACAAAATCAAAAACAACACAAACAAAACTGGTGTAACTGTCAACGGTAGCCAGACAGTGTCCTTGTGTGTCTGTGATGTCCAAATCAAGAGGACCTCACTTAGCATAAACCAGGCCCTCAGAAGGCCCTGGCGCTGGTTTTCAGTGGGCCCCTACCGAGTGAGGTCCGCGGACAATGGCGCCAACACTATATACTAATATATATGTATATAATAATACTAGACAATTGAATATACAGTATGAACAATACAATTAAATTTGTTTAAGATTCAATTTGCGCATTGAACTTGTCATATTCAAGTCCTTGCGAGTTACCTATCAAAAAGGTTTAAAATTACAACAAGTGAGTATTAAATACCTTTAATTTAATTTGTGTCGAGACTCGTCATGTCTAATAGGTACTTAGTTAACCTATTGTAATGCAACGCGAAATCTTATACTGCTTACAGTTCTTATCTATCTAACAATCTAATATAAAGCACCTATTCTATGCTATTGCCAAAATATCAGTAGGTAATAAAAAAAATACGCTAAGGTTTTAATTTCTATTAGATTCTCTATTCATGGCGCTAGTCTCAGTGTAAGGCAGATGGGAATTCCGTCGAACATTCTTGCGCAGAGCTACCTCATACACAACATCTTACACCGTAGTCTGTGAATTGTTCAACAATGAATACCAACCCCAATGAATACCAACACCAATTAACTAGACGACCTCTTGGTGTAGTAGTTCGCGCTCCGGACTACAAAACCAGAGGTTGCGAGTTCGAATCCCGCAAGGGGCAAATGTTTGTGTGATGAGCACAAGCATTTGTACCTAAGTCATGGATGTATATAAACGTATATAAGTATGTCTATCCGTTATGCTGGTCGCCGTTGCACAAGCTCACGCTTAGTTTGGGGCTAGGTGATTAGTGTGTTGTTTTGTTGAAACAATTAATTATTATTTTATGTTTTAAGTAGGGTTACTTAGGAAGTGCAGGCAATGGTACTAATTTTTAATTAAGTTAAATGCTGCAGGAAGCGAGCGTATGATAATTCACAATTTGTTTTCTGATAGTACTGACTAGGTAGTTGGAGTTGGGCAGCAGACAAATGGATACTTCGACAGTGCTATGAAGTTTTAATTTGTGGCTAACCGTAGCCTAATGTACATAGGTTGTATTTCCATTTTAAGTAATTCAAGTATAAAATCTTATTTAACTACGCCTGAAAAAGATTTTAATTTTGTTTTCCATCAATTTGTTTAAAAAAGCAGTAATAATAATTTATTCCTTACCATTAATCCAAGTTTTATATTCACACCTTGGATGATCTGAAATTCAAACTATCTCTTAAAGCTATTGTAAATTTTATTAAAATAATAATACGGTATGTATGGACACAATGATAAGCATCTAAGACTAAGTAATACGAAAATCAGTTCAATATTCTGTGCCTCTATATTAATTAACTCCGACTGATAATTACCTACAGCAGAATAAACATGTTTTTACTTCGTAAAATATTATTGTGTAAGTATTGACTTACCAAACAATTACGCACAAGCTCCTATTTCGTTAATTACGTAATTGGATCAGTATTGTTTCTATTTTACTGTTAGTTACCTACATACATAAATATTGGATATACACATTACACACTTATATAACTTACAAACCTAACCTACATCATAACTTAAATACACCAGTATCACGCTTACATACCCAGGTGGTTGTTTAGAAGTACATGATTCAATTGCGTAATTAATTATAATAGATTTTACCTTAACACTTACCTTCAGTACGAATCTATCTTAGAATTTTAGCATACCTAGGTTTTAATATGTACTTTGGCCTTGAGACCGCCTCCATTCCGTAGGTACTTAATAAAAGCTCTTTAAGTAGTTCCAATGCGTAATCTGACGTTCTGCCGGCTGTACTTATCAAAACCTAGACATAACACAATGTTCAACTAACACTTCAAGACCTAAGTAGTAGTACCTACTAGTAGTAATCCATCACACAGAACAGAAGTTTTTTGACCCCGCGGCTATCTATCTCATGCAATGCAATATCTAGGATTATGAATGTATTGGATGTACTTATATTTTAATCCATAAAATGAATATTAATAATATAAAACATTATATGTTTTCCTTAGAATAATGTTTTCCTGTCACGAAGTTTAGGTATCGGAACTTTGTTAACCCATTTCTCGATCCTGCGACCATAGACAAGATGCAATCTATACTAAAGCGAAGTTCGCTATCGCTAACAAAATGCCATCGAAACACCACGCGAATTTTGCATATAAGTTCATTTTTTGACATTTCGTTGGCGATAGCGAAGTTTGTTGTAGAAAGATTACATTTTACCTAACGGTCGTGATACCTACCTACTCAAACAGTTCAAAAGAAGATTGATGACAAATGTTTTGAAAAAGGAGACCTTAAAACGTGGATACCAGCGTTTCACCGAATTGTTTAAATCCTTGTTTTGTAAAACCTAAAAGGCTTTGCGGGCGCGGGACAAAACGGGTAAGTTTAGAGCTGTCGGAATAGATGCGCTTTATCTACAGCGGCCGGCGACGGGTTTAACCAAATATGTATTTTGTATAGTAAGTAGATCCGTCGTTGACTTTGCAACTACGATATGCTACTGTCAGAGAAACTAGAAGTGCGGTAACTTGCTGAAAGTTAAACTTGTGTAGGTACTTTTGCCAAACATTTGAAACGTTCATTGACCTTTGAAAATAACTAATTGAATGAAGGTTACAAAAATAATAAATAAAACCGTTCTGATAATAAAAGGTAGGTACCTGAACATTAATTAAATAAAGCGTTTGTATTCCTTTGTGTTACCACCACAGATATTAATAATACTAGTACTTAATAACAATAGCAGGCCTGTATATCTCCCCGCGTAGGTAGCAAAAACGTACCTACGCGCGGCGACCCTTTCTTAGGGGCTAAAACAAGTTGTGTGTCGCTACAGGCCAGCGATACGCTCGCGCGTTTTATTCACCTGCGGCCGCTCGGCTACGTTGCTGGCTGGACGAGAATAAATAAAGTACTAGAAAGAGGCGCTAGATGGCGTTAGAAGCTTCTCGTAGCAGTCAACCCTATCGCGTCGCGTGATATTACGTTTAGTGCATTATGAATCATATTCCAGAGCAATAAGTATGAAATTATCTTGCAATGGATTTTTGTAGGTGTCTACACGAAAATGTGCTTGACTCTGAGGCGAACTAAATTACGCCATATTGTTGACGACATTGAGTAGACATTTCTTTGAATACAATTGCTAAGTCATACTTCTGTACGAAGTACTAGTACTTATTCTGTGACAATAGTAGAAAAATATAACATAGGTACCAGCAGTTGTAATGCCCTTTTGAGAATCGACCTCACATTCATCCTCCATTAAGTTAATATAACATACGAATAATAATAAATGTTTGAATTTTATTAATCCAGAGAGAATATTGTATACCTACATGTTTGCTAAGTGAATGTTTACCGGCCTTAATAAAACATTACGGGCAATACTTTCCGGTATCAGGGTTCCCCGGAGAATCACGGAACCCACAGATAAACGCCTTTCAATATTTATTCTGCACATGTTCGAAGATTTTATCAAGGTAATTTAGCAGAAATCGTGAATAAAATAAGACTTCATAAATAAAAAATAAAAGCATCACGCTTAGGTAAAGATCTGAGGGAAATCATTTTACGTACGCGACGTTCCTATCTCGGGACCATGGGGTCACAGTCACAGACATTTAGAACGTTTATCTTCATGAAATCATTTATTATTATTAACTAGATAGGTTAGTTAATCTTTCAAAAATACACAAATACTGATACTGTGTTCGTCTATGCACTGCTATCTATTAAATGGGAAATTATTTTCCTCGGATAAATTAATAAGCTTCTTATTATCCATGTAAAAGTTTTACTATTCACTGAATAATGTTTTAGAATAAGATACTCAATTAGCTGAAGGTTATTGGCCAATCCTTTCATTATAGGCAAACTTTGTACAACTAATTTAATATTTCCAGATAAACATCATTGAGTTAATTAAACAAGAATTTGTACTCGTTGAGAGCATTAATCTGTTAATATAAGTTAAGGTTTGCCTTACGCATTATCAGACTTAATCATTTCCGCCCCTTGAGACCACCCGAACGACCCTTTGATCCGCCCTTAATTGATTTAAGGATGTTTTAATTTACCGTAATAACATAATCTGTTAGCTATTTTGATTAGGATCTAGGTTGTTTCAGCAAATCAAATCAAGATTGCCTATCATGGTTGAATGCGGGCGAGCGCGGCTTTGAGGTTATAGCCTCCTTACATCGACACCGATTGAGGTGCTTGTGGCGCAGTGGCGGCAGCGCTTTGGTAGTGATACCAAAAGTTAAGCAACCCACGGCGCGGTCGTGATTGGATGGGTGACCATTCCGACCATTTAAGTGACGTCCATGACAAGCATCTCCGTGCTTCGGAAGGCACGTTAAGCAGTTGGTCCCGGCTAATATCTGTGGTATTAGTCGTTAAGCCTAGTTAGAGGCCCTAGGGCGGCTTGATAACTTCTGACAGTAAGGTTTGTCACTTGCCTTACATACACCCCTCCACCAATCCGCACTGAGCCCGCGTGGTGAAGTATGGCTCGTTCCTCCTCATAGTTGAGGTGAGGCCTTTTCCCAGCAGTGGGATCTAATAGGCTGACTTATTACATCGACACCTGTAGCACGGTCTTAATGGTGATCTCAATGGGCACTTGATTATGTTTCACTGTGCTCAGTGCTGTGGCTATAGGCATGACAAGTGGGAGGAATTTCAGGTGCTTGTTTACGTAAGGACTCTGTCTTACAGCGGGTTCTTTGTAACAGCTACGTGGGAATCGGCAAAACTTCAAATATTCGTTTATTAAGCTTTTCTGATAGGTAATTATACAAAAGGTTGGCATAAGTGGACATAACATAGGTAACCCTATGTACCATCCTCTACCAGCAACAACTTTAGACAGATTCTATTCTTTGCTCTTAAAATTCGGCAAATGTTGGTGATGAGCCCGAGGATTCGTGCCTGTCATGGATGTTTATAAACGCATATAAGTATGTAGTACGAGTATATATATATATATCCGTTATTCTATTCGCCATAGCTCAAGCTGACGCTTAGTTTAGGGTTAGGTAATTTGTATTTGTCTCCTTATTAATAAAAAATGTAGAACTTCAATCGGGTCAATCCCACGTACCGCCATGTACCAATGTCCGTTTTTTTAGTAATTAGTACATTAGTTTCTAACCGGTGCTCTTACGGTGAGGGAAAACCTCGTACAACAACGGAAACCTGACATGTAGGCGACTGAATATGTAACTGTGATTCAAATTGGTCAGCTTCCCCTGAGAGAGTTCGCAGAGGCTTAGCATCATCATTATCATGGGGTGCCATCTTTAAATTGAAGAGGCTTAGCGCAGAGGTTGTAATCGTATGTACCAATAAGCATTACTGTTTAAATTTTAATATGTAGTTCTAGCTTTCAGGATCAGGAAAGCAACTACAGCGTTTAAACTAAAGTCTAGAATCCAACGATAGCTTTCAAAATAATAAAAAAATAGACGATTTGTTATGAGAAATTTATACCTTCTTATGTCATTGCTTAGAATAGGAATCATAATCGCTATAGCTTTCAAATCAAGCGGTTGGTCTACCGTTGTTTCTATTTAACCCAGTTTTCCCCCTATTTCTGTGACTGTTTCACTCGCTGCTCCTTTGGGGATCCCAAGGTCTCTCTAACTGCAAATGGGGGACGTATGTTAATAAAGTCAGCTCTGTTTATTATTTCGAGCTGTATTATGTGTACTTCAGACCAACCTTAAGCACTCATGACTACTCGGTTTAGGTATAATTTTTAAGCAATTTCTTTAGAAGTTTTTACCCACTGGATAAGAATTACTTGTAAGTCCAATCGGATGACACCGTCGATATTAGATTGCAATCAGTTGGATGCTAAATAAAACAAAAAACTTAGTACCAGGTTTAAACAGGACTAAATATCAGCCGACCAACCAGAAAAGCGTTTTTTTATTTGGTAATGTCACGAATGTGTCATTTATTTCTAATATCTGCTAATATTTAGTCCTGGTTTAAGCCTGGTAATAAGTGTTTCGTAACAACGCCGTCGGGGTTTGAACAGAATATTTAGGTACCATCTAACCAATTATAGAAAATCATACCTATAGAAAGTACATACATTAGGTGCAAGTAGGCGACCGAACACAATTACATAAATAATTGCTTTATAATTTAAGTTAATCCTTTGCTTAGCTTTGTTTAATTTTTGAGTGCAATATTTACAATAATTAGGTAGGTACCTAAGTTCCTAAATAAATTAAAACTTGGTTTTAAACCACTACCTATTATTTAACCTTTTACCTACCGGGGAGATGTGACATAAAAGATAATTACCAATTTTGCAATACTTAGAGGAGCTCTAATCACAAGGCGACTATAATTTACCCACTATCATTTGGGAGCCGTGGCGGTAATAACCACTATGCGGCTTAAAGGGACATTGTTCTGAGCAAAATTAATTTTGTGAAGGCATTATGCGATATCGCACATAAACCCTAACACGGAATTTGGTTAGACTGGAAAAGAAAAAACCAAACGCTGATACTTACTACTGGGTATTTTAATATCTGTTAAAGAATAGTTTGTAAACTTATTACCTGATCTGCCATAAGCTGGATCATGGTTCAAAGCGGACCCAGGGCCCTTTTTGCCCGCTAAAGCGAGGGATAGCGCTAAGATCATAGAATAATAACGCTTAAATATTGTTTCTAAGGCAAATAAATAAACAATAAATTGTTCCAAAAACACCAATTACCTAGCCCCAAACTAAGCGTGAGCTTGTGCTATGACGAGTAGGATAACGATGACGGTCGAATGTTTCTAAGCCGGATGTTAACTTACAAATAGAGCTTTTTCTAATATTGACTTGCCTACTAAGGTCGAAGTTTGAAGATGTCATATTTTATTTAGGCCCGATATAAACAAAAAATACAGATTGAAGAGTGCCCGCCAAAAAAACTGTGTTTTGTGACACGGAAAATTCCGACGACAAACGTGTTCTACTTTTGCTTTTTATTTATCGTTCTGAAGCTTCCTCTCATGACATAGAGTAGAAATAACAGTTAGCTAAGCCTGTAATAATATAATAGTAGACTTGGTATTCTCTCTACTTATAGTATCTTTCGCCACGCACACGCACGGGCGTGCAGGCGTCATACTGAACAACATTGATTTTCATATGAATATTACAGTTATTTAATGCACTTTTAGTACTTTTATTTTCTTGAAACCCCAAAACTAGAACCTGGCTAATAGGGGGTATCTATGACGTGTTCACAAAGACCATTTTAATTAGCCCAAATACGATAACTTTGCAGTACCTTAGGAGCCGACCACACCACACGCGGCTGCAGCAGACGACATTTCAACGCGTTTCAATGTATTTCTATGCAAGCTTCATTTCGCTAGCTGTGAGTGGTAAGTAAGTATAGCACGATGCTGCTGATGATGCAGCATCTGGTCGAGATAACCGTGCTATTGCCATATCACTGCATACATTTAAGTAACAAAACAGGACATGATACCAAATCTAGAGTCAATCAGACAGACCTCTGGAAGTTACTCACATCCCCTCATCATCCGGCTCTGGGTGTGAAATCTAATTTTCACTTAAGTTATTATGGCTGAGTCCTACCTAGTGATGCCACAATCCACCAAAATAAACTGGAGCCATAAATGTACGAGTATAAATTACAGCCATTAGATAGGTAAATATCAGAAAGGTGACCATAATCAGTTATTGTAAGATTAAATCAAATTTCACTTACAAAAATAATTCACTCGCCCGGGTAGCGAAGGGACGTGGGTTCGAGTCCTACCGGATGACACAGTCGATTAATTTTTGTAATTGTGAAATTTGATTTAATTTCGTAAAAACTTGCAAAACAATTGCTTAAGTTATAAAAATATAATATTGTAAGATTATTAGTTATTTAGTTAATGAGCCACAACTTTACAAGACGGCCAATATCAATCAGATAATGTATACAATTAAACAGACAGACTATTTCAAATATTATATTATCTTTATATTTATTTAGGTATAGGAGTGGCTGCGATCATATCAATAACAGAGCAAATCAAACTTTTGTTTGATGATCTTGAAGCATACTTACTACGATTCAGTTAGACTCATCTATTCAATCTACCTTTGAATATTTCCATCTAATCAAGCTATATTAATAGGTAATCAGTTGGTAATCAGTCAGTCAATTAGTATCTTGTTCAATGACTTTCTAATATATTGAATAATAACCTGTCGGCAGCCTGTTTTCAAAAAACAAGCTTAACTTTGTGGGCTGTGATAATGTTTTATGGAGGCTCATTTCCTTTGCCGAAATAATGCGACCAATGTGAGGGTGGGTACTATTCTGGAGACGAGTTAGCGGTTCAAATTGATTTGCCCATCATCTTGCCACGTATCATTAATATTTTTCAGCCGACTGCAAAAATATCATAGATTTCTCTATCTAATTTTTCTCGCTTACGACTTCTTATCAAAAATCAATCTACGCCAAAGTGTTCTCATGAGTGCGTGCTCTGCTTTAAACTACTCGTAAGCTTAAAAACTCCAACGTTGTAAAATGGATTGAAGCTATATTTTTAAACAATACTAACTATTGTTATTTTATTATTATTATTAGTAATCAGGCTGGCAGTTGAGACAACTGATAGCTGCCTGTATCCAGTTCTTCACATTAGGTTAAGCGAGTTTAGATGAGTGTCAAGTCGGTTTTTGAATTAATTAATTATTAGAACTAACTTTTGTTCATAATTAAATATTACTCTCAGCATAGAGCTTTCATTGAGCTTATTGTTCTATAGTTGGTTACCTAGATCGTTACAGAATTACCTTATTAATAAGCTTAATTTATTTATTTATTTATCAAGAATGTTAAATTTCTATTGTGTCAAATAAACTATAAATCTATGTTCACCGGCGGTTTAAAAATTGGTGAACTTGGGTCTTAAAGGAGTAGTAAAGATATGAAGGTAGGTACGTTTCTCCCACTTCATGTAAGTAGAATTAATTTAACCCGAAGCTTTCAAGGCACTTGCTCCCTGGTTACTAGGTAGGGCCTTATTCGAAAAGTTCCGGGTTTATTAGGTAGACACCTATGAATGTAAGTATAAATTGGTTAGGTACATGTAGATAACTAGGTACTTCCTTAATTATATAACTTTACTTTCGACACTATATTTGCTCGACTTCAAATTATTTACACCGGACCTTTTCTTCATAAGTACCTAGGAAATATTTTTATTTATTTTTTATTTATTTAAACTTTATTGCACTGTAAGTTGTACAATTGGCGGACTTAATGCCTTAGGGCATTCTCTACCAGTCAACCGCTTGGAGATGCAGAAAGTTGAATCAGTGGCGGAACATTTGCAATTAAATAAAATAAATTATAAAATGCATTAATATTTCAACATAAACATACATACTAATATTACACAAATAAATAAAAAGATATATAAAACAATGATAAACATACATAAAATACACAAAAATGAATTTACAATTAACGAAATTGAAGATATTGACGACATCTAGGTAAACGAAAAGAAAAGAATGAACAAAAAAAAGGTTAGTTCTGAAGAGAGCCAAGGTGAAGATAGTGGGCACGGAGTGACTTTTTAAATGAAAATTTGTTTGGTGACATTCTGATCTCATTATTCTGCATCCTTACAACTTAAACAAGTTAAAATCGATGTTTAACAACAAATTACACGCACTTCATTACTTTACAACTTACTTTTTAATGGATGACCTGTCCCGATTTACATGTGTGCAATTAAAAAAAAATTGCCTGTAGCCCATACCTATAGAAATGTAGCATTAAGAAATATAGCATTGTGTGATGAAGAAGATTTTGAAGACGGTCAAAGTAGTTTTCACTGAGCAAGTAACATCGAGCAGGTGCAAGTAATCACTACGTTAAAGGAATTTTCAAGAATTCGCAAGCAAGCAAGCATTTTTAAACTAGCCGTTTTTATTCTACTCTTATCTCAACACGATTATTACTACTATCTCTAAACACTGAGGATTTTGGTTCGATAGAATCCTCCTGAACTTTGCCCTTTTTGCATGTTTAGGTAATATTGTTTGACTTACTATATTATGTTTGATAGTGCTAAAATTTCGGAGCGTTCTCTTTTATTCTGTTCCTCATTACACAAAGACGAAAACTATTGGAATACATTTTTGATTTGTTTAAATTTCCTTTTATTTATGAAATTGCCAAAAACCCATTTTCATGGGATGCTATGGGACACACACAGTAAAATCTAAAATTCTATTGCGATTACAAGGTATGATTTAGCTCATCACCGGAAATTATGTGAAAGAATGAAAAAAATGCAACTGCAAAGAACCAACGATTTATTTGCAACTTTCGTCGTCGAGTTTGCTGTACGAACGAAACGAATTTCCTATCACTTTCCCCACTCCCGTGAGTAATTTTACGAAATGTAAGTCATTTACTTGTCTTTGAAGTGTTGCCACCTTAGCCCTTTTGGGGCTAGATCTAGCTCATTTTACATTTGTTCGATTATGGCAACATCCCGCATCTCTTCGCCACGCCGATCCGGGTATTCCCCGAGCATTGATTTTAGCAAATAAAAAAAAACATTTCTTTTTCATTCATTCTTCTAGAGTTCGACGTCGTAATTTGAGGATTTTTGTAGAATATTGTGATATTTTGAGATTTGTTTATGTTTTTTATTGATTACCAACATGGTAAATAATTGTTTTAAATTTTTATTCTTTTGTTTTGGTTCAATATGAATCATTTTAGTTTATTCGTTAACTAAATAATGTTGTAAATGTTTGAACGTATTTGATTGATTAGATTTACAAAATTTGTTTGATTTTGAAAATATATTATTGTTAATAAAACTAAAATTAAACAAAAATTTAATTGAAATCAGTATAAAGGTGTTTTATGAGCTATTTTACAGCAAGGCTTAGTATATTGTGCTCCATCTAGCCCTATCTAGCCCTTTTTAGCTTCTTCAACAGCCCAACATTTTTAATTTTGAAAACTGACCACACAGATTCTGAAAGTAGGTAGTCGCTGGCTGGAGTAGTAGTAGGTATTATATTCTGTGGTATTACTTTGGCTGCCGTCCTAGATAAATCCGTTTAGTAAATCCATCCATTCATCGACCCATCATTGGGTACCTACCTATACGTAATGAAGTGATTCGTCATATTCCAAACAATAATCGTCGGACCGAGTGGTGGAGCAGAGGACTTCCTACGTGAAAGCTATTTTTGCCCGGGGAATTCCCGTAACTGTATTATTGTAAAAAAGTAATTTGGCTGTTGGCTGCACTGCACAAGTGCACACTACACCAAAACACAGATTATATAAACTGAAGCACATAAATTATATACCTATGTAGATAGCGTAAGTAGCTTCTTGTATGTAGCAGTCAACCTTATCGCGTCGCATGATAGTACGTCACTGAATAGGTTTAGTGTATTATGATCAATTATGATTCATATTCCAGAGTTATAAGAATGAAATTATCTTGCAATTGATTTCTGTAGGTGTCTAAATGAGAATGTGCTTGATTCTGAGCCGAACTAAATAAGTAATAGTAGTTGTAATAGTTAAGTTACGATAGTCAGTAGAAGAATTTTTGTAAGTGCGTGCTCACTGGCGTAGAGCCGGCGTTCGATTTCATCAATATAACCGGTACTTGACCATCAGTTAAGATGAAATCAACTATTTATACTTAGAGTAAATTGTCCTTTAAAGTAGCATGTCATTCCATGATCCATTCACCTTATCGAATACCTACCCACTTAAGCCTATACCTACTTATTTTCTATCTTTACTTAGTTTATCATAACCTTTTAAATCATAAATCACTTGAACTCATTCTGATTCTTATTTTAGAACCTTTCGGCATTTATCTATTTATTAATCCTTTCCCCTGAGCCTATCCCTAACTTTTACCCGGTCGTGCGTGGCAGAGCTGCCGTAGTGCCGTGATATCATTAATCAGTGCTGCCCTGCAGCCCTGCCGACCATTATTTTTTTGGTTTGGTTTCACCGTAAATTAAGAAGACGTAGGTAGATGACTTGCGAGTTTTCATCTGTCAGTCACACGCACTCACGACCGACTGAGTGTCAGAAATAGAAAAAATCGGATTTTACAAACGCGCCTCTAGGGGGCGCTGACCGAATATGCCATACAAATGGGGACCACACTGCCAAATTCTCCATGTCATTCCAGTACAGAAGTTGTGTTTTTTTGAGTATTTTTTTGTGTTTTCAATCTACGAAAGCATAATGCCGTTATGTGCTGTGCCAGGTTGTTACAATAATGGTGTTCATTTATTTCCAAAAGACCCAGTTTTAAAAAAGACGTGGGAAACAGCTATAGAACTATTTACGTCATGATAAGCTTCTGGATCGGGAACATTCATTAATAACTAGATTGTGAAGTTACGACACCAAAAAATTCCGGGTATCATCGCGGTTCCGATCGTAGAATTCTAACCAAAAAACAAATATGTATGTGATTTATTATTTTAGTTATATTTATTAAAAACCTTGTGATGTTGTTAATTTGTAACACAAATACAACAAAGACAATTTCAACAACCAATTAAATGTAACATTTACAGTAATTAAACTGGATCAAAACCCAAATGTTTATCTCGCAATAAGATCGGTTTTTTTACCAGATACTTTTGATCTTCGTTTCCGAAGTTCGTTTTTTAGAACAGATAACTTCATTGACGAATACATAATGATGAAATAACATTAGATAGTCACGAAAAACTGTAAATTAGATACGAAAAAGCCCGACATAAACAATAGCAAAATGTTTGACATAGCCGTATCTATGCTACGCCATTTGCATCAAGCTTTGCGTGTGGATCCCCATTTTCGCGTCACGGGCGAAGGTGATCGCGTGAAAAAAATCGCACTAGGCCCTTAGTACCTAACTACTCTAAGCTTAGTACCTTAGTACTCGTCATCCTCGTTAAAAATCGATTGTGTTACCGCGTTAAATCGACAGGAATCACACCACTACGCAGAGCTGCCGCGTAACGTCACTCACTCATTCATTCTCACACCAGCCGCACACATACTCACTCACTCACTCACTCACTATTTTTCGTGGAAGTTGTCAAGAAGTTGCTCGAATTCAAGCGTACCTAGTATTTTAAACTTTTCAGATACCTATACAATTTAGCTTGTTATAAACGCTTCAAAATGATGAAGAAAGTAATCTTTATTTGTCTGCTTTCCTTGACTACGTGTTTGAGCCGACCAGATGGAAATCAAGGTATGTTTAGAACTCAATACAAGTGGCATCCATGAATAGTCCATTGGGCAGATATTTTCTCATGGCTGTCTTGTGCGCAGTAAATATGTTGCAATATGTTTGTGATGCCTATTAAAATTGGAGATGTAATTTGACTTTCTTTTGTTCAATCGAGGAGATTCGTAGCGTAATGAACTGCCAACATCGCCACGATCCAATGTGACTGCTAGGTTGGAGGGTCGTGTTGATGTTGCTAACGTTATAGCGTTTAGACTCTTCAGAGCGTTCAACTTTGTTTTGCTTCATACGCTACCTACCATGTTATGTATTTCCTAACATTTGAAAATAAATTAAATTGACACATAATTTTGTCTGTAATTACCTTTAGTGTTTATGATGATGATGATGATGATGTCAAGGAGGATCGGCTAGGAAGCCGATTTCGACTACGGTGCACTTCTCTGTTCCTTCACTCTCATAATTCGGTGAGACGGCAGTCCGACATGACCATAGAGAGATCAGGCGCAGGACCAACGGCTTAACGTGCTTTCCGAGGCACGGGGGTGTTAACACCACCAACTTCCTGACTCCGGAGCTGTGTCTGAGTAATTTCAAGACAGAAAAACCCAAACACTCTCGGCCCGACCCGGAATTCGAACCCGGGACAGACAGACAAACAGACATAGCAGTCAAACTTATTTAACAGAGTTAGAAAATCCATACTAATATTATAATTGCGAAAGTGTGTCTGTCTGTCTGTTAGCTCTTGACTCTTAAACAACTGATGAGATGAAATTTGGTATGGAGACAGTTCGAGACCCTGGAAAGGACATAGGCTACATTTTGTCGTGATATTAAAACATTAAGGGAGTTTAATGGGGGATGAAAGTTTATATGGAAAATCCAACTCTTGCGTTACTACACTAGTTTAATTATAAATTTAAAAACTTCCAACATAAAGTCAAAAATAATACATTTTGTTGAATATCCAGTTCTGAAATGCTCTGCTTATTGAAATGTTGATGTTTGATCACTTTTTGTTTTTGCATTTTTTAAACCAGTTATTTAATTTAAAGTGGCACAAAAAATAGGTATTAAGAGGGACAGGGTATAAATTGCCTTGCAATATACCTAATTAATAGCTTTATGATTTTTTGCTTTGGAATTCTGTATTGATGCTTGCATTGCATTGCTTGCTAGCTCAATTTAAAAAGTTATTTCCTATTTTGTAATAATGTTTAAAATGAGCTTCAAAAATGAGGTTTATAGATGAAGAATGTGAATGATAAGAAAGAATGTTAATTTGCTGAGAAGTAAAAGTTAGTTTACTGTTTAAAATACTGTTGACCTCAACCTCAACTCTTGTTTTATCTATCAGTTATTGAGAAAAGTAGCCTTTATTTATGTATGGATAAGGTTCACTTTAACAATGTCTATACTAATATGTACAGTCGGCAGCACGTCAGGGAACCCATTTGAACTACGAAAACAACTTTTATTACATAGGGAATAAAGCCAGTCTCAGGGGCAAAGTTTGCCATGTGTACTTAAAAACTGGTTGTAGTAGTTAATAGTTATGCAAATTAATTATGGTTATTTCTTTATATAAACTAAAGCAAAGTAGGTTTAAGTAGTTGATCTAAAAATTCTTTCAATTTTTTTATGCCTTTTTAATTCAAGTATAAGTTTTTGCAATTTTTTTTATTAGCTGTCAAATAGCACATACTTATTGTACCAAAGTTTCAATGGTGGTCTAATTTGTAATAAAAAAACTTATGAATAATGTTTTTCTGTTGATCCAGTATTCATAATATTTATTTGCACTTACAATTATTATTTCGAATATCAATGACAGGAAATACTCTGTGCTATCAGATGTTTTGAACCTGCATTAAAATAATTCATGATATCACAGAATACATAATGCAGTAATGATAAAAGTTAAATACATAGTACTAGTTGTGTTATTTAACTAAATAATAAATGTCATCTATTAATGTTGATTATTTTTTACGATTTAATATGTTAGTATGTGTTTGTATTATGATCTTTAATATTTTTAAAGAGAAGCTGTCATTTAAAAAAATCTTAAATTAGTGATCTTTCACAAAGTAGCGGCCTCCCATTTTGGTTTTATTATATAACTATTAAGTATTTTACAAAATAAAACTTAGTATCTCTCAAAATGTTACCCTAATTACTACAACATAAAAACAATATCAAACGATATATCTAATTAATTTAATTTATTTTGGCTAAAAAGAAACCTAACTTCAACATTGAATGTGTTCTTCATAAAACCTCAAATCACCTTCCATCGTTGATCTTTATCCTGTAGCAGTCTTTCGCTAGCACTGTTCGTAATGTTAATGGGCAACGTCTTTTAATATTTACAGAAGCGCCCGCTCCACCTTTAGCCGGTGCCAGTACACCGACAAAGGCACCAGCAGCAGGCGTCCCTCCCGCGGTGACGCCAGCGCCAGCCGTGACCCCCGCCCCGGCCACCAATGGCTCAGCCACACCTTCCGCCGCCCCAACAACCAACGCAACCGAAACCCCAGTGAGCACGAAGCCAACGGAACCAAACCCACCCCACCCTGCGGACGACAACAAAACGACAAACAAAACAACTCCCGCGGAAAAAACGACCCCCACGGTCGCACCGGCGAAGAATGAAACCGAACCAGCCAAGAACGACACCACCACCGTTGCACCAGCGCCGCCTTCTCACGACGACAAAAAGAATGAAACCACCACCCCGAAGGCTGAAGTGTCGACCAAGGCAGCTGAACCAGCCAAACCGGTCGTAGCAGCTGGACGAGGGTATGTGGCACAGATATTCCAAAAATATACTAACTTCTCTATCGCTGATATTATAAATCGGAATGTATTGGCCTGTTACCTTCTCGCGTCTAACAAAAAAAAGTAAAAATGTATCAAAAAAATAGAATAGCTAGTCATTTTCTCTTTCATTTAAACAAGTATGTAGGTAATTGAATTAAATTTCGCTCACATTAATTAATCGACTGTGTCATCCGGTGGCAAAAACTTGCAAAATAATTGCTTAAGTTATAAAAATAATTATAAGTTAAGCTGATTTCATCTTAGCTGATGGCAAAATATTTGTAAAAATATTTCCATCGGATACATGCGGGTACATTCCCCAAGTATTGATGAAATCGAACGCCAGCTCACTGATGGCGTAGCAAGCACTTACAATAATTCGTCGGCTGACTAACGTCCTCCGTAGCCCAGTTGGTAAGAGTACACGCCCGGATGGCGAAGGGACGTGGGTTCGAGTCCCACCGGATGACACAGTCGATTAATTTTTGGGAGCGAAATTTAATTCAATTTCGTAAAAACTTGCAAAATAATTGCTTAAGTTACAAAAATAATTATAAGTAAGTAGGTATAATCATCACAGATTAAAAAATAAATATAAATTTAACTTTTCTATCCTTAACATTATAAATCCGAAAGTAACTGTTGGTCTGTTACTTTTACGCGCTTAAATCTCTAAACCGATTGAACAAAAGATAAGTTTAAAAGCGATAATATTACAAAAATAGAATAGCTGATCATTTTCCCTTTAATTTCATCAAAATTTTATTTCTTCTTTCTCGGCTTCAAAGGAAAACTTTTACTTTATTTTGCTTTCGTGTGGTGGCGTACAATCATGTTTGTTATGACAGTATTCAAAAGCAAATAACATTCCTACATCTGGTCGAAATATAAAATAACACTACATACAATAAAATAATAAACAACCCGAGTCGCGATAACGTTTACAAAGAGCCATAGAATCGTGCACACACAAACAGTGAACCTATGATTCGCTTTTTAGCTGCATAAACAAATTGTTTCAATAACAACCGCGGTATTTAGATCTAGACAGGGCATCTATTTTATAAATAAAAACCTGTAGTTCAAGGTCATTATTGTGCTCAGTGCGCTAACTCGTAATACCCAAACGACCTGAGGCACTTATAGGCTTCCTGCCTGACGTCACAGACCGACAACGAATGGTGTGCTAGTGTGTAGAAAGTCTAGGAAGCATGTAGCAGGAGAATTGAGTCTTCATTGACGAGGCTTTGAGATGAAACATGTTCGATTTTTTGCTTGATGAAAAAAAACTACCTAAGTGCCATTCTCACAACAAGTATAGTTTTCACCAATTTATACATTATGTTATTAATCCTTGTAAATATTGCATAACGACCTAGGTTTCGGTCGCCGTCGCTGCGAGCAATGGCGTAGTATGCTATAATATGATTAAGAGATAACTTATGCGCAGCGCGACAGCGGGTCATCTCGCCTGACCTATCACCTCACTCAATTATTGAGATGAATCTCATTTATAAAAAATTATGCTAAAGAAAATCTTTTGGAACCAGTGCAGTTTAGTACTACTAGGAAAAGTGTGGTTAATTGGCAAACAATCAGCCTATTTATAGCCCTGTCAACTTTTTTTTTACTAACACAATTGTCTTGAAGGTATTTGTAGTCTTGTGATTATAACTACATAATTAGTATTTTTCCTCTTTCAGATTCGATGGGCCAAGTTTCATTGGCGGTATCATCTTGACATTGGGACTCCTCGCCGTCGGCTTCATGGGATTCAAGTATTACAGGAACCAAACTGAAAGGAACTACCACACCCTGTAAACATAATTAGTATAAATTTGTTTATTTTTAAGTGCACTGTTTCATTTTAAGTTTTAAAAAAGATTCTTTTTCAGTTTTATATTTCAATCTGAGTGCACTATTTATTTTATAAATACAGACAGGGTTACTGCATGTTATTTTGTTATATTCGTACTTGTCAAAATTATACTGTAATGGTGGCTGGTCAATTAAGAAGATATTTTTTTTACTTTCAATTTGTAAGCTACCAATGTTGTTGATTATTCAACTTATAGTAAGATAATTTAGCATTTATCTTGCTGATTTTACGTGTTTTAGCTTAATCCCAAAATAAATGAATATTAGATATTGCATATTATTATGTATAAGACACTATCGCTTTTCACTGTGAAACAAATGAGTCCATGATTTAAAAAATCAGGAATGTGATCTTTATATTTCTAACAAAATATTAGTATATTCGTAACTAAAGTATTATTTACAAGACAGATATTTTGAGATTTATACATGTAAAGATGTGTGCAATTTAGTAGTTAGTATATCACTAATTCTATCTTTGTAAATTGTGCCATGTCCTGGACTCCCAATTTTGTAAAATACTATTGGTTATTCCAAATTCGTTCCACTGTTCAGCTTCACTTCTGCACTCCTCAAATACTTATATGTATGTAGACTAAGTGTATATTATCATAAGTGTTATTATAAGGCAACGCAATGTGATGATGAAAATAAGGGTCTAAAGTAGTACCTACATTGCTTTGGCACAATCGAGTTTTCATGGAATCTCTAGCAACCTTGTTTTGCTACCATTTACAGGGAATTTGAATCTCAAGTCTTGTAATAAACTTACATCTCAATCTTCTTAGATCTTATTATAGGGTTTTTACAATGCTATGTTAACTCTTTTGTGCCAAAACAATTCTGTATGTTTTGTTTTAATTTCTTTTTATTTAGCACGCTTTTTGTAAACTGGGGAAAGTTGATTCCATCCTAAAGTGCTCTTATTTCTGAACTATTTATGGATAGATATTCAAAAGAGTTTACAAGTCACTGTAAAATTTTCCTGTCTCTTGAAGTTACTACTGCTACTTACTCATGTCACTAGTTATGTTATTAAAGTACCTATAATTAAAAAAAAAAACAGTTTTATTTTACTTAAGTACCCAGTCTTTATTATCATACTTTTATAGTAATGTTAATTACAACAATAAATATATTGACGTTTTGATTTCAATCATCATGCTATTTTTAGCGTCTTAATTACACTAGAATCCTACCACTAGAACCTAATGAACTAATCGGATTCTTCCTTGTTATAGGATGGTGCAAAACTGAATATTTGAAGTGTAATTATAATTACCTAAACATATAATAACTACCTAACTTTTACCTACTTTGCTAACATGAAATTGAGCTCAGAGCTTAGGTCAATCCAAACCAGATTCATAAGCAAGATAAATTAAAATGTGTATAATATACTTTTGATAGAAATCAATAATTTAAAACTAATATTAGATAGAATTGATCACTAATTAACATTGCAATATTTGCGATATGGAGGCTTTCATTCATGCACGCGTAAGTCCATGATCTCGCAATCTGTAGAAGGGCACTGACAACACTCAAATCAGAACAACGCGAAAAATAACGTACGTGCCTCCATCTGAATCAGTCTAAAAATCATTTAACTAAATTAATTAGCCATACATTATGATAATACTCTTTTAGTAAACAGTTGGTATACTGATTTGCTTGCAATAGGACCTACATTCCTACTTGTGCTGCCATACTTCAGGCAGGCCAACATCATTTCTCCATCTTTATTATTAGTACATTGGTCATAAGCCCTTATAAGACTAGCAGGAGTACTATAAATATTTGTTATGGCCAAGGCTTTCTCAACAGATATCCCTTTTAACTGAAGTAACATCTTTATAAATGTTTCTGTGACTGTCAGTGGCTTTGTCTTTGCTGACGATTTGTTGAAATAGTTGAAGGTCATAAGGTCTTCATTAGTTGGTTCCCTATTGTAGCCTTTTAAACACTTATCCTGAAATTACAATAAACATAGATTGTTAGTTTAAAAATTAATAAAAGGTATTATTAACTTAGCATACCTACAAGTAAAATAATATGTACCTTATATTCAATGGTCAGCCTTTTGGTCATCATAGCCAGAAACCTACCTGAATTGCTTAATGAGTTAGTCATATGGATTTTGAATCCATCTTGCACCCTTGTGTTAGCCATTGCTTGCATTAAAGACTGGATCGGTAGGCCCACATGTTTATTGCTACCATAATTCTCCACCATGTAGACAACATTTTTTAAACCACACTTCCGAAGTCTAAACTTTTGCTCATGGAATCTTCCATCCTTAATGCTGGCACCAAGATCGTCCATTCGTTTTCTTTCAACCACAAAGGGTAAAACTAGTTCTTGTTTATTTGTTTTATGTCTTGCAACCCAAGTAAAGTCTCCAACTTTCAGACTTCGATACTCATGCTTCAAGTCAGGGTATTTATTAAATTGTGCTACTGTGGGATCATTCTTTTTTGAAACTCTGTAAAAGATAACTGTTACAGCCAACAAAATCTTAAAATATTTTGGGATGAATTTGGTGCTACAATAGTAACATTTAAATAAACAAAACCACAGGTACATACCCTCCAGTTTCATTCTTATCAATCAATAAAATTACTTCAAAGGATCCAGGAAACATTTCTATGCAAGCCAAGTCTGCAGTACTTGACTGGGACCCAAACACTTGAGAAGAACCTGCACTACTTGTCCCAGTACTCCTACTAACACAACTTGCTTGATCATCACTAGCTTGAGCTAAAGCAGGAGAGTTGAAAATGAGATCATTAACTGAAGGCCTATCTTTTGAGTCAACTAAGAGTTCTTTGGCCAACTGAACTCCTTGTGCAGACAATGAATACACAACTTTTTTCTTTTTTCTCTTCTCTACTAACCCTTTGGTCACTAATCTTGCCATATTAGACCATGCAGTGTAGAACGACTCTGGCTTAGGCCGTATAAAAGATTCTTCACAGTATTTCTGAGCTCTATCTATTAAGTTTTCTTTTGCGAGGCCCGGGTCATCAGGGTTTTCTTGCATATGCTCTAAAAGCCCAAGAAGTATAGCATAGCCTCCAGACCTGAAGGCAGGTTTGTAAACTCTTTCTTTAGATTTTTGTTGTTTTTGGCTAGGTGGATCTTGTTGTGAGTTACTATTACTCTGTATAGATGCTGGTAATATTTCAGTAGACTTTTGACTAATATTTCGTGCACACTTAGCCACTACTTCTTGTGATAAGGTTTGAGGGATTTGAGAATCAGAATCATTTTCTTTGCCTCGATGGAAATCAGGTGGATTAAAATTGTCCTTAGTGTTTGAATGTGAAACCTGTTCTCTTTTTTCTAGTAGTTTATTACTATAATAAACTTCCAAACGTTTATCAAGAAAAATACACAGTTTCTTTTCAAACCCTTTCAGAATAGCACATTCCGCTCCAGTCTTCAGTGGCAGTGGGTACTTTGATATAGAGTCTAAGGCTTCTTTCAACATGTGTTCCAGCTTACTACGCTTGACTTTTGCCTCCTCATGCAATTCTTCAAGCCATTCTTGAAACAGAGGATTGGGATGCTTACGTTTTAAAGTTATCCTCTGATTTTGAGTTATTGTAGACATCTTACTGAAAGATTAGATGCATCATTAACTTATTCACTAGTTTTTTATTCCTTGCTCTACTACTGCTATACTGCTAATAAACTACAAACCTGATGAGTCTTCGAGCAACTCAATTGAGTTTACAAGACGTAGGTCCGGTGTTAGATGATCTAAGACTAAACTCCTTTTTTAGTTTAATAAACACTTCCGTCAATAACCAATGGAGCGAACTTGAAATATAGTTTATTGGAGAATAGCACAGTTTATGCACAGGCTTCGACCTGAAAATTCCGCAAATATTATGTATTTATTGAACCAGGACAGCCTGATTTATCAAATTTTTTGTTATGACAATTTTATTTATAATTCACCAGACAACAAGACATCTTAACCCTTCTGATAGTGATTGAAAAATTTAGCTACAGAGCGCAAATAGCTTACCTTTTGCCAAATCCACGAGTCCAAGGCTATGATATCACCCCTTTTCCTAAAAAAAGTAAAATGTCATTAGTTGACACGGAAGAGCGTTGTGTCGCGGTTTCTGTGACCAATTTTTAATTTTTTAGTTTGTGAAGTGGTGGTTCGTTTGTTGTAATGTAGTTCTATTTAGCAACTAGTACGAATAAAGCTTTTCAAGATGTCTCTTGAAATACCGTTGCGTAACTCTGATGAGGTGAGTATAAACTTTTCCCTCAATCAAACTGATGCAGCGTCAATGTTAGAAAAATAAGCTATTTTCCCTTATTTATCCAGGTCATCGAGCTTCATCCAGAGCAACTACCATCAGGGGACGAAGTGCTTAGTATTTTGCAGAAAGAAAGGGCACAACTTAATGTCTGGATTAATTTTGCTGTAAGTAACCTAAAAACTCTCTGTTTTGATTACAAAGTGTAAACTAAAATTATCAAAATCTTAAATTGATAGTAAAATTTAACCTTTTTTGAGTATCATCTTAGGTGGCCTACTACAAACAGAATTTGTTACATTTTAGGTTGCCTACTACAAACAGAAAAAAATTGATGACT
The DNA here is from genome assembly GCA_949316185.1 of Pyrausta nigrata. Taxonomy (NCBI): domain Eukaryota; kingdom Metazoa; phylum Arthropoda; class Insecta; order Lepidoptera; family Crambidae; genus Pyrausta; species Pyrausta nigrata. Next base: position 14,092,603 of record OX438947.1, on the reverse strand, counting down.
TTCTCAAGATTTTGGAGGCATCTCGTGTGGATGCCAACATTGACTACAGAGATGAGCGAGACCAAATGCGGGCCCTCGACATGCTGGCCGCATACTATGTGCAAGAGGCAAACAAAGAGAAGTCAAAGGATAAAAAGAAAGAGTTGTTTACAAAGGCAACTCTTCTCTACACTATGGCAGATAAAATCATCATGTATGATCAAGTAAGTCATTTTTAAAATAAATAACTACTTATTTTATTGCAATTTCAAAAAGTCATCGATTATAACTATTAAATTAAATAAAAATTTGATAATAATGTCATAAATTTTTCTGATCCCAAAGTAAGTAGCTAAAGCACTTATATTATAGAAATCTTGAATAATGGTGATTCCACAACACCCAGATCTAAGACAAAATAGGAAATATGGTTTTCTTTACTGACCCAACCGAGGATCAATGTAAGACATCAATGTAACAACTCTCTTTCAGAATCATCTTCTTGGGAGAGCATATTTCTGCCTCCTTGAAGGTGATAAAATGGAACAAGCAGATGCCCAGTTTAATTTCGTACTTAACCAGTCTCCGAATAATGTTCCTTCATTGTTGGGCAAAGCTTGCATTGCTTTCAACCGCAAAGACTATAGGGGTGCCTTAGCTTTCTATAAAAAGGCCTTGAGAACCAACCCGGACAGTCCTGCTGCTCTACGCTTAGGAATGGGGCACTGTTTCATGAAGCTCAATAATCAAGAAAAGGCAAGGTCAGTGATAAATTTCTAAATTTGAATTTAATCCAAGCACAGGCTTTGCTAATTATTTAAAAATATGTTAGTGACACTTGGGTTTTGAACTGTCACAATAAGCCCTTTTATATTAATGAGATGAAAGGTTCATTATTTTATTTACTAAATGTTCCTGGTAAATAAACAAAAAAATCCATTCTTGTATATCCTTTTAGAAATTAATTATGGTATTGTGTGTGCAAAAGTAAAGATCTTTATTGCAAAAAAAAACATATTTCAGACATGTACACTTTAGAACATTGTAGCAAAATGTAGCCAGTAATTGGTTTTTAGGTAACAATTATTTATTTTTATTACAGAATGGCATTTGAAAGAGCCCTGCAGCTAGATCCCCAGTGCGTGGGTGCCTTGGTGGGGCTCTCCATCCTCAAACTGAACCTGCAGGAGAATGAGTCGAATAAAATGGCTGTCATTATGTTGTCAAAAGCATATGCCATTGATCCAAAGAACCCTATGGTTTTGAATCATTTGGCTAACCACTTCTTTTTCAAAAAGGTAAGCTGTCAGTTGTTTGCTAATTTTGTAATAACATAATTCTGTAATCAGTAAAATTAATTTGAAAAGACAAAGTGGTATGGCAATAGTCTTTTCAACAAAATTGATTTGAACAAAATGATATCATAGATGAAGGTAACAACACCTACTACTCTGTAGTCCGAAAACATCGTGCGCTAACTTCCTGTGGTCGCCAGAGGTGCAGGGTACGACAGTACTGGGACGTACGTACCTCACTTACTCAAAATCTGCCTCGTACAGTGTGAGGCATGCTAGATGTCAGCGGGGTCGAATTGTGTGTTAAGGGTTTCCTATCATAGTCGGCAGTCGCGTGCGATTGGCGCGTCCTCACACCCACAATTCTTGCGGGGCGCATGAGGGTCGCGCTTGTACTTGTTGGACTATAGCTTGACTGTCAACCAAAATCATATTATGAAACATATTAGACCTGTTTTTATGTGATAGTCAAATGTGTTGCTGCTTCGTAAACAGTTTGCAAGATTTTACGAAGACGCAATCATCAATAAAAAAAAACTCATGTAATTTCGTTGGAATGATTTTATTTAGGTTATGTAAAAAATTTAAGGTGTCAAAATTACGATAGCGTGCGTATGACGCGCGGATATCGACAGTTTGGTCACAAAATACCGAGAGTACAAAAGACACCTTTATGTACTTCGCTTTTCATACCTACGCTCGGCGCTCGCGCCAAGGCTGTCAACTTTTGCTTATGGACAAATCTATCGTGGCTCTCGTATCTATAGTTTGTTATACTCATTTCTCAAACAGGATTACAGCAAGGTGCAGCACTTGGCCCTACACGCCTTCCACAACACTGAGAACGAAGCGATGCGAGCGGAGAGCTGTCACCATCTCGCTCGCGCATTTCACGCCCAAGGCGACTGCGACCAGGCATTCCAGTACTACTACCAGGCCACGCAGTTCGCGCCGCCAAACTTTGTGCTGCCACATTATGGGCTTGGACAGATGTACATTTATAGAGGGGATACGGAAAATGTAAGTTTACTTTGTGAATATAATAGGCAGTACTGCAACCTCACCTAAAGTGTTTTTTACGTTATTTGGTAAAGTAAATTTTAGAATAGTAGATTATTCACCAAGGGGGTAAAGTGATGTCTTACGTCACGGGCGTCATCTTGAATCTCGAGCGTAACGAAGGATTCGAGAATTAACTCCCGAGCGCAGCGAGAGAGTTTAGTGTTTACTCCCGAGCATAGCGAGGGAGTTAAAAGTAGAATCCTGAGGGGAGCGCGGGATTTAAGCTCGCCCAAGACGAAGACATCTTTATCCCCGAGGAGAATACTCTGCTTTTAACACTACCTATGAGGCAGTAAAAAAAATGTATTACAAAAACCTTATTTTATCTATAAGTATATATCCTGTTAATTTTCTAGCAGTAAAATATTATTATTAACAATACCAGCAGCTTAACATCTAATGGATTCTAGTGTCATAAACTTCGTCATTCAACAGTTTTGCGAAAACATTGTTTGTAATTTCTTAAAATACATAGGTTTTTTTCTTCATTTATTTCTTTTTCTAGAAGCGCGTGCCTTTTTTTTCATTCCATTCGTGCTAAAATTCTTGGCTGCCAGGTTTAAATTTCAAATATGTTCTCTATGGTGTGGGACGGGCTAGTGTGATCATGCCTACGAACTCTTATTCGAAATTCAAATCACTTTGCCTCCCTAGGGGCGTAATGAAAGGACTTGTCCATTAATGGTTTTTTATTCGTCAATATTTCTAACCAGAATAAACTAAATATTATATGAAAGAGTTCACAAAACTAGCCTTTCTGCATGATTAATATATTTTTAAGGCCTCCGATTTAAAGAAAAATTGAAATTATTTTTCTCTTTGTCGGTACATAAATCGCACCTTCGCCTATATCAATTAACGCATGAAAAAAAAATTGTCAGCAAAATTGTCATTCCATTGACAATAGAACCTATTATACAGTGTAAGTCTTTAAAAAGTGCACATATGAAAATGGGTAAAACTAGACCCACTTTTATCGACAGAAAAAATGTAAAAAAATAAAAGAAAAATTTTTGTTCATTTTTTTATTTAAATTACCTTCTTAGTATTATCTGTTATTTACCATTATTATTGTTTTCATTTCATCAGGATATACTTCCTAGATAAAAAGTTATAACGTTTCTGTGCAATAAGTCAACAGAAGGTAAATAAACTTTAAAAAATCTATAAAAATAAAAAAATAAAACTCAGACTTTTTTTAAATTTTTTTCCTTCGATAAAATTGGGTCTAGTTTCACCCATTTTCATATGTGCACTTTTTAAAGACTCACACTGTATAATCTGTGGTAGTACCTAGTAGTATTTATCCACCAGTGAAAAGGCAATGGTACATAGCCATACAGCCAGGAAATACAAGTAAGTGATCAATGGGTGATGCCTGTTACAAAACATATTTTTTCTCAAAAATGGAGGCGTTTAAAATTCTGTTTTCTATGGTTACGTTTTTCATATTTTTGTAGCTTAAAGATAAGTACGGGTTATTGGTGGTTGGTGATATCTTGGAATAAAAAAACAGCCTCCATACAAAAAGAGGACAAGTCCTTTCATACAACATTACGTCCCAAGGGATGCAATGACTCACTGTGAGTCAGGTTTACTTTATGTGTAATTGAACATTGCCAAGTAAGTAGTGTGAAAAAAATGTTTTTATAATAATTAATAGAGCATTTTATTATTATGGTCAACAAGTTTCAGAATAAAGAAATAAACATTATTCTATTATATATTATACATTATCTTCAGTAAAGTCTTGGAGTATTAAATATTCAATATTGTTTTAATCTTTCATGGTCACTAACATTAGAATAAGTACTAGAAATAAACTCGCAAACGAAAATAGCAAATATAGTTCAACTTACTAAACCATTCGACCACACTTACCTTTTATTCATCCATACTAAAATTATAATTGCGAAAGTGTGTCTGTCTTAAACGCTTAAACCACTGAACTGATTCAGATGAAATTTGGTATGGAGAAAGTTCGAGACCCTGGAAAGGACGGCTACATTTTGTCGCGATATAAAAACATTAAGGAGGTGAAATGGGAGATAAAAGTTTATATCGAAAATCTCACTTTTGCGGGCGAAGTCGCGGGGAACCACTAGTACTAAATAAAAACCTCTTGAATACTCACTCCAAGTAACTTTCCTTATCCTCAGGCCGCCCAATGCTTCGAGAAAGTTCTCAAAGCTCAACCAGGCAACTACGAAACTATGAAGATCCTTGGCTCCCTATACGCCAATTCCACGTCGCAGTCAAAGCGAGACATAGCGCGGCAGCATCTCAAGAAGGTTACGGAGCAGTTCCCGGACGATGTGGAGGCGTGGATCGAGCTCGCGCAGATATTGGAGCAGAATGACTTGCAGGTGAGGCACTGTGACAACCCTGGCGAAAAAAAAAACAATGCCCCATTTCAAGGCGCACTATAATGAAAAAGTATTAAATCTTTTACTAGCGACTAGGTTTCCCACGAGTGAAATTTTAAAAATAAATTCATGTCGCATTCTAATGGTGAAGGATTTTTTAATATCGGTCTAGTAATAAGTAAGTAAACAAAAAATCTCTACCGATTTTAGAAATTGACTTGCAGGTGAGACACCGTGACGAAATTATGGCGGAAAAACAAAAGCCCTACTTCAAAACGCACTGTAATGTATAAGTACTATGTATTTTACTAGCGACTAGGTTACGCACGAGTGCAATTAAAAAAATAAAATATAGCTCATGTCACTAAGCAGTAATGTAAATCCTAATAGTGAAGGATTTTAAAAATTGGTCTTGTATTTTTTTTGATACGAACATACAACTAATACAAATCTTTTCTCTTTATTATATTCGTATAGATATCTTTCATTTATTTCAACACATACGAGTACATATTCGTAGTATAATGTATGGTATAAGTCATTGCCATTGTAAATGTACGGTCGCCCAAGAAAGTTGTCTTTTACCCTCAGCTAAAAATGATTCGCGCGTCATCGTGCAAAAAAATTCTGTCAGCTACTACGTACTAATAATACGTCGTATGCATCCCTCATTGTTAAAAGGGTAATAATTCCATGAGTGAGTTCAACCTTATCACTATTTTACTAACACATTAAATTTTGTCGAAACTGGTAGACCAATTTCTTGGCCGACTGTACACCAGTCTTTTGGGGCCCACTGAAAACCACCGCCAGGACCTTCAGACAGACTGGCTTATGCTAAGTGAGGTCGTCTTGATTTGAACTTCTACCTAGGTCTTTTCTAGCTGTCGGCTGGTCTGAATAACTGATACAAAAGACACTGGGATTCCCCTCCCATTTGCGTATTAAATATTATTCACTTCGGCAGGGTTCCCTAAACGCGTACAGTACAGCGATGAAGATCCTAAAAGAGAAAGTGAATGCTGACATCCCTGCTGAGATTCTAAACAACGTGGCAGCCCTCCACTACAGATTGGGAAATCTAAACGAAGCTAAAACCTATCTAGAAGAAGCCCTTGAAAGGTAACATAGCTTGTATTCCAGACACATGACAAGCCCTATCACGGACATAGAATTGCTTATTACTAAGCTCATCATAAGCATTAGGCAGAGTTGATAGCGCCAAGAAGTAATATCTGATGGAGCAGAAAAATTCTGGATAATCCCTGGATTTCAAATATAATTGTTAGCCAGAGAACCCTGCCAATGCATATGAGAACCTTTCTTTTATGTTTGTTAGTAAAAATAAATTTTCAGCTACTACATCCCGGGGTTTCAGTTAGAACCTCGGGGGAATGGCCATATTATTTTTTGTCATTGAACCAAAATAAAAATAGCTCTACCTACTCCGATCATTGGTGATAAAATGATAAATTTTACCATAGAAGCGAATTATTTTGTGTCTATCTTATTTAAAAAAATATTTTCTTTACTACTTACTATAATATACTTGAACATTTTATCGAGGGTGTCATGTTAGAAAGGCTGGACGCTGGCCGTTTGTTTTATCTCATCCCTGCAATTGCCATTTCGGATCATTATCAATTATTAACAATCTTGCAGAGAAAAAGCAGACGCAGAGACATTAGACGCTCAGTACTACAACTCGATAGCGGTGACCACTATGTACAACCTGGCGCGACTGAACGAAGCTCTGTGCAGCTACAACAAGGCGGAGAAACTTTACAAAGATATCTTGAAAGAGCATCCTAACTATATTGACTGCTATTTGAGGTAAGGTGATCACGAGTTTGTTTTTTTTCTTACAAAACATACAACCTAAAAATATTGTAGTTTGAGGTAATAGCTTAATAAGCTATAAAGGTAATAAGCTATATTTTTTTGTTTACAGTGCAGTTCAGTATTTACAATATTTTTATATCACTTACACAAATATTGTATTTTTAAGTGGTTTCCAATTATCAGTAGGCGTCATAGCTAGCTTTGTTCTCAATGTGTTATGATGTGTAATAAACGACGAACCATGCTGGTCACGTGCGTCTTAAGAACGTAGATACTTTTGGCCATGGTTTCCGTGCAAGTATTATTTATTGCTTCCATAGCCGTTTGTAGCGCGTAGTGTGCGCGATTTGTGCACAATTACAAACGAAAACACAAATATTGTACTTTGTAGCCATCAGACAAGACATTTAATTTATTTTACCGTCTCCTACCTATCCCAGATTGGGGTGCATGGCCCGCGACAAGGGGCAGATCTACGAAGCGTCTGACTGGTTCAAAGAAGCCCTGAAAGTGAATACGGAGCACCCGGACACGTGGTCGTTGCTAGGCAACCTGCATCTGGCCCAGCAGGAGTGGGGCCCTGGGCAGAAGAAGTTTGAGAGGATATTGCAGAACGCACCGACTTCTAATGATGCTTACTCGCTGATCGCTCTTGGTAAGTGTTTTTTATATTGGTCTAAAAGAAACAATCGAAGTCTTTATTATTTTCATAACCAGTTTGTGCACACGCTTAAAGAATGTAAAAAAATGTACTGTTTTAAAAGTATATGTAAAAATATATCATACCTCTCGGAACGAAAGTCGATTTTTTGTTTAGTTTAATACTTGTAAAATATGTGCAGTAGCAGGCCTGTGTATCTCCCCGCATAGGTAGCAAAAACGTACCTACGCGCGGCGACCCTTACTTAGGGGCTAAAACAAGTTCCGTGTCGCTACCGGCCAGCGACACGCTCGCGCGTTTTATTCACCGGCGGCCGCGGGGCTACGTTGCTGGCTGGACGAGAATGAATAAAGTACTAGAAAGAGGCGCTAGATGGCGTTAGAAGCTTCTCGTAGCAGTCAACCTTATCGCGTCGCGTGATATTACGTCACTGAATAGGTTTAGTGTAGTATGAATCATATTCCAGAGCAATAAGTATGAAATTATTTTGCAATGGATTTTTGTAGGTGTCTATACGAAAATGTGCTTGACTCTGAGGCGAACTAAATTACGCCATATTGTTGACGACATTGAGTAGACATTTCTTTGAATACAATTGCTAAGTCATACTTCTGTACGAAGTACTAGTACTTATTCTGTGGCAGTAGCCAGACCAGTACATCAGCCTACACATATTTGTTAACCTTTGAAGCGCTGTTGTCTGTATTTGATTCTTGGCAGTGGTATAAATACGTAACTTTTACCTCAGCAACTACAGACTATTTGTCAATATTAATCATCTTTTTGTCGGCTGATTGTCATGTGTGCACTTCACGCTATTAAAGTCTAACTGCCATGAAACTAGACATAATAAAAAATATTTATTGGGGGTTCACCAGTGTTCCCCATGGCGCTCAACGTGTATAATAAAGGGCCAACTAAACTATCGACCGATAGAAAGTCTGTAGTCTGCGTGGTGACTAACCACACACCACTGACTGAGGGTCGAGATCCTTATATGGAATAAAATATACTAAATGACTTTCTTGGCAAATTTTAACTCCATTTTACACACTAGCCAACAACTAGTGTGCAGGTTTCCTAACGATGTTTTCCTTCATCGTTAGACAGCGATATCTTTGAAAGTCTGTACTTAAGTTTTTTTTATAGAAACTCAGTGGTACAGGCGGGGATCGAACTCACGCTCGCACGGATGAGAAGTGAAGCTTCCTCCGCTCGGCTATCGCGCCTTGTATGGTGTCTAATAAATCAAACTTTATTTATTCAACAGGTAACGTATGGCTTCAAACTTTACACCAACCGTGTCGCGAGAAAGACCGAGAAAAGCGTCACCAAGAACGCGCGCTGGCGATGTACATGCAAGTGCTCAAGAACGACCCCAAGAACATCTGGGCTGCCAACGGGATCGGATGCGTTCTCGCGCATAAGGTATGTTAGAGGAGAGAGATAGAGAACAGAGTAGATGGATCAAGGATTAAAATCAGGCCTGGTTCACTGGAGCTTCAAGTGTACATGAAAGTGCTTAAGAACGACCCCAAGAACATCTGGGCCGCCAACGGGATCGGATGCGTTCTCGCGCATAAGGTATGTTAGAGAGAAAGAGATAGAGAAGAGAGTAGATGGATCAAGGATTAAAATCAGGCCTGGTTCACTCCGCAATTTAGATATGGAGCTTCAAGTGTACATGCAAGTGCTCAAAAGCGATCCCAAGAACATCTGCTACATACTACCTACGGCCTGTGTGTGGTGGTAGGTTCATTTAACGCAAAGTTTATGTCATAAAATTCGTGTAACAATATATAAATTTATAACATTGTCTGTCATTGTCGATCTGAGCAATGTCAGGCCTGTGTAACTCCCCGCGCAGGTAGCAAAAACGTACCGACCGTACCGACCCACTGCAATGGGCTTATCAACTTGGGCGTCGCTAGTAAGCAACGACACGCGCGCTCGTTTTATTCACCGGCGGCACTACGTTGCTGGCTGGACGAGCATGAATAAAGTGCTATAAAGGTGCGCTAGATGGCGTTAGTAGCTTCTTGTAGCAGTCAACCCTATCGCGTCGCACGATAGTACGCCACTGTATAGGTAATGTGTATTATGAATCATATTCCAGAATTATAAGAATGAATTTATTGCAATGGATTTCTGTACGTGTCTAAACGAAAATGTGCTTGACTCTAAGACGAACTAAATTACACCATATCGTTGACAAAATTGAGTAGATATTTCTTTGAATTTCATTGCAAAGTCAAACTTGTGTACGGAGTACTAGTACTTATTCTGTGGCAATGTATGCGATGTCCAATATTTATTTATTTATTGTAACGTGTGAAACTATTTCCCCAGGGCTGCGTAAACGAAGCGCGCGACATATTCGCCCAAGTCCGCGAGGCGACCGCGGACTTCCCCGACGTATGGATGAACATCGCGCACATATACGTCGAGCAGAAGCAGTACATCAACGCTATACAGATGGTGAGTTTTGCACGTAGACTACTACGCGTTCAGTTCAAGTCGGCCGCTACCCCCCTTTTTCGCTTCCCCATACCGCGCCCCGCCAGTACGGTTAGCAAAATCAACGTTCTGTAGGGACCTATAAATATTTTTTGTGTTATATGATTTTATTTTTATAGTATGCACTTTCAAAATTTTTATTATAGGGAGGATTTTTAATAGGAATCAAAAATAAAGATGTGTACTTACTGCATCTGTCTGATAAGAGCTTGTCTGTACGAGTGTGATGTTGAGGTACGTAATCCGTATAAAATACGCAATCATGGTGCATCCGTCTTCGATTTTTAAAAACCATATTTATGTATGCTTAAGCTAACCGTACCGTACTGAGCGGGTCTGCATTGAGGTGCGGTATTGGGGAGTGAGAAGGGAGGTAACGGCCAACTTAAAATGAACGCGTAGTAAAACATTAATGGCCTCGTAAGATTATTCTATTTTTAGGGTACCGTACCACTAAAATAAACGAAACCCTTATAGGTCTTTGTTGAGTACTTTCTATAGATCTAGAAGTATTATGAAATTTAAAAAGGTGAAGTTTCACAGCACAAGAAACTAAAGATCGTTAATTGGTTGTTCCATCACAAAAAATGTGTTTGTACCTTTAGTGCGCGAGTCCGCATCTTTGTCAGCTAGTTGAATATACATATTTCTCTGGTATTTTTTGAAGCTTGAACCGCCGAATTGATTATGATGAAATTGGGTATAGAGATAGTTTTAGACCCAGGGAAGGACAAAGGCCATTTATTGTCGCGATAAAAAACATTAACGCAGTGAAATGGAGGAAGAAAAGTATATGGGCAATCTGACATATTGCGCGGGTGAAGTCGCGGGTGGCAACCCCTATAGTTTGACATAAGCAATCAGAATAAAGTTACCGAAAACAACTAACAATCCATAAACTCCCATTTTCCCTACAGTACGAGAACTGCATTCGCAAATTCCGCATGCACCACGATGTGGAGTGGCTGACCTGGGTCGCTCGAGCTCACGGACTAGCCTCGCGCCCCGGCGCCGCTCGAGCTGCTTTACTACGAGCTAGGAGAGTCGCTCCACATGACCATGCACTATTGTACAATACAGCATTGACGTTGAGAAGACTGGCGGCACATGTGCTGAAGGATGAGAGATCGGAGTTGAATAGAGTGCTGAGAGCTGTCCACGAACTTCAAGTGTCACATGAGTAAGTATATTTGGCGTGTCACTACTGCGTGCTGGGACCTAGAATAGTGGCCCCGCATGACCATGCACTATTTAACTGTACAATACAGCATTGACGTTGAGAAGACTGGCGGCACATGTGCTGAAGGTTGAGAGAAAGCTAAGAGCTGTCCACGAGCTGCAAGTGTCACACAAGTAAGTATTATTGTCGTTGTCTCTTTCTGACTTGGGCAATGTGTATTTGGCGTCTTGCCGTCGCATTACTGCTTTAGGTCTAGAGAGGCCTCGCATGATCGTACATTGTTTTATAAGGCGAGTTTTACGTTTTGAGAAGAGGCTTAGCAGTCGAAGCAGAAGGCTGTTAAAAGCGGTTAAAGAGGTTATAAAAGTTACATCCTATCTATTTTCTGGATATGACGAGCTCCCACGGCTTACTCGTACATTAAAATAATTTTTGATTTAATATCTTATTGTATATTTCAACCGTGTTGTAAATCGTCGACCGCATTGAAGCTCGTGAGCTCGGTTTTTTACCAAAATGTTAACTTATACATGTAACTTTTATTCTTATTTATGTATTTATTTAAACTTTATTAAGAAATACATAGAAGTAAAATCGAGACAGAAAATTTTGAAACAAAATTCTTCCAGTCCTTTAACGCCTCAAGTATCATAAAGACGCCAGCGTCGCGATGACAAGTGATTATCTATTGTATCTGGAAACATGATTTGAAACATTAAGTGGCTCCAGAAGCAATAATCTAGAGTCCAAAATACTTCTATGAACTTATGTCCGTCTCGTTACTAATAAGTTTACCTATTACCCAGGTACTTCCAACGCCTAGCCTCGGCAGAAGGCGGTGAAGGGGCGGAGCGAGCGAGATACGAACCTGCGGCAGCCGCGGCCGAAGCTAGGACATGCGCCGACCTGCTCTCGCAAGCGCAGTGGCACGTGGCGAGAGCGAGACGGCAACACGACGAGGAGGTCACGCTGCGAGACAGGCAGAGGGAACAGAGAGAGGCGTTTAGGAGACAACAGGTTCGTTATTAACTAGTTGTTTGGTTAATTAAGCCTTCGAAGCTAGGACACGCCGACCAGCTCTCGCAAGCGCAGTAGCACTTGGCCAGAGCGAGACGGCATCACATCATATTTCTATCCGTTATTCTGGTCGTATAGCACTAGCAGCTCACGCTTAGTTTGATGCTAAGTAATTTGTGTGATTTTTGAAACAATTTATTTATTTACTTTTGCTAAGTTCATTTTCTCTTTGGTGAAGAAAAGCAAATTGATAAACTACATTAATTTAGAAACGATAGAATAAACAGCTGTCAGATCATTCATTTATTATATATAAGTATGCACTACGCCATACAAAATCAAAGCCCAAACATGGCACATGTTATTATTCACCTTATGAAGCTTCAACTGGCTAAGTTCATACATTGCCGCTTAAGCTTCAGCTATTTAAATTGTCATGTGTAATTACGCAGCAATGAATGACGACACTACGTCATATGTCAAATAACATTCATTTGAAGATTCATAAGCCAATAATACGAACTAAGAAGTAATGGAGTAGATTGTTTGTTCATGTTTTGTATAAAATTAAGTAACTGATGAAAGTCATGATTTATATTTTATTTACTACTTTTCATAAAATTAGGTATATTATGTGTATGACAATACGAGTATTTTTTTAATGAAGACAATTTCATAATAATCATATTTCTACATTTCTACTATACAGGTCCAAACTTGTCATACTACAACCAATAATAATTATATTGATACAATTTACCAATTCTGGGTAGGTACACTACAACTACACTAAACTACAAACTAACCTAACCTAACTTATTGAAATGCGGGGATGGTTCACATTTCGATGCTCGACAATGACACAAACGATAATGTACAAAATTGATTTTGAGGCAATATATTCTATAGGTACTATAGTACACACACACCAACAACATGTTCCACAGATTTATAAGAAGCATAAGGCTACTGCCACAGGTATTATTTTAGGTAATTAATGAGTGTAATAGTATTATAATCGGATTACTAAATTATTCTATTGAAAATGTATCTTATGCTTTGAACATTACGTTATTATTTCTCTGCAGCTGTTTTCATTGTTAGCACGATTTGAAAGACAAGAGTTCCAGCAGAAATTACTTTTTATATAACACTTTTTTTCGTCTTTATTTTAGCTACAGTTATTTATTATAGTGTGGTTTTATGAAAATACTTTGATTTACTGCTAAGGTAGCTAGAAGATTCTCTTCTAAACATTTGGCTAACTTAATTTAAAAATTAGGTGAATAAGGTAACCTAGTTAAGTTCAGTCGGAAGTACGTCAAGGCATACATTTGAACTACAAAAACAGCGTTTATCATTTATTTATTTATTTATTCATAAGAAAACCAACAGCGTTTACATAAATATTAACCAAAGAACATTTGACATAAAATAAGGCCAATAACAGGCTTTCCTTAAGTAACAAAACACATGTTGGAAAGTTAGAAATTTAGAAATTAACTAATTTTATTATTACATAATTATATTACTTTAATACCTACCTTGGATGAATTAAGTAGGTACCTACAGTATTAGGTAGTCGTCAGGTAGATTGTAAAGGTCGTAAAAACTAGTAAAACCTCGTAAAACTCGAACAATTGCTTACTCCGAAACCGTAGATCCATAAGAAATACATCATACATAAAAATAAGTAAATAATTCCGACATAATATAGTACAAATAGATGGAAATATGAGAATATCTATTAATCCATTCTCGAAGATAATTATTTCAGATTAGGATTATAATCCGGTCAATTTAGACCAAAAAATGAGAGTAAAGTTACATAAAGTCCCAACAAGCTGAATTTCTGCGAAATTGTTCAAAACATAATTATAAACAATGTCTAGAAGTTCCCCATCATTCCCGTGTAAGGAAAAAAATTTATTCAAGATCAAGGGTCAAAAAAATGAGTTTTTCGCGATTTTTAGCTAAGCTTTAGTTAAGTTTTATCATAAAAGTACCTTAGACAAAAATTGTAGACCATAAAATTATCTATAAATAATGTATCAATACTTTTTTTCTTACGAGCCACCGTTTCTGAGATATAACGATTCAAAAAGTTATAAAAGTTGTTATCGTCGTAATATGCATGAGTACGCCACGTATATACATCTAGAGTTGTTATCTATATATATAAAAGAAAGTCGTGTTAGTTACTTCACTTATAACTCAAGAACGGCTGAACCGATTTAGCTGAAAATTGGCAGGGAGGTAGTTTAGAGCCAGGAGAAGGACATAGGATACTTTTTATCCCGTTCGACATCATTCCCGTGTGACTTGACATGTAACGTCAGTCACTATAAAACGTGGTATAACAAAAAAGAATCAGACTTGGAATAACAAAATTGACGTATAATGACAGCTATGTAATGACGTATGGATGACTATTTGATATTTGTAAGAAATCAATAATATAACTATTTCTATTAAATAAATAATTAACATTATTGCCCAATTGCCCATTCGTATAAACAGTGAAGTGAACTATAAAACTCGGTATGGTTAAAAATTTAAGTTTTTAGGTGAAGTGAAGTTTAATTAATAATGCCGCGACCAAGACGATCGAATCTTTCCCGACAAAGCCGTGATGCAAGAAGAATACGAAATACTGCAAATGAAAGGACTGAAGAAGAACAAGAAATTGCACGTGAACAGCGCCGCGATAGTATGGCTCGACTTCGTGCTTCTCAATCACGAGAGCAAAGTGAAGCAGCCCGTGAAACAGCTCGGTTGGCAATGCAGAATCGTCGAGCGAACAACAGAGGTCAACAAATAGATAATTTGCGACGCAGAACAAGATATTTATCAAGTGCTGATTTGAATCGAGCAGCGTTTCAATACGATTGCAGCAATGATTACAGCTTGCATCCTAGCGTTTGCATTGGGCAAATGGACGTAGTTTGCGAGTATTGTGGTGCATTAAAGTTTTCGGGAGAAACGCCTGGATTATGCTGCCTTAATGGTAAAGTGAAATTGCCATTGTTGACTCCGCCACCTGAGCCATTGTATTCATTGCTTTGTGGCGAAACACAAGAATCACGCCACTTTCTTGCAAATACTCAAAAATACAATGGTTGTTTCCAGATGACGTCATTTGGGGCAGATATTATCGAAGAACGGGGATTTAATCCGACATTTAAGGTATTTATTTTTGTACTTATATAGAATGTAGTTAAAGAATAACTTACTTTATCTATTGGTACCTATGTAGTATATTTGCTAATTCTGAACTCTACTCTCCCACCGAAAAAAGTGTTTATAACCCAGTTAATACTGTCTGGTTTTTATTTTGTAGATACAAGGACAGATTCATCATCGAATTGGATCATTACTACCTTTCGAAGATACACAGAATAAATTTTTACAAATATATTTCATGGGCAACATGGAAGAACAACTTGATCGACGCCTAGAGATCAATGCAGGAATGAAGCGAGCAATTCTTCAAGACTTGCAGTGTCTGCTTCATGAACATCATGCGTTGGTCAGGTTGTTTAAGAGTGCTTTAGAGCGCATGCCAAGTGATGACTATAAAGTTGTTATCAAAGCAGATAAACGACCATCTGGAACACACGAAAGGACATTTAATGCTCCAACAGTAGACGAAGTTGCCATCCTGATTGTTGGTGAACAATTGGAAAAACGCGATATTGTGCTTACACGTCGCGATACTGGGCAACTGCAACAAATATCTGAAACTCATCGATCATATGACACATTGCAATACCCGCTGATGTTTTGGCAAGGAGAAGATGGATATTATTTTAATATTAAAATGAAAAATCCATTGAATGGTGAGTATCAGTATCATAATTTATTTCATTTATTTGTGAAAGACACTGATTTAAAATAATGCTTATTAAAAAAATGGTTAATGTCTGTATTGTTTGCCTTTAAAATTTGCCTTTGAAATGGTTAATTATCAAATTTTTAATTTCAGGTGAAGAAACTACAAAGAAAGTTAGCTCAATGAATTATTACGCATATCGTTTGATGATTCGTCAAAATGCTGACAACTATTTGCTGCGGTTTCGTCGATTGTTTCAGCAGTATTGCGTTGACATGTATGTAAAAATAGAAACGGAACGTTTAACATTCATTAGGTTGAACCAAGCCAAACTGCGTTCTGAGGAGTACATCCATTTACGTGATGCAGTTAATACTGAAGGAAATGCAGCTAATATTGGTCGATTAACTATTCTGCCGGCGACATACATTGGTAGTCCACGTCATATGCATGAATATGCACAAGATGCAATGACATATGTTCGTCATTACGGTCGGCCCGATCTCTTTATTACTTTTACCTGTAATCCAAAATGGATAGAAATTACTCAATTGCTGCTTCCCGGACAAACATCAAGTGATAGACACGACATCACAGCACGTATATTCAGGCAAAAAATTCGGTCCCTGATGAACTTTATTGTTAAACAACGCGTCTTTGGAGATACTCGATGCTGGATGTATTCAATCGAATGGCAAAAGCGAGGCCTGCCGCACGCACACATTCTTATTTGGTTAGTGGAAAGAATTCAGCCTGACCAAATAGATGATATCATATGTGCTGAGATTCCTGATTATGAAGTCGATCCAGACCTACATGATGTTGTTACTACTAATATGATTCATGGACCGTGTGGTGCCATCAATCCCCAATCACCTTGCATGGTCGATGGAAAGTGCTCTAAACGATATCCACGGAAATTAACGGCGGAGACTGTCACTGGCAATGATGGTTATCCGCTGTATCGGCGTCGATCACCAGATGACAACGGTCGAACTGTCACAACGAAAGTGAAAAGAATGGATTTCGTTGTCGACAACAGTTGGATTGTTCCATATTCGCCACTTATTTCTAAATCGTTCAAGACACATTGCAACGTTGAATACTGCAATTCAGTTAAGTCCATAAAATATATTTGCAAATATGTCACGAAAGGCAGTGATATGGCGGTTTTTGGATTGCAATCCTCGAATACCAACGATGAAATTTCACGCTATCAAGTTGGTCGTTATGTGAACTGTAATGAAGCGATTTGGCGTATATTCGCATTTCCCATTCACGAACGTCATCCTACTGTTACGCATTTGGCGGTGCATCTGGAGAATGGTCAACGAGTATATTTCACGGCTTCGAATGCTACGCAACGTGCTGAAACACCTCCAGCAACTACATTGACCAGTTTTTTTGCAATCTGCCAAAGCGATCAGTTTGCACGAACTTTGCTTTACTCGGAGATGCCACGTTATTATACTTGGAATGCTTCATCGAAGAATTTTCAAAGACGGAAGCAAGGCGATGCGGTTCCTGGGTATCCAGATGTGCGTTCTACTGATGCTCTTGGTCGTATGTATACAGTTCATCCAAAGAATAATGAATGTTTCTATTTGCGGTTGTTGCTGGTAAATGTGCGTGGGCCAACGTCATTTGAGTCACTACGAACTGTTAATGGTGTAATATTCCCAACATATCGTGCTGCATGTGAAGAATTGAAGTTATTAGAAAACGATAGTCATTGGGATACGACAATCGCTGAAGCCATTATCTGTGCATCTCCAAGTCAGATACGCACATTATTCGCTATCATAATTTCGACATGTTTTCCATCAAACCCATGTAACCTGTGGCACAAATACAAGGATAATATGTCAGAAGATATTTTACATCAAATTCGTGTCAGTTCCAGAAATCACGATATTGAGATGAATGAGGAGATACATAATCGTGCTTTACTCTTGATCGAAGATATGTGTTACCTCATGTGCGGTAATTTATTAATCAGGTTAGGAATGCCAGCACCATATCGTGAAATGAATGACGCATTTAATCGAGAATTGGAACGGGAACGTGAATATGATCACCAGGAATTAGATTTAGTAGTTCAAACGAATGTACCCCTGTTGAATTACCAACAAAAGAAAGTTTATGATACTTTAATGAAGGCAATCGATGATGAAAATGGTGGTTTATATTTCCTAGATGCCCCTGGTGGAACTGGCAAGACATTCCTCATGTCATTAGTTTTAGCAACTGTTCGGGCGAGATCTAACATAGCGGTTGCAGTTGCTTCTTCTGGAATAGCAGCCACATTGTTAGAAGGATGCCGTACGGCTCATTCAGCATTCAAATTACCGTTAAATCTTCAAACTATTGAAGAACCAACGTGTAATATTGCAAAACACTCAGCAATGGCCAAAGTTTTAGCGGTATCGAAAATCATCATCTGGGACGAATGCACAATGGCGCATAAACGTGCATTAGAAGCACTTAACCGAACATTAAAAGATTTACGCAATGACTCGAGATGTTTTGGAGGAGCAATGATTTTACTTTCTGGTGATTTCCGCCAAATACTGCCAGTAATTCCAAGATCTACGGCTGCCGACGAAATAAACGCTTGCCTCAAATCGTCAAATCTATGGCGCCATGTGAAGAAACTGCAACTGACAACAAACATGAGAGTTGCATTGCTTAATGATACATCTGCTGAAGATTTCTCTGAGCAATTGCTGACTATCGGTAATGGTCAAGTACCTGTCGATGAATCGAGCGGATTAATATCATTTCCAAATAATTTCTGTAATTTTGTCTCATCAAAAGACGAACTTATCAACAATGTATTTCCAGAAATTATTTCTAACTACAAAAATTATGAATGGATGAGTGAGCGAGCAATTTTAGCGGCTAAGAATAAAGATGTAGATGACCTAAACAACATAATTCAAAATAAGATCATTGGAACAATGCATTCATTCAAATCTATTGACTGCGTCACAAATGAAGATGAAGCCACCAACTATCCAATTGAATTTTTAAACTCTTTGGACGTGCCTGGCTTACCACCGCACAATTTACGCCTAAAGGTTGGCTCCGTAGTAATCATGCTTCGAAACATAAACCAACCAAAACTGTGCAACGGTACGCGTTTGGTGGTTAGAAAATTGATGAACAATGTAATTTACGCTACGATAATGATAGGAAAATTCAAAGGTGAGCAAGTTCTCATTCCGAGGATACCGATGATCCCAACCGATATGCCGTTTGAATTTAAAAGACTTCAATTTCCGATACGTCTTGCATTTGCCATGACCATCAACAAATCACAAGGCCAATCCTTAAAAGTTTGTGGTTTAAATCTAGAACATTCATGTTTTTCCCATGGTCAATTATACGTGGCATGTTCACGGGTCGGAAGACCATCTGCGTTGTTTGTTTTTGCGCTTGATAATAAAACAAAAAATGTCGTGTATCACAAGGTACTTAAATGAAGAGCAACCTATGTACTAAAATACAGAAATAATTATGAATGATTGATGTAGAAATTTAATTTTTTTTGTATTTTTTCCAATAAAAAAAAAAACTGCTTATTTATTGACATTAAGGCGGAACAAAGTTCGCCGGGTCAGCTAGATAACTAGCTGACCCGGCGAACTTTGTTCCGCCTTAATGTCAATAAATAAGCAGTTTTTTTTTATTGGAAAAAATACAAAAAAAATTAAATTTCTACATCAATCATTCATAATTATTTCTGTATTTTAGTACATAGGTTGCTCTTCATTTAAGTACCTTGTGATACACGACATTTTTTGTTTTATTATCAAGCGCAAAAACAAACAACGCAGATGGTCTTCCGACCCGTGAACATGCCACGTATAATTGACCATGGGAAAAACATGAATGTTCTAGATTTAAACCACAAACTTTTAAGGATTGGCCTTGTGATTTGTTGATGGTCATGGCAAATGCAAGACGTATCGGAAATTGAAGTCTTTTAAATTCAAACGGCATATCGGTTGGGATCATCGGTATCCTCGGAATGAGAACTTGCTCACCTTTGAATTTTCCTATCATTATCGTAGCGTAAATTACATTGTTCATCAATTTTCTAACCACCAAACGCGTACCGTTGCACAGTTTTGGTTGGTTTATGTTTCGAAGCATGATTACTACGGAGCCAACCTTTAGGCGTAAATTGTGCGGTGGTAAGCCAGGCACGTCCAAAGAGTTTAAAAATTCAATTGGATAGTTGGTGGCTTCATCTTCATTTGTGACGCAGTCAATAGATTTGAATGAATGCATTGTTCCAATGATCTTATTTTGAATTATGTTGTTTAGGTCATCTACATCTTTATTCTTAGCCGCTAAAATTGCTCGCTCACTCATCCATTCATAATTTTTGTAGTTAGAAATAATTTCTGGAAATACATTGTTGATAAGTTCGTCTTTTGATGAGACAAAATTACAGAAATTATTTGGAAATGATATTAATCCGCTCGATTCATCGACAGGTACTTGACCATTACCGATAGTCAGCAATTGCTCAGAGAAATCTTCAGCAGATGTATCATTAAGCAATGCAACTCTCATGTTTGTTGTCAGTTGCAGTTTCTTCACATGGCGCCATAGATTTGACGATTTGAGGCAAGCGTTTATTTCGTCGGCAGCCGTAGATCTTGGAATTACTGGCAGTATTTGGCGGAAATCACCAGAAAGTAAAATCATTGCTCCTCCAAAACATCTCGAGTCATTGCGTAAATCTTTTAATGTTCGGTTAAGTGCTTCTAATGCACGTTTATGCGCCATTGTGCATTCGTCCCAGATGATGATTTTCGATACCGCTAAAACTTTGGCCATTGCTGAGTGTTTTGCAATATTACACGTTGGTTCTTCAATAGTTTGAAGATTTAACGGTAATTTGAATGCTGAATGAGCCGTACGGCATCCTTCTAACAATGTGGCTGCTATTCCAGAAGAAGCAACTGCAACCGCTATGTTAGATCTCGCCCGAACAGTTGCTAAAACTAATGACATGAGGAATGTCTTGCCAGTTCCACCAGGGGCATCTAGGAAATATAAACCACCATTTTCATCATCGATTGCCTTCATTAAAGTATCATAAACTTTCTTTTGTTGGTAATTCAACAGGGGTACATTCGTTTGAACTACTAAATCTAATTCCTGGTGATCATATTCACGTTCCCGTTCCAATTCTCGATTAAATGCGTCATTCATTTCACGATATGGTGCTGGCATTCCTAACCTGATTAATAAATTACCGCACATGAGGTAACACATATCTTCGATCAAGAGTAAAGCACGATTATGTATCTCCTCATTCATCTCAATATCGTGATTTCTGGAACTGACACGAATTTGATGTAAAATATCTTCTGACATATTATCCTTGTATTTGTGCCACAGGTTACATGGGTTTGATGGAAAACATGTCGAAATTATGATAGCGAATAATGTGCGTATCTGACTTGGAGATGCACAGATAATGGCTTCAGCGATTGTCGTATCCCAATGACTATCGTTTTCTAATAACTTCAATTCTTCACATGCAGCACGATATGTTGGGAATATTACACCATTAACAGTTCGTAGTGACTCAAATGACGTTGGCCCACGCACATTTACCAGCAACAACCGCAAATAGAAACATTCATTATTCTTTGGATGAACTGTATACATACGACCAAGAGCATCAGTAGAACGCACATCTGGATACCCAGGAACCGCATCGCCTTGCTTCCGTCTTTGAAAATTCTTCGATGAAGCATTCCAAGTATAATAACGTGGCATCTCCGAGTAAAGCAAAGTTCGTGCAAACTGATCGCTTTGGCAGATTGCAAAAAAACTGGTCAATGTAGTTGCTGGAGGTGTTTCAGCACGTTGCGTAGCATTCGAAGCCGTGAAATATACTCGTTGACCATTCTCCAGATGCACCGCCAAATGCGTAACAGTAGGATGACGTTCGTGAATGGGAAATGCGAATATACGCCAAATCGCTTCATTACAGTTCACATAACGACCAACTTGATAGCGTGAAATTTCATCGTTGGTATTCGAGGATTGCAATCCAAAAACCGCCATATCACTGCCTTTCGTGACATATTTGCAAATATATTTTATGGACTTAACTGAATTGCAGTATTCAACGTTGCAATGTGTCTTGAACGATTTAGAAATAAGTGGCGAATATGGAACAATCCAACTGTTGTCGACAACGAAATCCATTCTTTTCACTTTCGTTGTGACAGTTCGACCGTTGTCATCTGGTGATCGACGCCGATACAGCGGATAACCATCATTGCCAGTGACAGTCTCCGCCGTTAATTTCCGTGGATATCGTTTAGAGCACTTTCCATCGACCATGCAAGGTGATTGGGGATTGATGGCACCACACGGTCCATGAATCATATTAGTAGTAACAACATCATGTAGGTCTGGATCGACTTCATAATCAGGAATCTCAGCACATATGATATCATCTATTTGGTCAGGCTGAATTCTTTCCACTAACCAAATAAGAATGTGTGCGTGCGGCAGGCCTCGCTTTTGCCATTCGATTGAATACATCCAGCATCGAGTATCTCCAAAGACGCGTTGTTTAACAATAAAGTTCATCAGGGACCGAATTTTTTGCCTGAATATACGTGCTGTGATGTCGTGTCTATCACTTGATGTTTGTCCGGGAAGCAGCAATTGAGTAATTTCTATCCATTTTGGATTACAGGTAAAAGTAATAAAGAGATCGGGCCGACCGTAATGACGAACATATGTCATTGCATCTTGTGCATATTCATGCATATGACGTGGACTACCAATGTATGTCGCCGGCAGAATAGTTAATCGACCAATATTAGCTGCATTTCCTTCAGTATTAACTGCATCACGTAAATGGATGTACTCCTCAGAACGCAGTTTGGCTTGGTTCAACCTAATGAATGTTAAACGTTCCGTTTCTATTTTTACATACATGTCAACGCAATACTGCTGAAACAATCGACGAAACCGCAGCAAATAGTTGTCAGCATTTTGACGAATCATCAAACGATATGCGTAATAATTCATTGAGCTAACTTTCTTTGTAGTTTCTTCACCTGAAATTAAAAATTTGATAATTAACCATTTCAAAGGCAAATTTTAAAGGCAAACAATACAGACATTAACCATTTTTTTAATAAGCATTATTTTAAATCAGTGTCTTTCACAAATAAATGAAATAAATTATGATACTGATACTCACCATTCAATGGATTTTTCATTTTAATATTAAAATAATATCCATCTTCTCCTTGCCAAAACATCAGCGGGTATTGCAATGTGTCATATGATCGATGAGTTTCAGATATTTGTTGCAGTTGCCCAGTATCGCGACGTGTAAGCACAATATCGCGTTTTTCCAATTGTTCACCAACAATCAGGATGGCAACTTCGTCTACTGTTGGAGCATTAAATGTCCTTTCGTGTGTTCC
Source organism: Pyrausta nigrata (assembly GCA_949316185.1). Classification (NCBI taxonomy): domain Eukaryota; kingdom Metazoa; phylum Arthropoda; class Insecta; order Lepidoptera; family Crambidae; genus Pyrausta; species Pyrausta nigrata. The sequence goes on along the minus strand of OX438947.1, from coordinate 14,069,374 downwards.
AGATGGTCGTTTATCTGCTTTGATAACAACTTTATAGTCATCACTTGGCATGCGCTCTAAAGCACTCTTAAACAACCTGACCAACGCATGATGTTCATGAAGCAGACACTGCAAGTCTTGAAGAATTGCTCGCTTCATTCCTGCATTGATCTCTAGGCGTCGATCAAGTTGTTCTTCCATGTTGCCCATGAAATATATTTGTAAAAATTTATTCTGTGTATCTTCGAAAGGTAGTAATGATCCAATTCGATGATGAATCTGTCCTTGTATCTACAAAATAAAAACCAGACAGTATTAACTGGGTTATAAACACTTTTTTCGGTGGGAGAGTAGAGTTCAGAATTAGCAAATATACTACATAGGTACCAATAGATAAAGTAAGTTATTCTTTAACTACATTCTATATAAGTACAAAAATAAATACCTTAAATGTCGGATTAAATCCCCGTTCTTCGATAATATCTGCCCCAAATGACGTCATCTGGAAACAACCATTGTATTTTTGAGTATTTGCAAGAAAGTGGCGTGATTCTTGTGTTTCGCCACAAAGCAATGAATACAATGGCTCAGGTGGCGGAGTCAACAATGGCAATTTCACTTTACCATTAAGGCAGCATAATCCAGGCGTTTCTCCCGAAAACTTTAATGCACCACAATACTCGCAAACTACGTCCATTTGCCCAATGCAAACGCTAGGATGCAAGCTGTAATCATTGCTGCAATCGTATTGAAACGCTGCTCGATTCAAATCAGCACTTGATAAATATCTTGTTCTGCGTCGCAAATTATCTATTTGTTGACCTCTGTTGTTCGCTCGACGATTCTGCATTGCCAACCGAGCTGTTTCACGGGCTGCTTCACTTTGCTCTCGTGATTGAGAAGCACGAAGTCGAGCCATACTATCGCGGCGCTGTTCACGTGCAATTTCTTGTTCTTCTTCAGTCCTTTCATTTGCAGTATTTCGTATTCTTCTTGCATCACGGCTTTGTCGGGAAAGATTCGATCGTCTTGGTCGCGGCATTATTAATTAAACTTCACTTCACCTAAAAACTTAAATTTTTAACCATACCGAGTTTTATAGTTCACTTCACTGTTTATACGAATGGGCAATTGGGCAATAATGTTAATTATTTATTTAATAGAAATAGTTATATTATTGATTTCTTACAAATATCAAATAGTCATCCATACGTCATTACATAGCTGTCATTATACGTCAATTTTGTTATTCCAAGTCTGATTCTTTTTTGTTATACCACGTTTTATAGTGACTGACGTTACATGTCAAGTCACACGGGAATGATGTCGAACGGGATAAAAAGTATCCTATGTCCTTCTCCTGGCTCTAAACTACCTCCCTGCCAATTTTCAGCTAAATCGGTTCAGCCGTTCTTGAGTTATAAGTGAAGTAACTAACACGACTTTCTTTTATATATATAGATATATATATAGGGTCTAACGAAATTAGTTATCAACCGGCAAAGGGGGATATCTATACATCACACTGATCAAGCTCACCAAATTTGGGCCAAAAAAATCAGACTAGTTACCGAGATATTCGCAATTCTCAGTTGTGAAAAAACACACTATTTACAGCTGTGTGTGTGTGATTTTCGTACAATGCGTTGTGAATTGTGTTCATTTAACTACACTATCTGTGAATTGATGCAATTGTATGCGTAAAGTAAAGATACAGCGTGCTTAATCATTTGCAGTATTTAAATTGAATTATTTTGTTAGAAAACATAACTTTGAAAAATGACTATAAAACTATGGTTCATTTTTTGCCATCGAATTCAGTATGATGTATAGATACCCCCCTTTGTCGGTTGATAGCTAATTTCGTTAGACCCTGTATATCTATATATATAAAAGAAAGTCGTGTTAGTTACTTCACTTATAACTCAAGAACGGCTGAACCGATTTAGCTGAAAATTGGCAGGGAGGTAGTTTAGAGCCAGGAGAAGGACATAGGATACTTTTTATCCCGTTCGACATCATTCCCGTGTGACTTGACATGTAACGTCAGTCACTATAAAACGTGGTATAACAAAAAAGAATCAGACTTGGAATAACAAAATTGACGTATAATGACAGCTATGTAATGACGTATGGATGACTATTTGATATTTGTAAGAAATCAATAATATAACTATTTCTATTAAATAAATAATTAACATTATTGCCCAATTGCCCATTCGTATAAACAGTGAAGTGAACTATAAAACTCGGTATGGTTAAAAATTTAAGTTTTTAGGTGAAGTGAAGTTTAATTAATAATGCCGCGACCAAGACGATCGAATCTTTCCCGACAAAGCCGTGATGCAAGAAGAATACGAAATACTGCAAATGAAAGGACTGAAGAAGAACAAGAAATTGCACGTGAACAGCGCCGCGATAGTATGGCTCGACTTCGTGCTTCTCAATCACGAGAGCAAAGTGAAGCAGCCCGTGAAACAGCTCGGTTGGCAATGCAGAATCGTCGAGCGAACAACAGAGGTCAACAAATAGATAATTTGCGACGCAGAACAAGATATTTATCAAGTGCTGATTTGAATCGAGCAGCGTTTCAATACGATTGCAGCAATGATTACAGCTTGCATCCTAGCGTTTGCATTGGGCAAATGGACGTAGTTTGCGAGTATTGTGGTGCATTAAAGTTTTCGGGAGAAACGCCTGGATTATGCTGCCTTAATGGTAAAGTGAAATTGCCATTGTTGACTCCGCCACCTGAGCCATTGTATTCATTGCTTTGTGGCGAAACACAAGAATCACGCCACTTTCTTGCAAATACTCAAAAATACAATGGTTGTTTCCAGATGACGTCATTTGGGGCAGATATTATCGAAGAACGGGGATTTAATCCGACATTTAAGGTATTTATTTTTGTACTTATATAGAATGTAGTTAAAGAATAACTTACTTTATCTATTGGTACCTATGTAGTATATTTGCTAATTCTGAACTCTACTCTCCCACCGAAAAAAGTGTTTATAACCCAGTTAATACTGTCTGGTTTTTATTTTGTAGATACAAGGACAGATTCATCATCGAATTGGATCATTACTACCTTTCGAAGATACACAGAATAAATTTTTACAAATATATTTCATGGGCAACATGGAAGAACAACTTGATCGACGCCTAGAGATCAATGCAGGAATGAAGCGAGCAATTCTTCAAGACTTGCAGTGTCTGCTTCATGAACATCATGCGTTGGTCAGGTTGTTTAAGAGTGCTTTAGAGCGCATGCCAAGTGATGACTATAAAGTTGTTATCAAAGCAGATAAACGACCATCTGGAACACACGAAAGGACATTTAATGCTCCAACAGTAGACGAAGTTGCCATCCTGATTGTTGGTGAACAATTGGAAAAACGCGATATTGTGCTTACACGTCGCGATACTGGGCAACTGCAACAAATATCTGAAACTCATCGATCATATGACACATTGCAATACCCGCTGATGTTTTGGCAAGGAGAAGATGGATATTATTTTAATATTAAAATGAAAAATCCATTGAATGGTGAGTATCAGTATCATAATTTATTTCATTTATTTGTGAAAGACACTGATTTAAAATAATGCTTATTAAAAAAATGGTTAATGTCTGTATTGTTTGCCTTTAAAATTTGCCTTTGAAATGGTTAATTATCAAATTTTTAATTTCAGGTGAAGAAACTACAAAGAAAGTTAGCTCAATGAATTATTACGCATATCGTTTGATGATTCGTCAAAATGCTGACAACTATTTGCTGCGGTTTCGTCGATTGTTTCAGCAGTATTGCGTTGACATGTATGTAAAAATAGAAACGGAACGTTTAACATTCATTAGGTTGAACCAAGCCAAACTGCGTTCTGAGGAGTACATCCATTTACGTGATGCAGTTAATACTGAAGGAAATGCAGCTAATATTGGTCGATTAACTATTCTGCCGGCGACATACATTGGTAGTCCACGTCATATGCATGAATATGCACAAGATGCAATGACATATGTTCGTCATTACGGTCGGCCCGATCTCTTTATTACTTTTACCTGTAATCCAAAATGGATAGAAATTACTCAATTGCTGCTTCCCGGACAAACATCAAGTGATAGACACGACATCACAGCACGTATATTCAGGCAAAAAATTCGGTCCCTGATGAACTTTATTGTTAAACAACGCGTCTTTGGAGATACTCGATGCTGGATGTATTCAATCGAATGGCAAAAGCGAGGCCTGCCGCACGCACACATTCTTATTTGGTTAGTGGAAAGAATTCAGCCTGACCAAATAGATGATATCATATGTGCTGAGATTCCTGATTATGAAGTCGATCCAGACCTACATGATGTTGTTACTACTAATATGATTCATGGACCGTGTGGTGCCATCAATCCCCAATCACCTTGCATGGTCGATGGAAAGTGCTCTAAACGATATCCACGGAAATTAACGGCGGAGACTGTCACTGGCAATGATGGTTATCCGCTGTATCGGCGTCGATCACCAGATGACAACGGTCGAACTGTCACAACGAAAGTGAAAAGAATGGATTTCGTTGTCGACAACAGTTGGATTGTTCCATATTCGCCACTTATTTCTAAATCGTTCAAGACACATTGCAACGTTGAATACTGCAATTCAGTTAAGTCCATAAAATATATTTGCAAATATGTCACGAAAGGCAGTGATATGGCGGTTTTTGGATTGCAATCCTCGAATACCAACGATGAAATTTCACGCTATCAAGTTGGTCGTTATGTGAACTGTAATGAAGCGATTTGGCGTATATTCGCATTTCCCATTCACGAACGTCATCCTACTGTTACGCATTTGGCGGTGCATCTGGAGAATGGTCAACGAGTATATTTCACGGCTTCGAATGCTACGCAACGTGCTGAAACACCTCCAGCAACTACATTGACCAGTTTTTTTGCAATCTGCCAAAGCGATCAGTTTGCACGAACTTTGCTTTACTCGGAGATGCCACGTTATTATACTTGGAATGCTTCATCGAAGAATTTTCAAAGACGGAAGCAAGGCGATGCGGTTCCTGGGTATCCAGATGTGCGTTCTACTGATGCTCTTGGTCGTATGTATACAGTTCATCCAAAGAATAATGAATGTTTCTATTTGCGGTTGTTGCTGGTAAATGTGCGTGGGCCAACGTCATTTGAGTCACTACGAACTGTTAATGGTGTAATATTCCCAACATATCGTGCTGCATGTGAAGAATTGAAGTTATTAGAAAACGATAGTCATTGGGATACGACAATCGCTGAAGCCATTATCTGTGCATCTCCAAGTCAGATACGCACATTATTCGCTATCATAATTTCGACATGTTTTCCATCAAACCCATGTAACCTGTGGCACAAATACAAGGATAATATGTCAGAAGATATTTTACATCAAATTCGTGTCAGTTCCAGAAATCACGATATTGAGATGAATGAGGAGATACATAATCGTGCTTTACTCTTGATCGAAGATATGTGTTACCTCATGTGCGGTAATTTATTAATCAGGTTAGGAATGCCAGCACCATATCGTGAAATGAATGACGCATTTAATCGAGAATTGGAACGGGAACGTGAATATGATCACCAGGAATTAGATTTAGTAGTTCAAACGAATGTACCCCTGTTGAATTACCAACAAAAGAAAGTTTATGATACTTTAATGAAGGCAATCGATGATGAAAATGGTGGTTTATATTTCCTAGATGCCCCTGGTGGAACTGGCAAGACATTCCTCATGTCATTAGTTTTAGCAACTGTTCGGGCGAGATCTAACATAGCGGTTGCAGTTGCTTCTTCTGGAATAGCAGCCACATTGTTAGAAGGATGCCGTACGGCTCATTCAGCATTCAAATTACCGTTAAATCTTCAAACTATTGAAGAACCAACGTGTAATATTGCAAAACACTCAGCAATGGCCAAAGTTTTAGCGGTATCGAAAATCATCATCTGGGACGAATGCACAATGGCGCATAAACGTGCATTAGAAGCACTTAACCGAACATTAAAAGATTTACGCAATGACTCGAGATGTTTTGGAGGAGCAATGATTTTACTTTCTGGTGATTTCCGCCAAATACTGCCAGTAATTCCAAGATCTACGGCTGCCGACGAAATAAACGCTTGCCTCAAATCGTCAAATCTATGGCGCCATGTGAAGAAACTGCAACTGACAACAAACATGAGAGTTGCATTGCTTAATGATACATCTGCTGAAGATTTCTCTGAGCAATTGCTGACTATCGGTAATGGTCAAGTACCTGTCGATGAATCGAGCGGATTAATATCATTTCCAAATAATTTCTGTAATTTTGTCTCATCAAAAGACGAACTTATCAACAATGTATTTCCAGAAATTATTTCTAACTACAAAAATTATGAATGGATGAGTGAGCGAGCAATTTTAGCGGCTAAGAATAAAGATGTAGATGACCTAAACAACATAATTCAAAATAAGATCATTGGAACAATGCATTCATTCAAATCTATTGACTGCGTCACAAATGAAGATGAAGCCACCAACTATCCAATTGAATTTTTAAACTCTTTGGACGTGCCTGGCTTACCACCGCACAATTTACGCCTAAAGGTTGGCTCCGTAGTAATCATGCTTCGAAACATAAACCAACCAAAACTGTGCAACGGTACGCGTTTGGTGGTTAGAAAATTGATGAACAATGTAATTTACGCTACGATAATGATAGGAAAATTCAAAGGTGAGCAAGTTCTCATTCCGAGGATACCGATGATCCCAACCGATATGCCGTTTGAATTTAAAAGACTTCAATTTCCGATACGTCTTGCATTTGCCATGACCATCAACAAATCACAAGGCCAATCCTTAAAAGTTTGTGGTTTAAATCTAGAACATTCATGTTTTTCCCATGGTCAATTATACGTGGCATGTTCACGGGTCGGAAGACCATCTGCGTTGTTTGTTTTTGCGCTTGATAATAAAACAAAAAATGTCGTGTATCACAAGGTACTTAAATGAAGAGCAACCTATGTACTAAAATACAGAAATAATTATGAATGATTGATGTAGAAATTTAATTTTTTTTGTATTTTTTCCAATAAAAAAAAAAACTGCTTATTTATTGACATTAAGGCGGAACAAAGTTCGCCGGGTCAGCTAGTATATTATATATTAAATGTTTAAATATTTTTCTATCGGTCATTCTTCTTCTTCTTAGCGAGTCGATGGAACACGATAAAATTAGGATTCACATCGTAGCAGCCCAGAATTCAGCCACTTGTATTGCGGATCGATGCCGTCCATTTAATCCGCTGGCGTGCAGGTGTTGGGGCACGCCGGATAAAAATAAATAATAATTAGATTAAAATAATGAAATCCCAGAATCATTGACATATCTTGTGGAACAAGTGATTTTTAAAAATAAACGATCAAATTTAGATCATTTAAAATTAATATGCACAAATGTGACTGCTATTCGTGTGCATATTATGACAATAACAACTTTTATAACTTTTTGAATCGTTATATCTCAGAAACGGTGGCTCGTAAGAAAAAAAGTATTGATACATTTTTTATAAATAATTTTATGATCTACAATTTTTGTCCGAGGGACTTTTATGATAAAACTTACAGTTTTGCTGAAAATCGCGAAAAACTCATTTTTTTTACCTTTGATCTTGAATAAAATTTTTTCCTTACACGGGAATGATGGGGAACTTCTAGACATTGTTTATAATTATGTTTTGAACAATTTCACAGAAATTCAGCTTGTTGGGACTTTATGTAACTTCGAATGTCTAAATTGACCGGAGTATTACACTCTTCTTACTTCTCATAAGTGACTTAAGTCAGTAAATACTTACATGAAAATTATTTTAATTTGGTGCCTATAATACAAGATCAAGTAATACGCTCACTAATAATGTCATACACATCGCTCTTGAACTTATGTCTTGTCGTGCAAAAGAGATCAATTACACTAAAGACAGAATTGTATGTTTGTGCTAGACGAAGCAAAACAGCATTTTTCAAGTAATTAGTATGATGTCTAGGAGGATTTAACAAAGATGTGTGGCGTGTGCGGTACTTAGGAGTACTGTAAATTACTCTAGAAACCAGGTCCGGGCAGTCGATATTGTTGTTAACAATGTCAAAGAGCAAAGTCATGTCAAGTGAAATTCGCCTCAGCTCAAGAGGAAGTAGGCCGTGCTCTTTGCAGCTTAATTCGTACGTATCAAACGTTTTGCGTTCGCGATAATTAAGGTGGTTGATGAATTTTTTTTGAATGCGCTCCAGTTTATCTTTGTATGTGATATACTGTGGGGACCAGATTGTGCACGCATACTCCAGTATACTCCTTACATACGCGAAAAACACGATCTTAAGAACAAATTTATCGGCAAATAGCTTGCAAACACGCAAAACAAAACCCAGATTTTTATAAGCTTTGTTAGCTACGTCATGTAAGGAGTAGAAGCGGTATCAAGGTCAACACGTATAGTCTGACTTGCGGTGTGTAAGTACACTCGGCTCACGTCAGACTACCCCACTTTCACTTTAAGACCACCCCTATTAACTACGTAATAAAAGCTGTTTTATAGCTCACATGTAACCTGACGTACTGCTGGCTGTACTAAAATCAAAAACCGTTTCTTTAGTCTAGGTACTCGTTATACCTAACTTCTACATTGGATTATACCGCTATTTGCTACATTTTCTTTACAAACATAATTTTGTGGAAACCTAAAAACTCAAGTATTTTGTTAAACAAAAAAAAATCACTGGCGACTCCATCCTTAAAATTGACTTTGTTCCGATGACGTCACGTATTTTATTTTATTTTAGCTTTGGATGTGAAAGTGATAGAAGATTGGCAATGTTTTAGGTAAATAAATTAGAAAATAAAATATTAAAGCAGGTTTCAAGTATTATTTCGGTTTCAAACCTTATCAATAATATTTACCTACCGATGAAACGTCATTCCATATTTTTTACGATTCATTGAGCTGTGATTTTTGCAATTTTTGACGACACACTTAGGCATGTTCATTGTTTGACGGACCACGCGTCATTAGATACTTAATCGGCTTAAAATGGCGATCCGGCCGATTAGAGCATGTGCCATAGCTGTCAGTGTGATGAGATATCCCTTTATTTATTAAATCAATGTGTCAGATGCTAAATAAATTACAGAATCCATAGACAATTTAGTAGGGATGTCATTCGATGACAACGAAAGTTACACAAAATCACAATTTTTTTTAGAAATATGCAAGAAACCGCATCACTTAATTTAACTCTACTAAATAATTTTAGTCTGCCTCTTTGCGTTTCTTCACCAGAAGGACAGAGAATGTACTGAAATTTTGTCTTTAACAGAGCACCTCTGAATCGAGCCCAATGGTTTCTGTCTGATTAATTAAACATTTTGTAATGTTAATCAAAATCTCTCACAGGAAGAAGAGCGCAAACGCCGCGAGGAACAACAACAGAAGAGCACAGTGGAGATGCTTCAGAAGCGTCAAGAATACAAGGAGAAGACCAAGAATGCCTTACTGTTCGCCGACATGCCGGTCGAGAGCAAGTCCAAAGGGCGTGGCAGGAGACGAGACGAGTACGTGTCGGACTCGGGAAGCGGCAGCGATGGGCCCAGGGAAGAAGGGTAAGTACTCAGTTTTATACTGGATTCTTACGTTTACGCGCATAGTCAAACTCATTAAAACACAATTTTACGGATTACTTCCCAATTCATTTAAAACCTGACGTTTTGAACACTACAGTGTCTGACTTGTTAACACAAGTAGACTAAGATGTTATTTCCCATTACAAAGTTTTGAAAAATTCAACTTCCATTACTTAGTAATATCAATTTACGTTACCTATTTACGCAGAAAGGGCTAACCGTGTCTTGCGATCTTGAAGTGCGAGGTTTGTGCTAGAATAGGTCAGGCTCACATTTGACACGAATTTATATCGTACGTATGATCGTTGTCGTAAGAATTGAATGCGCTCACTGAATACGTTTTCCCCGTTAAATAGGTGGTGTTCCAGTAGTAAAGTCGTCTTTAGTTGGAGCCCAATTAATAATCTGTACCTTTTAGATAATTATCTTATAACTCGAAGACTGAGGCGGCGGTTTCGCTTTTGCAGAACCCAATAGGTGCGTGAAATAGGATCGTTTTCGGACGTCGAAACTGTACGTACATATACGACTGATTCGCACCCAGTATGTGCACTCTCATAGTACTTGGAAGGTTGGGATCATTCGTGTGTTTTCGTACGTGTACGCACGAGTAAAATTCGTACGAAAATAAGTCTAATATGAGCCTGGCTTAGACAGTGACACTTACAAATTAAGACCATACATTTATTCCAGCCGCGAACCAAAGCAGAAGGGGCGCAAGAAGCGCGAGGGAGGGGGAGGGGGGGAACGCAAGAAGGGGTCGAAGAAGCGACGCGAACGAGCCTCCGGAAGCGACAGCGACCCGCCCAGGAAGCGCGGCAGGAAGAAGGTACGGTACTCTAATAATAATGTCCTCCTAGCGGAATTTTGACTACTGTCGCCAATCTCAACAGAGATTAGTCGACTGCGCGGGAGATATTATAGTGCACTAGTGTGTGCGCAATGCACAGGTGCACTAGCTGTTCCTTCACTCTCATAATTCGGTGAGACGGCAGTCCGGCCTGACCGTGAGAGATCGCAGAACGAACGGCTTAACGTGCTTTCCGAGGCACGGGGTGTTAACACCACCAACTTCCTGACTCCGGAGCTGTGTCTGAGTTATTTCAAGACAAAAAAACCCAACACTTTCGGCCCGACCCGGCACTCGAACCCGGGGCCTTGCGGATGGTACCCAGCGTACTGACCACTAGACCAACGAGGCAGTCAATTATCAAATAATTCATTATTAAAAGTCTCCATATTTAAAGCCAAATAGGAGCCTCTTTCGTCTTAGGCACTAATACACCATTCTATTTGTGTAGCATCCTACTTAGGAAATAAGAAGATGTATTCGCAGTTCACTACTTAGGTTGCTACCTTGCTAGTTGGGTGCCCCACTCTGTAAGACGATATCCGTAGTTGCGGCTGTAGCCGTCCCTATCACTACAAAAGTAGTATTGTCCGCGAAAGGGTTTACAGGGTCGCGGAGGTCAGACAGCAGTCGCTCTACTGTAATGAGCGATTTTTCTAGTGTCAAAAATCAGTACTACCTAACCTAAGTCAGGTAGATTTTTATTTATGAAAAAGTTTAGTGTTCATAAACTATTTTTTTATATTGATTTGTACTAACAGATTTTTAATAAACAATTAAGTTATCAAAAATACGTTCTTTTCATTAAATATTATTTTTATTTGCATTTTAAAACTCGCAAATTTTACGTAAATACCTCCACTACATGTCTGTACACATATTATTACAATAATTTGTTTTTGTTTTATGCTTAATGATTTCGACGCAATGAATATTTATTTAACTTAGATGAATAGCGTCGTAGCGTAGATGAAAATTCCTTATTAGTCCCACCGGATTACACAGTCGATTAATTTTTGTGAGCGAAATTCAATTTGATCCCTCATTAGATCTATCTAGACTGTGAATAGTTGACTATCGAGCGGCAACGCTTATTGTATACCTTTTTCCATCAGGGCGAGAAAGGAATCGGCCGTCGCGAGAAAGCGAAAGCCGCGGACGAGAAGCTTAGCGCGAAACAACGAGCCAAGATCGTCTCGAAGGAGACCATATCTACCTCGGAGTCAGACTCCGACGGCGGCAAGCGCAAGTCGCGTAGCCGCAGTCGCAGTGGAAGTCGCAGTCGCAGCGGCAGTCGCAGTCACAGTCCGCCTGCTAATAAGGGACGGAAGAGGATCATGTCTGCTTCTGACAGTGACAGGTATATTACTGTTGCTAACCCTAAACTGTCAATTGTTTATTTTTCAGGGTTTCCAGCACACATGGCGGAAAATTCAAATCTTGCGTTATTTATGAGACATCCTTTATTTAGGTGTACCAACAGATATTTTTTTATTAATAGGCAGACATATGACCGCGATCTCACCTGATGGTAAGCGACGATGCGGCCGTGTCTATTTACTCTTTTCTTAAAGGAATCCAGATCATGCGCTTAGGAATTCCTATACAAAATATGTGAAATCAAATGCTAAACCGGTTGATTAATAATTAAACATTGTTTTGATGAACTTCCAAATATATGATACATTTCTTTACGAGAACATGTGTGCACATTTACATAGCAATAAGCAATAAAGGGTATACCCCTTAAATATTATTCACATACACAGTAGCAGTACTTACCATGTCTTACCGAAATCCGGCATGTAAATTATAGTTTCGAAGTGTAAATTTTGGACATAAAAATCGTCTACCATCTTCAGGCGAAACTCAAACCCACGAGTCTTTGCTATCCAAACACAAATGAGGACAAACGCTCTCCCAACTGTCCCACCGAGGACAGGTATGATTTTCAATTCCTCAACCTATATAAGAAAACTAGCAGTTCCCTGCGACTTCGCCCGCCCCAAAAGTCGAATTGTCCATACAAACTTTCATCCCCCATTTCACCCACCCGATGATTTATATATAGCGACAAAAAGTAGCCTATGTCCTTCCCAGGGTCCCAAACTTTCTCTGTACCAAATGTCATTTGAATCGGTCCTGTTTCGGAGCCTATTCAATACAAACAAACAAATCTTTCCTCTTTATAATATTAGTGTAGACAACTATTCGCATACCTATGGTTAAAAAATGGTGGCAATGGTTTAAGACGACATTTTTTTTTCCAGATCCAGGTCCCGGTCGCGATCTAAGAGCAAATCCCGCAGCCGGTCTCGGTCAAAGAGCGGATCTCGATCGAAGAGTCGTTCCAGATCTAAAAGTCGTTCGAGGTCCAAAAGCCGCTCTCGTTCTAAGAGCCGTTCGAGGTCCAAAAGCCGTTCGAGATCCAAAAGCCGTTCGCGGTCGAAGAGCCGGTCTAGGTCGAAAAGCAAGTCTAGATCGAAGAGCCGGTCTAGGTCGAAGAGCGGATCAAGATCAAAGAGCCGGTCAAGATCCAGGTGAATATTGATGCATAATTATTAAATTACTAGCGTTCCTGTGCCTGCGCAAATGTCGGATTTCCCAAATAAAATTTTAACCCCCATTGTACCCCCTTAATGTTTTTATATCGCGATAAAAAGTAACCTATGTCCTAAGCCAGAGTCTCAAACTATCTCTATACCAAATTTCACCAAAAGCTGTTTAAGCGTGACGAAATGACAGACACCATGAATAAATAAGAAAATATGGTGCGACATTACATAACACAAGCGTCGTGAAAACGTCAACTAATGGTACAATGGTACAAATGGACTTAATATTCACACTAGTGACAAGCCTGGCACACTCGTACGCAATTTAGGTACTACATGCGTGGGTTTTCTATCGGTAGGGTTGTCACACGCTAGCCAGATCACCTAGGATCGATTTTATATGGAAAAAAAATGGAAAGATCCTTCTATATTCTAATAATAGTCCATTTTCATCTGTGCTAATAACAAGTCCGACAAAATACATAACATTCCATTTGTTTTTGTTACTTAAATCGTGTATGTTTTTTTCACAGGTCCAAAAGCAAGTCCCGTTCGCGGTCTCGCTCCAAGAGCAAGTCTCGGTCTCGCTCGCGCTCCAAAAGCGGCTCTCGCTCGCGCTCCGGTTCGCGGTCTCGCTCGCACTCGCGGTCGCGCTCCCGCTCCGGTTCGCGTCCGAGAACGCCCGAGTCGAGAAAGTCTGTCTCGGCTAGCGAGGACGAAGCTTAGCGTTTGTAAATACTGGCCTCGGTTTCAATGTGTCTTAAAACTAATTTTAAGCTCATTCTGTCGCTTTCACTGCTAAACAAACGAAAAGAGACAGACTACAATAATTCAGAAACGTTAAATCATGAGTTAGATTCAGTTAATAAATATTGGACGACATCACATACATTGCTCTGATCCCAAAATAAGTAGATAAAGCACTTGTGTTATGGAAAAAGACAACAGTGGCATCACAACCCTTAGATACGAGACAATATAGAAAATATGGATTTCTATATTTACCCGACTGGGGATCGAACCCGGGACCTCAGAAATGGCGACACTTTGAAAACCAGTGTGCGAGTTATTATGCAACGGACGTCGTCAAAAGTTGTGCTATTTGTCACGTTTTTTTAAAAATATTTTGCATGTTTTCGTCTAACTAGTCTTCATCGTTAAAAATACACTAACTTATCTATGAATTCTGTAATTTACAGCAACTGACAACCGTTTAGTTAGACGTTTCTAAATTATTATAGTCTGTCTTTTTCCTTTATTTAGCAGAGAAAGGGACTAAACATACTTAAAGTTAGTCGTAGAGAAGCCACTTTGATATAGAGCCAAAACATGCATATACTTTGCACAGGTGTACTATAATACATGCTTGTATGTTACTTACCCGCGCGGTAACCGGTTTATATAGGAGTGAATTATTTTGTGCGCGTGGCTGGAGTTTCCACCGATTTAATTTACAGAAGTTTTGTCGTTACCTACCTTACCTTAGTTACTGACTTCCCATCGCCTGCTTGTAATTACTCGACCAAGCCAACTAGGCTAAATTGCAATATTGTTACAATTTAGATGAAATGCCTGAGTTTATTTAAACAATATTGCTTTGTAATTACCATTGGTATTTTCGTTGTATTCGTCGTCGTAAGCCGTTTGACATTAGAGATGCGCAAAATATATCAATGAAAAGGAAAGAGTGATTCATATCATTGTGAGCTTCTGATATATATCACTCTTTTATATCTTCGACTCTTTTAACTCAGTGATACAGGATGCGAATCATCGATGAATGAGTGATTTATTTGCTTGCTATACTATGTCTCTCTCTTTCACATACTTGCGGGCAGTAACACCGTCTCACTCAGTCCTGTAGTTTAGTTCATTTTGTTCAGTCGCTCGAAAAGGAGTTGTTTATCAAAAAAGATAAAGATATGTTTGAGATGCAAGTGAGTTAGTGAGTGATTAGCTTCTTTGAAAAGATATACAGGGTGTGGCGTAAATAGTGGTCCAAAGCAAAGGTGTGGATACACTGTACACTGAAGCACCACATACCAGTATTTAAAAAAAAAAAATGTACAGGGATTTTGAAAAAAAAAAAATTTTAATTTTTTAGAAATCGTTACCTTGCCTTACAAATTTGGTTATAATTTCCAAAAATGACGGTTTTTTTTTATCCATTTTTTTTATTATTATTGCTGATAACTTGTACTTAGTACTCCATTCGTTTTTTTTTTACAAACTGAATTTAATAAAAAAAATTAAGTTTCTTTCAAAATTCAATACTCACTGCTAGCAAATCGTTTAACTTTCAATGCTTTTGGTGCAAAAAAATGTACCACACTGTCAGTGCCCATTGTTTAAAAAAAATGCCCATCTTTTGCAGATTCTAAAATGGTGCAACAATAAGTGTTACGACTTACAGGAAAAAAGATATTGCTTTTCGAAACAAAAAGGAGCCCAATTCAGAAAAACAATTTATTTGAAGTTCAAGGGTTTACAAGGGTTGTAATTTTTTTCTGTGTGGTCCAAAGCAAAGGTGTGGATACACTGTACACTGAAGCACCACATACCAGTATTAAAAAAAAAATTATGTACAGGGTTTTAAAAAAAAAAAATTTTTTTAATTTTTTTAGAAATCGTTACCTTGCCTTACAAATTTGGTTATAATTTCCAAAAATGACGGTTTTTTTTTATCCATTTTTTTATTATTATTGCTGATCACTTTTACTTAGTACTCCATTCGTTTTTTTTTTTTTACAAACTGAATTTAATAAAAAAAAATAAGTTTCTTTCAAAATTCAATACTCACTGCTAGCAAATCGTTTGACTTTCAATGCTTTTGGTGCGCCGGCGCTGCTTACACCCCGAATTGAATTGGAATGGTCATTTTTGGAAATTATAACCAAATTTGTAAGGCAAGGTAACGATTTCTAAAAAAATTAAAAAAAATTTTTTTTTTTAAAACCCTGTACATAATTTTTTTTTAAATACTGGTATGTGGTGCTTCAGTGTACAGTGTATCCACACCTTTGCTTTGGACCACACAGAAAAAAATTACAACCCTTGTAAACCCTTGAACTTCAAATAAATTGTTTTTCTGAATTGGGCTCCTTTTTGTTTCGAAAAGCAATAACTTTTTTCCTGTAAGTCGTAACACTTATTGTTGCACCATTTTAGAATCTGCAAAAGATGGGCATTTTTTTTAAACAATGGGCACTGACAGTGTGGTACATTTTTTTTGCACCAAAAGCATCGAAAGTCAAACGATTTGCTAGCAGTGAGTATTGAATTTTGAAAGAAACTTAATTTTTTTTATTAAATTCAGTTTGTAAAAAAAAAACGAATGGAGTACTAAGTACAAGTGATCAGCAATAATAATAAAAAAAATGGATAAAAAAACCGTCATTTTTGGAAATTATAACCAAATTTGTAAGGCAAGGTAACGATTTCTAAAAAAATTAAAAAAATTTTTTTTTTTTTGAAAACCCTGTACATAATTTTTTTTTAAATACTGGTATGTGGTGCTTCAGTGTACAGTGTATCCACACCTTTGCTTTGGACCACTATTTACGCCACACCCTGTATATCATTTTTGTCATTCATTTAGGAGTTACACAAGTCTATTAGACATTCGTGTAGTTGGCTTGGTCAAGTAGTACATTATTATTACCTTCTTGTGTGGAATAGCATCGATGAGGTAGATAAGCTCAAAAAAATTACAATTTTCTTGTATATTATCATCACTGTTACTGAACATCCAGCAATAAAACCATCTTGCGTTGTATATTTTGAGCCAATAGATAAGTTTCGTTTACATCTGTGGAAGCTGCACTTCACCACCTTGTTTACCTAATATGTATTTTAATTCACAATGGTAACAAAAGGTAACATGCTGCAAGTACCTAACTTGCAAATGTGTGAATTGTAATATTAATATATTAATTACCTACTACTACTACTTTGAATTGTCATTGTTTCCTACCACTTTTCTCAAAATATTCTAGATCAGCTTGACCATGTTTTATTTTATGATTTCACTGTTGCTTCTTCACTTACAAGCCTGTTTAGTTTATTTGACAGTCTGCCTGTGTATATGAAACAAAATAAAATGTAAAATCCATCTATGCTTTTTATTAAATAGGTACTCGATATGAATAAAAAATAAAGGAAAGGCATTTTCCAATTCTACAAAAATAAAACAATTTGTCATGAAAATGTTGTATATTTTACAAATTCAAAATCCACAAGTAATAGATTATTTCCGAAGACACTTGTTTAGTTAGCTCACAAAACAAACATTATCCAGTTTGTTTTAAAATAACACACTGTTAACAAAAACTTCCAATGTGAGGTTAATCTTTCAGCAGTATGGTGTTCGAGTTGAGGAGGTTCATATTTTTCTATAAAAGATAACAACAATTCATAGCTTACAATAACTCTTTATCGATATTAATTTAACACAACCATTCCTATTCATAAAACAAATATTTATAGAACAAGCAAAACAACATTGGAGAGTAGATTACCTAATGGACTAATTGGACTAGTAATATTACGCATAATATCTTATCATTAATAATTGAGCGTCAATTTAACAGTTTTGATTAATGATTATTTCAAGCTAGAATCAATGGCTGAATATTACATTTGAGATAATCAATGATGCTCTTACAGTGGTCCAACATAAACATTATCCTATTAGTAGTTTGTACCGGAGTTCCGGAGAATTCTGGATAGACGCGTGAACCGTGATGACGCGAATTATTTCCCGAAAACGGTTTATCAATAAAATAAATTGGGACTTCATGGTGGAACCGCTTTTTTTTTTTCAAATATATTCGAATATCATTGCAGTCCATTCACTAATGTATCTGACAAAGTTGCTAATTAGAGGGATTTTTTTTTGACATCTGTGATTGCACAGCAATAATCGCCCATATCGAATGCACCGTAAAGGTTGTCTAATAACAATGATTTTTATCATTGTCCCTTTCAAACTGTAAATAACAAAGGTAAACATTTCAATCGGACCACTGTACAATATTTATACAACTTGAAAACAATTAATTACTATACTTTAAGGCATATAGGCATCTTTCCTCTAATAAGTTAAAACTTTTTCATCTTTTAATAAACGTATTTACGGACAATATTAAATGGTTTCAAGTACCATAAACCTCTGAACTTGCACTAAAATCTTGGAAATTAAATAACAATAATAAAAATATCAAATTCGAACTAAAATCACAGTTAAAATCTTACGCTAAATACAAGACTAATTAGTTGGTAAAACCGCTGTAATATTTTAGAGATCTAGGTAATAATATGATTGGAATATACCAAAAAGGCGAAATAATATATAAGGGTATGTATGTATGTAAGGTGAACATTAAGTAGTAAAAGTTTTAGTTAAAAATAAACAACTTTTTTTCCCATACTAAGTAAATAAATTGTTTTTTTACCGAAAGTGTTGACAACCCTGAATCTGCGATCATTCGTTAACGAAACCCCCGCCCGCAACCCTCGCCCGCCGCATGATCAGCTGATGCGCGCCGCGACGCGCTGCTTTCTTACAGCCCGCCCACCCAAAACTACCTAAGTAGGTACCTACCTATCTTAGCTTTGATGGGAATGGGACTGAATGATAACAACGATAATCAGATTAATGCATTTATTTGCAAAATTAGAGACAATAAAAATTATCAGGAAGGTATATTTCTTTTTTAAAACTATGTACAGAAAACAGTAATTAATGTTTAGAACAATAACACCAACTATGACTTTTACTTACATTTACAAAGAACAACACATTAATTTACTGAAACTCATAATTTTACCCAGCAAAAAATGAAAACGGGAACAAATTCTCTAATGACAAGTTCATACAATGTAACTAATAGGTACGAAGTAGGTAATTATTTGATGGTAAATAACTAGTACTCACCCTAAAAATCTACACAACATAACTACGACATAATTTGCTAACTAGTAATATTTTTATTGTAATAAACAAACATCAAATTTATTTTCTTGTATGATCTGTTTTGTGTTACATACTACCAACACTTTGTGCACATAGCTTCACTACAAACGTAATGACTTTTAGGTAGTTCGCCTTATTATCACTTTAAAAATGGCTCAAAATGTCTGCCACCGTGCTCAATGCAAGCAGCGACTCTGCGGTTCATCGATATCCTCACGTTTTGCAGCATCTGAGGCGTAATGGCTTGTAACGCTAGGTGTATTTTATTTCGCATTTCGTCAGCACTATTGCACTCCACTGCGTACACTTGGTTTTTCACGTAGCCCCACAAAAAAAGTCCATAGCGGTAAGGTAGGGCAAACGGGCAGGTGGTAGCGGGCTGCACTGGACCCCCTCTGCCAATCCACTGAGCACCATGTCGTCCATCGAGATATTCCAGCTCGAGACACAGGTTCCTGAAGCAGGTGTACGAAGGTAAACGCCGCTGCTCCGCGAGGGGCCTGCCATCGAAGAACCGTTGACGATACAACTCGCGAGCACCATTGATGCTTCCGAAAGAAGCGCCCACGCATAAAATCATTTCATAGTATTCACTATTTGAATACGAAGAATGTTCTTCACGAGACATACTGATCGAAATCGGAGATCGAAGTTCGGAAAATTTGGATAGCGACTGCGCAACGAGAACGAATACGAGCAACTAAAAAAGTAGAAAATTGTAGAAAAAAAGTAGGGACATTTTGCAGGGTTCGATGTAAGTAATGGAAAAAACCCTTAACCTAAATTAAAGTTTCACTACTATTTTAAAGAAAGTAGGAATATCAAAACTTATTTTAAGTTAAACAAACAAATCACTAAAGTTATCAAATACACTTTTTTTTATTAAAACATTTTTGTAAATGTCTTAAATTTTATCTTTTCGAATATGCGGATCCCGTAATATTTTTAATTATTTCCGGGAGGCGGGGCTAAGGCGTAGGTGATAGTCCCGTGACAGGATATTATTGGCTAAACGCATCGTTGTAATTTTTTCGGAACGATTACTGATTGGTTCGGCGCGCTTTGACTTTTGACTTAAAGGCGCCGCAGTCCACGTGGACTGCATTGTTTGGTCAATGATAAAATAAGTGCAAAGGAGCCACTGAGTTAAAACTATTGGTAGAATGTATTTGCCCAGTTACTGCTGTTGTGAAATTGTATTATTATTTTTAGTTGTCTGTCTAACTTATTATTTTTATTTCTAAATTATTATTTCTAAGTCTGAACGAATAAAATAACGAACCCAAAACAATAGCGAAGCAGATTTATTCAGACGAAGTAACAAACGAAGTATCTACCTAGATGGCGTTATTCGCCATTAGTTCGCGCTAGTGTCCGATATCACCCGGTAGGTCAAGTATTCGCGATAATTTTGTCATATTGGTGGTGATTACGGTAGAGCGAATGAATGAAATTCATCAAGGACGTTGATCAGTACTAAGTCATGCAGCACCAGAATTTCGAATAAAGCTCATCCACGACTTTAAACACTTCATGATATCTCATAATATCTCATAATCTCAAATATCGTCTTATAGTTGTTTTATTAGGTAATGTTCAATAATCAATTCTTCACCAGTAATAACATCTAAGCGTTGCAACACAGTGAGAAACCGAAACACCTAAAGCGACAAATTTATTGTTATTTAATTAATTCAATGATCATTGAGAGGATCACTGCACATTTTATGAAAGTTTCACATCTGTTTCCTACTTAATCTCGATTTATGAGTTTGTTTACACTAACAGCTGATATTTAAGGTTGTCACCGATAAGTTTTTGTTAAAACTTTAGCATCAATTTACTCAGTAATTTATACTCGCATGAGTTTGTGGTTGTGCATAGGTATTAAACATTTACTACTCTACACGTCCTTTAAATTTTATTTCGCCTTTTTGATACACCCAGTATTTATACTGCTAAAAAACTGTAAAGGTTATGTATAAAGTATAAACAACTATTTATTTTAATCTATGTGTAATACTTCTTTGAAATAAATTGGTCAGCGTTAGGTATTGTTATACACGTACAGCGGTTTTTAAACTGTAAATTTAAATACTTAAATCTCCAGAAGTACCCTAAATATTTTTCTATTCAATGTTATACAATTCCGATACATTTTCTCTCATAGATACTAGTTTAAAATTTCATACAAACGTTCCTAAATGTAATATTTCTATTAAAAAACTGAGTAAAAATTCGAGTATGTGGCAGTATTTGTATTTATATCGAGATTAGTGGTCGATTATTGCTAAGTAGATTTATAAGAAAAATAATAACCGCATAAACGTGATCTGAACTAAAACTGTATGTTATTATTACTTACGCTTACAATAATGAGATTAGCTATAATGATAAATATCAATTATTTATTTATCAATTTAGGTTTTATGAGAGTTTGTGTTGCAAAAATATAGTATAAGACAAGTGATGATAATTTATCAATTCCTGGCTGGAGATGATGACTTCTTCAGTAACAAATTATCTCCATTAGTAACTATTTGTGCGTTATAGTATGTATATTTTCAAGTATTTTTTCTTTGTTCATATTTAAACTTGGGCTATTTTTAGGGAAACTGAAATGACTGCGAGTTAAAATAAAACTTTTTTAGATAAGGACAATAATATCCATGTGTGGTCGATCAAAACCCATGGTGACCTTTCTTTATTGCCTCAAGAGTTCTGAATGAAAGTAATGTGTTTTTTTATAATCGCTTAAAGCTTGTAACTAAGTAACACGCAAGTGCCTAACACTGAATCTTAACTTTAAGAGCACGACTTTGAGTTCACATTTGTTTACCACGAAACGGCTGTCACGCATCCAACGATACGCGCGATATGTGAGCTACCCATCAAACGAACGCCGATTCAACTTACTAAATATTAGTCTTATTTTAATAATTCTATGTATATCCATTGCTACAGAACTATACTTACGCCGAGACTAAGAAGGGTCCTTGCTCGTGCCGTTCGTTTGGGTGAAAGTGACGGTCCCATTAGCCATGGTTGTGTGGGGCCCTCCGAGGAACGACGTGAATGTCGTGTCCCTGCTTATTGGCGGCTCGAGACCCTCAATAGGGATGCAGTCCAACGTCGGAACGGTGTATTCCCTGTGGGATACATAATATAGACATTAAAACCAGTCTTATCTAGCTGACTGTATTTATCAAATCAATCACTCCGCAGTTTAGGTATGAAGCTACAAGAACACACGCGGGGTCGACCTCGGTCGGCTCGAATGTTTGATACTCACTCAACGAGTTTCGCGTCGGTTATTTGTCCCTATGCAGTCGGGAGACAGGGCAACGCGATAGGAAGAGAGTAATAGTTCTAGGTGAATATATCGCTGGAAAATATATTGCATTTCATTGAGTCGTAGCAAGAGTTATTTAAATGTTTTGCGGAGTTGTTTTTCTGTAAAATTCTGTGATTACGTTTGTTTTAGAAGTTAAAGTTTTATGCTAGGACATCACGATTTACTATAACCTTTATCAACGTCCAACACTACGTTTCCCGAAACGTGGTCTCCATTCGAGAACCTTCCTACTCCAACGCCTGTCGGTTCTGCGATAGACATGACCAGCCCACTGCCACTACAGCTCCTCTACGATATCTATGATTTTCGTCTTATGGTGGATGATCTCGTTCAGGATTTTATCCCTTAGCGAGATCCCCAGCATAGACCTTTCCATAGCTCGCTGAGTGACATGCAGTCGGTGGGCCAGCTTGACTGTAAAGTTCCACGTCCCGGCCCCGTAGGTCATGACAGGTAGGACGCACTGGTTATACACCCTGCTCTTCAGACACTGCGGTATTGGCGAAGGTAAGATGTTACGCAACTTCCCAAATGCTGCCCAACCTAGCTGCACCCTTCTGGCGATTTTGCGCTCGAATTTTGGCATAACATCTGTTAAAGAATCTGCAGACTGTACGTAAAGGGGTGAGCGACACCGACCACCTTCGTTTGCGCGGGACCAAAGGGCCTAATTGTCACCGCTACAGCAGTGTTACTTACATAGAGACGTTGTCCTGCGACTGCACGGAGTCGTTGACGAGCTGCGGCAGCGCGGGCGCTGGGGGGGGACTCGTCACGCGCGCGCTGAATAAGAACACGCCCACCATCGCCAACAGGTACGACATGAAGTATAACGCGTGGAACTGAAAGTATGTTGTGGGTTAGTGTTAGTTAACGACCTTAGCAGTTCAAACATAGGACTCAAATCACACTGAAGTGGCAGCGGCCGACAGCGATGCGGCGAGCAGGTAATGTCAAACCATTATAAACTTATACGCTAGCGGCGAGTAGGCACGCGCTGCAGCAAAGTCCTGGGCTGTGCTTTTTATTCTATCAAGTGTATCTAGATTTTTTTAAACTATACATAAAATAATACTTTGACATTAAAACTGCTCGCCG
Source organism: Pyrausta nigrata (assembly GCA_949316185.1). Lineage (NCBI taxonomy): Eukaryota > Metazoa > Arthropoda > Insecta > Lepidoptera > Crambidae > Pyrausta > Pyrausta nigrata. The sequence goes on along the minus strand of OX438947.1, from coordinate 14,045,870 downwards.
CCATTTCAGTGTGATTTCAGCCTTTAAAGCTAGTGGTTGTGGACCTTTGGAGACAGCTAGTAAAAGTTAGGAAACTTGGGTACGGCCTAATTTGTTTTTGTTAATGAAGACGAAATAAAGTTTCATCTGGCCAGGTAATAATGTGTGCAGAGTAAACAAACTAGATTAATAATTATTTTTGAATCATATTTTAGTTCTGGATGAGACCTACTGTATTAGAAGGGTCTTGATTGATAGCAACAGATTTTATTCATACAAGTTTACAGATTTAAAGGCATTGAAAGAAAGAAAGAAAATACATTTATTAACAAACGGACATCACATTACACACAAAAAAAACTATACATAAAAGGCATGAATATTAACTTAGTACATTATTTTTAAACTCAACTTACCTTGAACTGAAAAATATACATCCCAGCTATGAGTGTGTAGTAATCGGCTGACAAGAATGACAGATGCAGAATAATAGACCCTGCATCTCTGAGCATAAAACACTGCAGAATCTGAAATATTGTCTGGGTTGTGCAGTAGCTTCCCAACTGTACGATAGTATCTAGTTCATACCAGTTGAATATCATTAGCTCACTGAATTCCAGGAAAAATGTTTGAGTGCATGACACTACACTTCCTATTAGGCCTAGCAAGGCTAAGTAGTCTGAGCAGGATTGCGTTTTGAGCATCATCTCTTGGAGAACTGTCACCATGGCATAAAGAAGAGATCCTCCAAGACATAACATATCACCCACTAGCTGGTTTTTGCCTAAAATTTACAAAATATGATGTACTTTTATGTGTTAGTGGTAGCAGATGTATCTCATCGGTACAAGCAGCTTTCAGCAAAGGTTGTTGAGTATTTAGCCACTACTGTAGAAATCTTTACCAGAAGTTAAACAAAGCAAAGAGTGAAAGAAAGATGCAACTTTATTTTACCATCAGTAGGAGCCCCTTCTACATCAGCCCACACCACACACACCACCGCCATAAGGCCTAGTGTAGCCCCAGCCACATGGGCCACTCCAAGCCGTTGGCCCCTCCAGGCACCACCAACCAATGCGGCTCCAACTCCGCTACATGCTAGCAGCTGTCAGCTTAATACTGATGTGTATCGCTGAGACAACACTAGCAACCAACTGGCTTCTACATCCAGTACACATGCGATTAGTACTATCCACCACCTTCTAAAAGTAAATATTATTTTGGGATACACCAACATTTTTCAACTGTTTGTTTATAACCATAAAAAAATATGGAAAGCCACTTACTTGGTAATTTTTTGCAACCCGTTACATAATAAAGTCGGGGTAAATAATATAAACAGCGTTATGTACGGTAGTACGAGCTGTCCTGTGGTTGGAAATTGCCAAGTTGCGCTCTGAAGAAGCGTCGTCAATATGCACTTCCCACTCAGCAACAGTGACAAAACTTGACCCAAAATAATACTGCGCCATATTTTCCTACAAGAAAAACAGCCCTATAAAATAAGAACACTGCATACAAGCAAAAAATACTAAACACAGCAGGATTCTGCTAATACTAGCCATCGCCCCAACTCCGAAAAATAGGCCTCTATTTTATCACTGAAACTCGCGTCTTCCATAGTTTTTCAATCGGTTAAAGGCTAAGCAGTGTCTTCAAGTGGAAGAGAACTCCGTCAAATAAGTTATTTTGTTAAGGAACAGCTGAAAACCAGAAAAAATTGCCATAATTTTCTCGACAAAGGGCAAGGCAAAACTATTGGCGATTTTGACATTTCTAAAATCTGACAGCACGTCCTACGCAGATAAAAATCTTTTGTCAAACAATTGTGAAAAATTATGAGCTCATAATTAATGAGCTCACAAATAGTGAAGGGTTGACAAACAACTTTTTTTTTGGCTTAAAAGAGCAAAACTCAGAGCCGTAAAACTGTTTATAAAAAAAGGTTGACATATGTGAAACATAAAAAAATTGGTTTGTTTCTCTTTACAATTTGTGGTTTGGTTTGTGTTGTTTAGATTTGTGGAGCGGGCAGCCGTTTTTGTGTAATATAAAACTAAATTACTGCGGAAACGCTGTTTCAAAATATAAAAACAAAAGCGTGGAAACTAAATTATGGCTGATGGTAAGAGAATATCTGAATAAATGCATCAGTCAATATAATCTATCCCTCCTAACCTAAAAAATATAACATCAGTTATTTTTCTGTTATTCCACTTTTTACTTTGCAGAAGATGTTATCCGCAGAAGGCTTCTTATTGATGGTGATGGAACCGGAGACGACAGGAGATTAAATGTGCTTTTGAAGACCTTGATAAAGTGGTGCAATAGCACTGACGAAAAGCCGGAGGAAAGGTAAAAATAACACCATTAAAGGAGTACCTAGTCCATAAAAATTGCCACTGAACCACACCATTATTACAGTCATCATTCGCTTGCCCTGTTTTCATTACCTTTGAGTTCAGTGGAGTATGTAAATCATAATAATAGATTGTTTATTTTTATTTCATAAGTTACTGCTAAAATGTACACACCATATTTAGAATTTATATGTGGAAACACGTAAATGGTGTTTAGTTACAAATCTAGTGAGTAATTCAGTTTTTAAGATACTGTAGTGTTTTCCTAATAAAATAATATTGTGCCTCATAGAGTCCATTCATCTTTTTCTTTCTGGGTCCTCATCTTCCCTCCCATACACTACATTATCACTTTTTGTCACTTGTTGCTCCTCTCTTCTCATTTCCATACAAATAAAATAGTTTCATTAAAGTAGGTACCCATCTGTATGTTGCACTTTATTTTCAGCAAATCAACTCATGATCGAATGCTGGCCCAACTTGCTCAGTGTGAGTTTGCTGTAACAAAATCTCAATTGGCCTCTGAAATGATGGCTGCAGAGCTAACAAGCTATGAGGCGCTATCACAAATCCTGGAAACTGGCATAGAAGTGGCTAAAGGCAACATTGAAAAGAGTAAAGCTGATCTTGCTGAGGCAAAGACCGTTCGCAAGAATCGGATTGAATATGATGTATTGGCTAAGGTTATAAGTGAGCAGCCTGATAGAAAAGAAACACTAGAACAGCTCAGTACACTGAAAACAGAATTGGGTAGTTTAGAATCGACAAAACAACAGCTTGTGAGCCGCTTGGCACTAAGGAAGAAACAGTTCCATGTGTTGGTGACATCAATACATCAGTTGCAAGCATTATTAGATGAGCCAGATGACACAGAATCATTATCTGATGATGTTGATATGAAAGAAGAAGCAGCTGAAACTTCGTCATAATTAGTTTAATTTTTATACTTATGTAAGAATAAAGTAAGGATTTTTCCATATAATAAACTAAATATTTCAATTATTTTAGGTTCTGTTCATTCATATTTATTTAACTATATTTTTTTAACTAGAATAGGATATGTACATTGTAATGTTTTATTTATAATTAATTTTGGACACTGTTAATTCCATGTTACAAAATTGATTATCTTACATAGATAATGATCTAGTGATAGTTCATATTTTTAGGGACCATATTTTAGTTTTCACCTTGACAAAGCCTACCAGCATAACAGGTTTAATTAATTAATAAGTATAGACGTAGTGAGTTTTTATACTGTTAGTTTCTGTGTCATGGTCTGATAATAGTTCTGTTAGGAATTTCATTGGAAAGAACAATTTTTATTTTGCTACGCCACGGTTTGCCCTTTCAAATCCTCAGTGACTCATAATCATACCATAACGTAAATATTGAGTCCCACGTGAGCTATAAACACATACTCGTATGACGGGTATGAGTAACAGTGCGAAGAATTTTCGTTTTATGTCGTATTTCAACGTTTTTATAGTTGATTTTTGATAAACTGCGGGTTGTAGATGCTCCACGATTATTGTATGTGATGAGGGCATTGCGTGCGTGCACACACGGGAATTTTATATTGGAGCCAGTTCAACGCTGAACACTATAAATGTCTCTTTTTAAAAGTCAATAGAACACGATTAATTATTAACGGTCCACCTGCGGAATGTACAATCGAGAGGTTTAGTGTTTAAATGTGTCTTTTTATTTCGAAATTATGATATTTCCTTTATAAAGCGCTTATAGAAAACATTTAAAATACCTTGTAAAATGTATTTACCTCTAATAAGCAACGTTTCTAGTAGTAGTGTTGTGCAGGATAGCTATAGATTTATGGGAAACTAGGGCTTAAAAAAAAGGAATTTTAAAGGAACAGTACAAAGGCACGAAATATAGGATGACAACTGGTTTTATTTTCAAAAGTGACAAAATCAATATAAAAAAATATATATTAAAAAAGACAAAAAGCCTCCGCACGCACATCAATAATGTGCGTGCGGTACAAGTGTAGTAGTCCTTCAAACATAATAACACAAAAACGAATATCCTAGATTGTAAAGAGACACATTCGTTAGTACGCAGACAATTCTCCCCAGCGCAGCTGCGAAAAAACTGGGATACCTACTTCATTATCATGTTATCCAATTCAAAAAAATCCAATTGAATTGAAGAAAAAATAAATTTATTTAAAAAAAATAACAAAAACCGACTTCAAAACTGCCTACAGTGCTAATTAAAACTTAAAATTTTATAAACAAATTTAAACTAAAAAGTACAAAATAATATTTTTATTACCTAACTGTTCTACAAAATTATACAAGAAACCTATTTCCAATTTATTATCTGTTATTTTTTGGAGTCGGTGCCAACCAAGCTAGATATTCTATCTACTCTAAGCAGCCAAGAGATGGTTTAATCCTGTCCTTACTTGCAAAAAAACATTAGAATTAGAATTTCTGGCACCGACTCCAAAAAATAACAGATAATAAATTGGAAATAGGTTTTGAAGTCGGTTTTTTTAAAATAAATTTATTTTTCTATTTTTAGTTGAAATTTAGTGTAAGGTGCAACATGGGTAGACCTACTAATGCGACAGCGTCATTTGGAAGAAAGTAGTAACTAGAAGGAAGACCGTTTAAAGAAGAACAGGAAAAGATTTGCCAATAGCATTTTAAGAGGGAGGAGGGGAGGCAAAGAGGAGGGAGCTGCGCCTTTGACTTTGTTTTGTTAGCATCCTATGCAGTGCCGGACAAAACATCTGGTGTTTTAATTACTAAACTCCTAATTTTTAAGGAGTTCCACCATCAGCTCAGCTCCACATAATGACTATCAGACGTAACAACATGTCAACATTAAGATACTAGTACGAAAACAATATACGTGCCTTCAAAATTTGAGGGTTTCCCTCGATTACACCAAGATCCCGATCCCATCATCAGATCTCGACTGGGCCAAAATGGGACCAACTAGAAGGTATAGCCTCTAGGTAAACATATTTTTTTTTTCAAATCGGTCCACAACTGACTGAGATATGCGGTAACATAGCCATAAAAAACATACAGTCGAATTGATAACCTCCTCCTTTTTTGGAGTCGGTTAAAAATACTTACTATCACAGCAATGTAATATTGTTGGGTTTTTACTGTTGACGTAGGTCCTTGAAGAATTCGCCCGGGCAAATATCATGTCCAAAACTAAAGTGAGCGCAAGTGCGGGAAAAGACTATTCTCAACTGAAAAACTTAATACTTTCTTCAGTGATTGTACACAGTCGAAAAACTAAACTTTTAACGCGCAAGTCCGCAGCGGGTCTTACATAAAGTGGCAGCCACTACGAATCGGCTACGGTGGGCAGCAGACGCGGCCGCTCCGCCCAGCGAACTTCGCAACGGCACTCTTGAAAGAAAATGCCTTCCTTATGGGACTACCTCCACTTTAACAGGCAGTACAACAACAAACGCAACCTAGAGGAGGGGTTATTCCAAATCGCGTCGCAGACGTGCAACATCTTGGTCAAAGTGAACAACACAAACAACATTAACTTGACCAGGAACGACCGGAGCGATGAGTACGGTTGCGCGGGCCCGCCTAAAGGAAAAAGTTCTATGCAGATCTGCGTGCCGAAGTTTAAGAGGAACTCGATCACGTCGGGCTGCAACCCAGGACTTTCGGTGAGTGTTTTTTTGTCGTTTGGAGTTTGAATTTATGCTTTATTTCGTGAAATGTTACGTTAGTTGAATTACTTTTTTGTAGTCTTGATGAAATAATGCGTAAAATGTGATACCAAATTTGGAAAAGTTGTAGATTGCGATTAACAATTTCTATAGTTAAACGAATAAATTCAGAAGCTAAAATATGCCCTTTTAGGCAAGAGAACGAGAAAGGAGAACTGAACTATAAATCCAGTAATTTGAAAGAAGTTGATCTTCGTTTTGCCTCGCTATTATCAGTCAAAGGACATATTTCCGGTCACCGGTGTAATAAACATTATAATAGATGTCTATACCACCGCATTATTTCGTACTTTACTACGACTCGACGTAATCTGCATTAAGTGCCCCCTGAAAAAACAATGAGTTGGTGTGCATGACACGAAACCTGATAGACGTTTCCGACGTCCATCAAACTTTTTATATGATAGATAACTTACGTCCTTGTCTTCGCCGTAACAGCAAAGATGCATACGCGCGCAGGCCTTTGTAGCTAGTACACTTTGATTGTTCAGTGGTAATAAACGATATCCGATGCCCTGGACACCTGGTTCTGTGGTGATTTAGTCGTGCGGTGCTCCGAAATACATGCAAGCTGATTCCGCTCGAGGTACGTGCATTTGTCAACGTGCATTGTTTATATTGGTATTTATTTTTTACGGTGGCGTGTGGTGCGATCGTTGGCACATATCGATTTTGTGGCAAGGAAGACATCGCGACCACACCAGACGCGGCTAGCCTGACCTTGTTCCAATTCACGTATTTAGTATTAATGCTCTTGATGGACATTAGTAACCTACACTGCACGACTGTCTTTTGCATTTGATTAGAGAATCTGCAAAGTGAAGACGGCACTTAAATAAAACTCGTAATTTTAACCATGGAAAAATCAGCACATGCATCTTTTATTAAACTTGCTGTAACTAAGTAGGTAGGAAAGTCGTAGGTAATGGACCAATTAAGAAAAAGTTGGGACTCGTGGTGTCGTATCGGGAGGTCAAGGACACGGCATGGATAAAAGCAGTATAGGAATACCTCACCGACAAGAATTTAGATAGAACCCAAGTAATGTCAAATAAGTGAATATGCTGTTAACGTACCTACGTTAACAGCATAGTCACTTATTTGACATGATTCCATGGAATTATCTTGAGTGCTTGAACATTATAAATGCCTAACATTTCAGTCATAAAATAGAGATATTCAGTCTGAAAGAACCTTTTAATACAATTCAGGGGAGGTCTCGTGGGAATTCCGGTACGTGAACCGTTCACTAGTCTACATTTTCAGAAAGCATGTAATTCGCGTGTGCTTTTAAAATAAGAAGTCATTTAGGCTGTTTAGCGAAAAACCGAGCCTAATAATACCTGTAATAAAGTAGATTATACAGTGTGTCCGGGTTTGGACCAGCGATAATTTATGGGCTATTAGTTCATCAAATGTTAGGTCCTAACTCGGGGGGAGTGGACTCTTGAAATGGCAGCCATTTCAATTATTTTAAAAAATACTATTTCTGTGGATCTGGCTGGAGGTCCTAAAACTCCTAAAAGTTATGAAAATGATTTGAAAAGTAACGGTATCGCCTATCAAGCGAAATAAAGATCAATTCAAAAGTATTAACCATCATAGAGAAAAAAAAAATTAAAGAAACTATTACGAAACTAAACAAAAAAATTAAATTTTTCAGTTTTTTTTTCATTAGGATTATGTCTCTAAAATTTGATAAATAAAAGGCCCTTAAATCGCTAGACGAAACCCGAACAACCTGCATTATAATTTTTGAGCATAAGAACAATAAGCATTCATGATGCTAGTTGATATTCTGTGATTAGTGTGTGTAGACACAGATAAATCGACACACGTACCTACCTATCGAATTGAACCAAATTAATAATAAGTATGTCTCTTACAAGCTTTTTACTACCGATTACGAAGATTCTCAACATTCTTCATTATATTTCTGAAAATATATGCTAATATAACGTGTAGGATAGGTAACGTAAGGATTTAGAATTTTAATAACATTTTTCAAACTCTCCTTTATACAATACAGAGTTCCTAAGTAAAATAAAAACAGAGTACATTCATCATATATATTCGAAAGTATAACAACGGGTCACACTTTCGAACACCGGCCGATAACGATCTAGACCAGAAATAATTCTTAATATCGAGCAACTATGCAAATCTCTTCGCGTACAAAACGGTCGAGAAACACGCAATCGTAAGCCTAAGCTATGTCGATAATAATACTCATTCTTCATTGTAATAGGTAAGTATATACGTTATCATTTACTCGAAGCAATACAGGGTGTTAGATAAGACGTTGGATTCGTCTCGCTGGGCACGCAATAGCGTTTTTTCCCCAGTATTGAAATGAAATTAAAGCTTCCCATATACTATCTTAGAACTCTAAGTATACTATTATCACAAGGCGATGGGTACAGTGTGTGTGAGTAAACTGAATTTTTAATTTCTATTGCAAACCATGTACCGTGCAATTAACGAAAATTGGGGTCTTTAACAAATCCTAATTTTCACGAAAACTGATACTTTTACTAAAACTATAGGTATATTGGACTCATATACAGGCTGTCCCGTAAATTAGCGTCAAGCGAGTGTGACGTCATTCTATTGCTCAAATACAACAACTTTTTCTATGGGATCAACATCGAAATCTCAAAAAAATTTTTGGCTTCCCCATACAAAAGTGCCGATCGGCTGAAAGCAGTTTGTATGAAGAAGTCAAAAATTTTTTTGAGCTTTCGATGTTGATCCCATAGAAAAAGTTGTTGTATTTGAGCAATAGAATGACGTCTGTCTCGCTTGACGCTAATTTACGGGACACCTTATATGATAAGATAGCTCTGCGAACGGTCTACCACCAGCTCAAGGGTAACCTATCCATCCCATTATTTTCGGTACACAGGAAATTCAAAGGAAAACAGGATTATTTGAATCCCTCGTATACCCTGTATAATCTGAAATGCAAATGTGACATCAAATTTTCTTAGCGATGATTATAGTAACTGCCAGTTGAACAAAATCAGTTAATTTGTCTAAAGATAAACATTACGATTCTTCCGATAATTAAACTCTAAATCTCAATATTTTTTTGGAAAGGTTTCTAACTGAATTTCGTCAAACCGCTTTGGAGCTATTTCTTAGAAATCAGACTCAAGCCTGTTTTTCCACCCCACAGCTTAGGTTAGTTAGGTATAATTAATGTACGTAGCTACTTCGACACTTTCTCGAATAAAAAGCATGTTAGTAGTAGGTATTATTAGATAAAAGGTATAGCATAGCAATTTCTTTAAATACAACTTACAGGCAAAAATATTTGTTACAGTTTAGGTTATTCATTGTAGTAAGGTAATGTACTTGAAAAAAGTCTTTAAGTGCTTTCCCTAACGCGTAACGGTCATTATTGTTAATGTAAAATCTATTTCGATTGTTAATCCCCAAATTATTCGGACTCGATAGCTTATGCACTCATAAATCTCATAATAATTTCCATTATCAACTAATTAAATAAAACCGGGGTTCTCGTAACAATATTCTATTATACACTGACGGCTGGCTTCACCGATAGTACAAGCTTTTAGTTTAGTTAGTAGTTGACAATAGTGAACGGCGCGGGTGTTGAAACTTGGAGAAGTTTAGCAACAGTTGACGAGATAGAAGAGTAAAATTATTCAACAGAAACTGTCCCGAGTCCCAGTAAGTGTCATGGTTAACACAGCTTAATTTAGTTAGACAAATGATTAGGTAGGTCTTTAGAAAACTAGTTTGTATTGCTAAACCAACATTTACATTTTTTAAATTCATCTTTTTGCTGTCCGTTGTTAATTGAACCATTATTTGTACTAATATTACACGCTTTTATTTAGCTTGCAATGTAACTAACTATGTATGTTTGTTCGGGTGGACTCTTACAACTCAATTTTGAATCTACAACCGATCGAGCTGAAATTTTGTATACACGTTTAGTTTGGATGACAATGCATGGTAAGATGCATGACGTCATTCTAAATTCAACATGGCGGACCATCCAAGATGGCGGACTCGTTATTTTCAATGCACTTCTACAATATTAGCATCAAATTAAAGGGCTTGCTGAGAATAATTGTATAAAAAAGTGATTTCACTGTAAATCCAATATAGCGGGCTTCGAACGATGGCGGACTAAGTTTTGTATACTTTCTTACTATATGGGTATCAAATAAAAGGGCTTGCTAAGAATTACTCGATACATAAGGTAACGTCACTCCAAATCATATATGGCGGCCTCCTAGAGATGGCGGACTAAGTTTTTGATGCTTTCCTATAAGATAGGCCGCCGTAGTCGAAATCGGCTAGGAGGACATCATAATATGGGTATCAAATGGAAGGACTTGCCAAGAAAAGCTCGATAAACAAGGTGACGTCACTCCAAATCAAATAAGGCGGACTTCTAAAGATGGCGGACTAAGTTTTTTTATGCTTTCCTACAATATGGGCATCAAATCAAAGTGCTTGCTGAGAATAATTGGATAAAAAAGTGATTTCACTGTAAATCCAATATATTGGGCTTCGAACGACGGCGGACTAAGTTTTGTATACTTTCTTACAATATGGGTATCAAATAAAAGGGCTTGCTAAGAATTACTCGATACATAAGGTAACGTCACTCCAAATCATATATGGCGGACTCCTAGAGATGGCGGACTAAGTTTTTGATGCTTTCCTATAAGATAGGCCGCCGTAGTCCAAATCGGCTAGGAGGACATCATAATATGGGTATCAAATGAAAGGACTTGCTAAGAAAAGCTCGATAAACAAGGTGACGTCACTCCAAATCAAATAAGGCGGACTTCTAAAGATGGCGGACTAAGTTTCAAAAGTCAAAAATTCTTTATTCAATTTAGGACACAAAATGCCACTTATGAACGTCAAAATATCAATCAATTATGGCCCATATGGGGCAGAACATGTCTCCTTATCTTTTGGGCCCTACTAGCGCTTCGAGACAAGACACAGACAATCTGGCAAGTGCTGAGAAGAAACGCCGGAACAAACTCAGTCACCACTAGCTGCCACAAAAATAAAACAAATCAAAATAAACAGGAAGGTACATCAGTTTGGTGCAGGCTGGACTGTCCATACATTCTCGTCATTAAGATAGTCTTGAATTTTATAATACCCCTTCGACATTAGGGTAGTTTTGACATGTAACTTAAATTTATTAATAGGTAGTAATACATTATGAGGTATTACGATAACATTATGAGGTATTTTATTGAAAAATTTGACACAATTTCCCAAGAATGAATTAATTGTTTTGGCTAATCTGAAGTTTGGAATGACAAGTTTGTTTTTATTTCTTGTGTTATACGAATGAATATCACTTTTTTTTATAACAAGATCTAAATTTTTGCGTACGTACATTATATTATCAAATATGTATTGAGAAGCGACAGTGAGGATGTTAATTTCTTTAAAGAATTCTCTAAGGGATTCGCGGGGACTAAGTTTGTAAATGGCACGAATGGCTCTTTTCTGTAAAATAAAGATGGGATCTATGTCCGCAGCAGAACCCCACAAGAGAAGACCATAAGACATTATACTGTGAAAGTAACTAAAATACACAAGCCTTGCTGTTTTTTTATGCTTTCTTACAATATGGGTATCAAATGAAAGGGCTTTCAGAGAATAAGCATGCGAGTTTAACTCCGTTGCTCCGATCCGTATAGGAATTTGGTATATCGGGTTTTCTTGGCGTGAAGAAAAGGCGTGGTAGCCGAGCGGAGAAAACTTCACTTTTCATCCGTGAGATCATAAGTTCTATCTCCGCCTTTAACAATAAGTTTGTACAAAAACTTAAGTACCTACAGTCTTTTTGAAAGATATCGCTGCCTAACGGTGAAGGAAAACACCATGAGAAAAAACCTGCACACTAGTGTCTAGTGTGTGAGATGGAAAAGGCAATGGCAAACCATTCCATTAAATATTGCCTAGAAGTCGTTGTGTGTGTTTCATTCTACATAATGATCACGACCCTCAGTCATGAGGTATACGACTGTTTCTTGGAGGCCTCGATTATAATTATTAAGGTTGAATTTTTTGAGTCTGTAGCATCGTTAGGTAAACTTTGACGAGTTTAATTTTGGTGAGATATGCGTCAACAGCATTGGTTTGCCTGTCCGGGAGAAGAAAAACTTCAAATCAAACTGGAATTGTGTTTACGCTGCGTAAGGCTTAGCTTGAAGTTACAATAATTAGGTTGAAGCTTACTTATGCCTTACGCGGCGCATTTCTCTTAACACCCAAGATAAGGTGTTGTACCTAGTCGGGTGATAAGTTATGTCACAAATACTTATTGCAGCTCAATTTTAAAGCAAATATCTTCAACCGATTGAGCTGAAATTTTGTATACAGGTTGTTTAGATGACATTGCACGGTAAGCTGTGTAAGTCGTCTAAGATTTTTGTGTATTGATTGTACTGAGGTTTTGGAGACCTTAAAAGTAAAAAATAAAGTCGAATTGTTGTTGTCCGTAGTATCAATTGTTTAACTTTGATTTGTGAAATTTCGCGAGAGGCGTCAACAGCATTAGTTTACAACTTGCAAGTGGCATACATACATTAAGCCTAAAAATAAATAAAAGCAAGCATTAGGATGCTCTCCCTTCGCGCCTTCGGACTTTAAATTGCACTGTTTATTGGGCAGACTAGTACCACAGCGAAGGACCACGGCGAGTCGAGGTTAAAATAATTGGTTTTCCTATTTGCTGTATTTTTGAAGGGATTTCAATACTTCAGGGTAATAATTAGTGCTCTTTAACGCTTTGGTTACATTAAATTCGTAGCCAAGCTATTTTACTCGTCGCCTAGCCATTATATTAGCCGCCATCCGTTATTTGTTGTTCCTTACTTACCTAAGTCTTAAGTAAGCGAGCTTTAAACTTTCGCCACCTTTAAGTCACTGTCGTTTTTCAATTTTTAAAAAAGCCCTCTTTGAGGCTTACCTAATTTAATTGTCACCGAAATAATATTTTGATAAACTGATACTCTTTCAGTTTTTAGTCGATCAAAAAATAATAAGCCCATTGAATTTAACCGACAAACGCCCTTGCCTCAATGATGCGTTGAATGAAATAAACAGTGAGATATGCCTACAGACTAAGAAATCTGTCCAGCGATAACTAAAAAGTAAAAAATAAATTTCAAGTAAAAAACCCTTTTTAAAAACAAGCTTTTATGTCAATGCGCTAAAAAGTATAAAATAAATTTTCCTCTAAAACTTTTACGATCAAATAATAACATCATTACACAATTTATATTACATAAAAGCTTGTCGCGAGATTTTACCTGTGTAGATAAACAAGTAAACACAACTTGATATGATTGACTAAATTTTCTTAAAATCAAACTACTATATACGCCAAGTGAGTACTTAAATCTCGCGACTAGCTTTTATATCATATAAATTGTGTAATGATGTTATTATTTGATCGTAAAAGTTTTAAAGGATTTTTTTTTATTCTGTGATTGAACCTAAATTAGTTATGGACTTTGTCGGTATTATTACAAAAAATAATGTTAAAGCATAAGACGGCCAAATTTAAATTTATATTTCTTTTTAATTTGGTCGTTTTGTATTTAAGCAATGTTTAAGTGTAATATGATAATATGGTACTGTCCGATTTTTTTGTTCTATTTTGTACCTACCTATACTTTTAATATTTTCAAGCAATAGCTGAACGAATTCGGACACGACGAGTTGCTTTATCCTACTAGTGATAAGGACAATTATTATTTTTGACAGAAATTGTAAACGATGATCTTGACACCAATTTACACTGTCCATTCTAAATATCCAATGTACAATCAGCTTTTTGACTGCACCGCAACAGCAATTGCAGGGGAAGTATGTTTGTTCTAAGTATGGACGAATTATAATTTTTCCATGGTCTAAGTAACCCACGTCAGATATGGCAAGACATTATTATCGATTTCAAAATCGCACCCTGCTCTAGTTTTGGGCTGCTTTTAGCAGTGGCATGACCTTTTTAGCGTGCCAGAGTTTGTTCAGTGTAATTATGAATTATTCCGATGGTACCAGCTGGGTTAACTAAGTCTGGAAATGAAAAGATAACTTATATTTTTCTTTATTAAATTCTTTACCCATTTTATTTTATTTTGAAAGTTTTCACCGCCGACCCAATTCAATTTTAAACTGTCCTCAAAGGTTATCTGAAAGAAATTGCTTTTAGCAATAAGATCGCCAAATTGTACCATGTCTCCTCTGTTAACAACATTCGGGGGACTTAAATCAATTATTGTCGCTAAAAGGGAATTGTTATAACTTTTTAGCATATCGACACCGCCGCCATTTTCTTTAAATCGCAGAACACAATGAAAGGGATACGAGTTTATATGGATAGAAGACATGGAGAAACAAAAAATGACAAATAACATGCACCCTAAAGTGTCACGTTACTGAGATATTTGACGGTAAAGATCAACATATGAGTACAACGACTATCATTAAAACAGGCGTCATAAGTTTTAAATGCAACATTTAAGCTAGTAGTAGATATGGTACCTACTCTTTTGTGTGTAATGTAGATACGTACTCTCTTCCCTTAAACAGTATTATTAATAATCAACCTGAGAACCGATAATTGGCAGTCAGGTTTTAATTATTGTCGTTGTACTAATTGTCAATCTTTACTTTCAAAAATCTTGATAACATGACAATTTAGCGTAACATGATACTTGTCATTTTTTGTTCGTCTATGTGTGCTCTATCCACACAAACAAGACTTGCAAGACTATTTTTCTATCATAAAAATATCTTTCACTTTTAGCACAATTTCTCTCATTCCAATTCTTATCACTTTTGGCATGATTCTCGTATTTTTATCGAATTTAAAGCATATTTTATACGCAGCTAAGACTCCATGTAACAACCACAACGATCTGTCAAAAAATTTTAGTTTAGTTAGTTCTGATCAGTTCTGATTTTCGCCACGTGTCAAAAGATCCATGTAACACTGTAACACTAATTGTGCTCCTCGATTTAAAAAACAAATCATAATAGCGGCGGGGTCGATATGCCAGCTTCCATACAAAAAGATTCAAACCCCTTTGATGGAAAACTAGCTATCAGTGAATTTTCAGTTGAAAGTTGTGCCATACACAAGGCGTAGTACATATACAATCATATACCATAGTGTAATTTATGAAAGCGAAAATCTTACAAAACTACGTGACTTTCGATCAAAACACATTTAATATTGCATAGAAATTTAATAGTACTTATCTGTTGACATCATGAAAAGTATATTGATGGGACTTAAATAGAGGACAATTTCTGAACCTAATCGAATGAGCAGTTCAATCCATTTGAAACTAACTCAATTTTCTCGTCCCTGCAAGAGCTTTAGCTAAATCTAATTTCTTGCTTCTTACGATACTACTCGTATTTAGAGCACTTTGCACGTGTCTTCTGTAAGTCTGGTATACCATCATGTGAGTTAGACTTGATTTTATTGTAAGATTTGTAAGAAGCATTAGTATTATATTCATCATCATCATCATCATTTATTTATATTATCATCCAAGCGTGGTCCCGGTTTCGTCCTTTCGGAGCCCGAGGACCGCTTTCCTAGTCTTAGGCCTCCACTTCAGACGGCCCATTAGCACGCAAATATAACATAATCATCTACCATTAATTTTAAAATAAATATTGCTTTGGACAACCTAGAGGAGATTTGCATCAGCGCTTGAAACAATTTACTTTCCGAATGTTTTCAATTTATTAACTGCAAAACATACTATCCTTCGAATTCGTCGGGCAATATTCCAATTTAAGGGCACCGTTACTGATAGCATTTGAAAATTGCATTGCAGATCATTTTAGCATAGATTAATCAAAACGAAGCAACGGTAATATTCATGAGGCGCCCCTTCGCGTGTCCATTAGGGCCTAGGAGTCCACTCACTAATCGGTTTTAACGATTAACCCCGTTTCTGTTAGTCAGTTATCAGATTTTTTATTGTATTTCTAATACGTTGACTGCCGTACACACCCATTGCCCTTAGTTGACAAGAAGCATAACTTGACAACGCCTACGATACCGATGTACGGCAATAATTGTAAGTACATCAAATAACATCAATGCACCCTGGATGTGTACAAACAAAGGCTACAAATATCTGCGATTTTAATATGCTTCGTGTACAAATAGGCCCTAATTGATATTCCATGCTTTCGTTGGTCGCTGTCGCGAACAAGTATCAACTTTGTAAACTTGATGAAATTATTTGAATGCCCATAATGTTCCGAAGTACCTTGGCCTACGTAAAATAAATTTCGTAGCTCGAAGAATACCTTAATAGCTACGAATTTTAGCAGTCGTAGAATTCGTAGCGAACGTGTAGCAAGCATTTGACTACGGAACTAAAAATATGCCGTAGTAAGTAACCATATTAACATTTTAATAATTATTGGTACGCAGGTACACCTAATTACGTGTTTTTTATTACTGACACAAATAACAGCAGTTTAAAACATCCTTTCTACTAAAGAATAAAAAGATTCCACGTTACAGGTTGCGCAACAACACGTAAATAAAATACATAATCTGGATGGTCTGCATGCCGCCTTACATATATTTTATTTATAAAACTTGTGCACAGGCGTGGAGATCCTCGCTTACTCACATAAATGTTGGCTCAGATGTTTCGTGTGATATAACTACTTTTACAGCCCAAGAGGGAGAGCCGGACAGCTGTACTTTTATCAATTTTAAAACATCTTACGAAAGCGCTGCTGACTTTTGAAAATATGTTTTCCGTGGGCGACTCGAATAAATCGCAAATAATTGTCATTTTTCCAATAAGAGAACACTCTTATTGGAAAAATGAGCTTATTGGGGTGTTATTACAGTGTGCGGATTCGCTCACGCACGCGGAATTGAGATGATGCGTCGCTACGCGTCACGATAGCATGTGAAATGTTATTTGATATCAAAGATTACATGTACGTATCGCACCCGGGTGCGTAAGCAAATCAGTACGACTATAAAAAGGCCCTTAGTATTAGCACTAAGAAGTATTATGATTAATTATGAGGTAGCCTACACATCCACAAAAAAAATACAGTACCCCCGCGCGGTAAATCTTGCACGTTGACAATCATAGCATATCCAACTACAAACGAATGCTTATTTCGATGTCCATCGATCATTAGATTAGTTTTAGAATGATGCAGACTTGAATCAATTTGTTTGTCTGATACTTCATATAAAACATAGATTTTGTATTTCAAAGGGAACAAAGCGTTGGTCTGCTTAAGTAATGTGAAACACCTTATTGGCGGCAATCTATGGGCCTTGGAGGAAAACTGCCTTAAAACCTTTAGTTACCTCATTTAACTGAAAGGAAATGTTCCTTTATTTTTTAAAAGAAACAAAACTGCATTTAATGATTTCTAAAATTAGCTTGTTTTACCCGGGAATCTAACAAACAAAAAAATCAGAAAATAAATTGTCGCTTTTTTACATACGAATCGGTAAAATTATTGTTCAGAATGGTCAGGTAGTCATTTGATCTTTAAAATAAAAGAGGGAAAAGTAATATTATGATTTTATTCCGTTTCTTTTTAATAGTAACTGTTTTTTTTGACAAGTGATTTTTAGAAATCTTTAAATGCAGTGTTGTTTCTTTAAAAAAAAAAAGAATGTTTCCTTTCAGTAAAATGACACTACGTTACCCACACCTACACTACAAACTGTACGTAAGTACGTACACATACCTATTCGACGTAAACAGTAACACTAACATTACACTGTAAGTGTACTTTTAAGCCAGTCAACACACACCCTTCAAACAGTAGTTAGTACATTATTAAACACGATACTGTCTGGCAGTCTGATCGCTTCAATAAAAAAGTCCAGACAGTAGGTATGTCTGCTACAGTCACTTTCGTTAGTTAGGTTTTTCATCTATCAGCATCACTTTTTAAATTGATTCTTGAAACCACAATACAAAGAGAACTATTTTCAATTATTTTGTGCTTAAAAGTTAAAACCTTACCTTCACACTAATATCAACGTTACAAAATTAATTGGACATTAAGTTTGCGCAAAGAATAACGTAAGTATACTTTCTTCCAAAGAACAATCACGTATTTTGAATTCATTGGCCTTCATCTTCATGATTAATGAAATAATAATAAACTACGCTTTATTCTCTCCTCTTTGACGGTTTGATTTGAAATAGCTGGCTTGTATTTTCATCTACCCAAAATAATACCTTAAACAAGTTACAGACTTGTAAGTATGTTTATCACCGAGAAAACTATTTTTGTTATCATTCCTATAAGTAAACTATCGACATTGAGTCAGACTAGGCCATGTCAGAGCATTATTATAGTGCCAAACTTTCTGGAACTTTTCTTTCTTATTATTGCTTTAGGTACGTGACATGTTATGATGACAATTTGGACTGCTGACCAATATTTTTCCTAGATTACCTTTTACGCTATCATTATTACGTTGTAATCGTGTACTATGTATGTTCCTTTAGTGGCAACAGTGCAAAGTGATTATTGCATGCAAAAATACAATAACAGCGAGCTGAAGGTTAACTTGTTATATTTATATCCGAACATCGAGAAAGTGCACAACGCCCTAGAGGAAATAAATAAGTGCTTATACAATACAATAACTCTACATTGATTTCGTCCCAACTCAATATAACTTAATTAAGAAACTGCTGTAGGTAGTACAATTCCATCTAACTTCTTCTGAGTCACTAGCTAATAAACGTTGCAATATTCTCGTACATGTCGATGACGCAATTTGCTACACAACCTGTATTTTCGGATCTTGCTCTTCTGAAGCTGTACACATACATACATTATTCAAAGTGATATTGGATATACGGGCCTAATCTTTGCCTACCTGATTATTCCACCCCCAGGGAGCTGCTGTCGAAGGCTGTATGTGAGAATCGTTCAGCCGTCTGAAACCCGACAAGTGGCTTAATATCTTTCCTGAATGCTCTCAACAGGCGAATAAAGCATTAGATACGTTTCCTCTTTAGGAAGCTTATGAGTAGGGATTTTCTGATCTTCAGAAAAGGAAAATAAATCCTTTTTTTCCTTAACATGTGATTGTTACCAACATAAAATCGATTATTCTATAATCCTGATTCTTCTACGAGTATTGTTTTTATTCCCGTGCCTATCGTGCGACCAATAGAACGGAACCCTTCGTGCGCGAGTCCGACTCTCACTTGGCTGGTTTTTGTACTCTACTGAACTAAACTAAGACTTGAGGTGTATTATTGATTTTTAATCATCACCATACACATTTTCTGTAGTTTAATTATCTGTGTGTGTATAAGTAGATGTATTTATTTTTTGTTTCTTGCTGTTTCATAGACTGATTAACTAAGCGTGCCTTACTTTATAACGTCGGACTTCACGTGAGTCATGAGTAACTTTGGTTCCTAATTAACTGATTGGTAAAAAGTACCTACCTGTCTGTGTCGCAAAATATTTCAATTAAGGGTCCAATGAACTTTGACATCGAAGGTCGATGTCAAAGTTTGACAAACATTCATGTGGATTTTACGACTGCCTTTTCGTTCTCGAATTTCGTTATCTTGAAATCCGATCCTGTCGTGATAGTAGATTGAAAACGTGATTATTCAAATCAAACATGGTTTCCTTATTGCTCTTTTTCATTTAAATAAAACGAGACTATTTTAACCGTAAGGATTCAGACTTTTTAAGTGATTTAAGTGGTGGCTTCTAGTTTGAATGTTAAAAAAGATATATTAGAGATAAAAGTTAATAATAATTTACTAAGAGAAAAGTTAAGTTATATACTTATAGATGAATAGTAGATTGTTATGCAAGGGACAAAAGTGACATTCCACTCGAGAAGTTTCTGGCGCTCGAACGAAGTTAGAGCGCCAATAGCTCGAGAGTGGAATGGGTGCTTTCACTCGAGTTAAACATACTATTTTTCATTTCGACTGTGAGGAAATCGATAGTATCGATAAATTATTGATAGTTGAGGCAAAAGCAATAATATCGATAAAATATCAATAGTATTGATAGACTATCGATAGTTAAGGCAAAATCAATAGTATCGATAGTCTATCGATTGTTGAGGCAAAAGTAATAGTATCAATAGAATATCGATAGTGTCGATAGACTATCTAGTTGAGGCAAAAGCAATAGTATCGATTAAATATAGATAGACTATGGGCAGTTGTGGCAAAAACAATAGTATCGATAGTTGAGGAAAAAGCAATAGTATCAATAAAATATCGATAGTATCGGTAGTTGAGGCAAAGGCAATAGTATTGATACAATATTGATAGTATCGATAGACTATCGATAGTTGAGGAAAAAGCAATAGTATCGATAAAATATCGATAGTATCGATAGACTATCGTTAGTTGAGGCAAAAGCAATAGTATCGATAAAATATCGATAGACTCGATAGTATGGATAACCTATCGATAGACTATCGGTAGTTGTGGCTAGAGCAATAGTATCAATAGAATAACGATAGTATCGATAGTCTATCGATAGTTGAAGCAAAACAATAGTATCGATAGACTATCGATAGTTGAGGCAAAAGCAATACTATCGATAAAATATCGATAGTTTCGGTAGTCTAGCGATAGTATCGATAGTAATGATAGTTTTGATAGCTCCGTTAATATAAATACTATCGACACATAGCAATACTATAGATAGTATCAAAGTTCAATACTAAAATCACTATCGATAGCTGATACAGCTCTGACTATTGCAATAACTATCAATACTCTCGATAGTGGCCTTTTATTTAATAGTAGGAGTGGAGTATAAAGTAGGAGGAAAAAGCTATTTCCCAACCGGCTATCTACACATGAAAGTTCAACTTTCCGAACAGGTGAGATGAAAATTAGTTTTTTTGTAGTACATTTTTTAATTGCCTCGTAGGAAGTGTGAAAAGCAGAGTATTTTCCTCGGGGATAAAGATGTCTTCGTTTTAGGCGAGCTTAAATCCCTCGCTCCACTCAGGATTCTACTTTTAACTCCTTCGCTATGCTCGGGAGTAAACTCTCGAATCCTTCGTTACGTTCGAGATTCAAGATGATGACGCCCGTGACGTAAGACATCACTTTACCCCCTTGGTGAATAATCTACTATTTACTGCTGATTTATAAATAACAGGTTACTTGCATGTGCTGCATGGACTTTGATGCTAGGATTTAGTGAAAGACGGTTAGGCAATACTTTATTCATGCAGCTCAGTTTTAACCTCGACCCGTTTCTCAATTTTTCACGTGTTATGTAATATGATGAAGTCGTTCGAAGATGAGTAACCGATGCCGCGTACGGCGCCTTATCTGCGATATTACCTGTGGCTCGTAGCGTGTGTACAGCCTACAGCACTAAAGCGTTTTGTCACGCAACATCTCTTGGTCTATTGAAATGTCGATCAAACCGATCTGGGATCACAAAGACTTTAATGGACAGCATAAATTACACACAATGTACACACGACAGCACATCGATCTGCCCCGATCTGTAGAATGCAAGCTTTAACCTAATGCTGATCACTGAGATCAATTGCATTTGGAATAGTGAGTAAGATTTGTGTTGTTCCAAGTGGAGATTTTAGTATTTTTATAATAATAATATAATGTATGCAATAATATTAATATATTACAATAATATAATAATTAATTGGGCAACCTTTGTACAAATGTAAATTATTAAAAATTTTAAAATATTATCAGATAATAGAATATAGGTATTAGTATCTATAAATTACCTAAAGTGCCTATGAAAATAACTGAATTAAAATTCCATAATAAAAATTATTTATTTATTCTAAATCTAAATTATATACAAGAATAAAATACTTACACTATAAAACACAAAAATAAATATTAGTACAAAAAAAACTAAACTACTTACTTACATATTATACATCGGTTACAAGATGGTTCCCCTGTGGGAAAGTGCCCAAAAGGCTGGCCACATTACCTCTCTGGATGGCCATACTGATTCTCTGGCCCAAGTAGAGGCCCTTGTATCGTGAGTAGTTTCTATAAGCCGCTTTGACAACTCACGAAACAGCTTGTGAGCACTTGATCCCCACGGTCCTAGCGTAATTCCATAATTATATTGACTTTATATTGCAAAAACAAAGCTTAGTGAAGCTTCTTTTTTATATTCCTTAGTATCAGGTTACAACAGTAACAAAGTTTGTAATCTTTGCAAGAATCAATCGAGGTAGGTTTTGTAACTTAGATGATTTAATTCTTTTAAGAACTCATTAAAACACAATTTTACGGATTACTCCCTGTGACCACGATCGCTGCAAAGTGTTCGAAACGTCAGGTTTAAAATAAAATGTAAATAAATCGCGAAGTAATCCGTAAAATTGTGTTTTAATTCTTTTAAGAAACCTACTGAACATAAAAGTAATTATAGTTTTTACAGTAGTTTAAAGCAAAAATGAAAGGCTTTTAAAATGTAATCCAATATTCTCTGAAGCTAGTCGTAATTTGACTTATTTAGCATCCATTTCAAGCTTTTTTTACCAAGAAATTATTTTTAGGAATAATGTAATGCGCTTAGCTTTTTACAGCGCAGATATTAGATAATGCAAGGATAAAACGAACAGTACACGACTATCACACGAAGCCTCAGACCACTCATGTCCATGGATGTCTTGCATCTTCCATGGAGTCTTGCTGCAATCTTTAGTAATTCCTAAGTTTAGAGAAAATTGGTACCTTTGTATAGCTCCTGTAGAGATAAACATGTCAGTTTAATACATACCTACATATTTGTGGCATACGAAGTACCTACCGTCCATCTTGAGAGGGGGCACGGTGTTGCTTTATTGTATGTACTTTCGAACAAAGAATTTTTGGTATAACTGTGAACATTTCGTTCTTGCATTGCTTTTGAGGGTTTCGTACCCAAAGAGTAAAAACGGGACCCTATTAAACTCCGCTGTTCGTGGGTCTGTCTGTCACCAGGCTGTATTCCCATTACGAGTAACCGTGATGGTTAGACGGTTAAAATTTTCACAGTTGATGAATTTCTGTTGCCGCTATAACAACAAATACTGAAAACAGATTAACATAAACATTTAAGTGAAACAACGTAAAAAAATATCAAACTATTTTTTTTTATAATATACTTAGTGTCTAGTGTTGTATAGTTACGGATATAACCCTTCGAGTGCGAATCGCACTTAACCATCTTTTTTTTAAACTGAATATCTCGTTTTTAACAATAATATGCTTAAGATTCATATTGATAAGTGGCGTCTCGGACGAACCTTCGGACCTTATTATTTTCTCCTTACATTGCGGCATCTATGTTGTTTAGGGTCTGTGTCCAGGTGCGCATCAGGACAGGAGAGTGCATTTTATTTTTACCTGAGTACCTATGACAAGCCGGCACTTTGCAAGTCAGATGAGAGCTTTGATCGCCAGTTTTGTTTTGGCATGAAAGCGTTTGAAGGCTGAAAGGGTTATTATTAGACGCTTTATTTATTATTTAAGCATAATAATAACAAAGCTTTTTCGTGCAAGCTATTTTGTTAGGAAAATGAATTTACTTGCTTTTAGATACTAAAATGTATTTCCATTTCCCAAACGGAAAAAGTCTGTACTCTCGTACGCAGGCCTCGGGCGAGCTGCTTTAAATATTCATTAACCTTGGTTACTATATCAATCCAGCCGTAACTAATGTCTACTTATCTCTTCGCTCGACTCTGCGGGCTTTACGATCGGGCAACTTCAAGAAAATTCAAAATTAGTCGTAAAATCCAGCTTGGAGATTTCATAACCCTTCGGCTTTGATATCTAAGGAACTAAATGCTCAAATTAAGTTCAGACGGGTCCATAATCGATTTTAATTTATTATTGGTACTAAACTTATCTGTTCCGGCTTCATAGCGTGGAGTGCAATTTAAAAAAACATAGCTTATATCACGCATTATAGGGACGATGGTGAGCATATACCTACCTACAAGTAAACTCACAAAATAGCAATGCCAATTTTGGGCCCATGAGTAAAGAAGTGTCATCATTAATAACATTTAAAACATTATTAGGTGTTATTTGTTAGAAAATCTAATGACGGTGTGTTATTGCACATCTGTTATGAAACTTTTGAAAACACAACAATATTATAATTTAGCATGTTACTGATTTGTAAGTTATTGTTAAAGTTTTTTTATGAGTTGACTCCACTTTTGTTGATTTTTTTGATGAAAATGGAAACATGGCTGTTAGCGACGAGAAAACTTAGTTTTAAGTAGCTTTATAAAAAGACATTTACTTGATGATTTTGTTAACTTAGTTTCAAGTTATTTTATAGGAAGGCATCTATTTGATAATTTAGTAAGCATTTGAAATGATTGAGTTTAAAATATTTCATACTTTGTGTTAGCGGCGAGAAAACTTAGTGTTAAGTAGCTTTATAGAAAGAAAATTATGATTTGTTAACTTAGTTAGGAAGGCATCTATTTGATAATGTGAAATGATTAGGTTTCATGCTTTGTACATAGAACAAGTTTTCCAAGTTAGAAACTTAGGGAGAAAACATATCTTCTAGTCCATTCACACATATATAGCTATTTTCTTCACACATCTTCTTGAAAATGGTGGAAAATTTGAGATACGGACAGGGAGGGGATGAAAGTGCTGGAAATCCCAGAAAGAAAATTCTAGAACGTGAAAGGCAGATATGTTTTGTCCCTTTCCCGCACGAAAGGTCCCTTGCAAGCAGCAATACCGTAAAGAAAGCAGTTTCAGTTTTTTAATCTATAACTTCTAAACTAATTAGAATATTGTAATGGTTTTAGTGCTATTAGATAGCTAAAATAATGACTCAACTTAGAAAAATAAGTTTCTGTAAGAATATTAACTGCCACCCAGGAAAACTAACGAAAAACTGATTTCCTCGCATTAGAAGGAGATAGCATGATCCGAGGGAGGGAGAAAGAATCCCGGAACCATATAAATATAGAAAAGGTTTTTCCGGATGGCAAGTTTTAGTTCTGAAGTTTTAGTTCTGAAAAGCTCTCAGAATACTTCTGAAGAGAAGAAAGTGAACAGTGAACAGTGAATACCAGTGCAATAGTAGTGACAATAAGAGCCATAGTAGTAAATAACAGGTTTGTAAGTGCAATAGTGAGTGAATAAAGTCTGCAAGTGCAATAGTGTTTCAATCAGGACCCTATAGTTAGTGCCCAGTACATCCAGTTAGGCAGCTTCAGACCGGCCAGCACACCACACACCCAAATACAGTCCACTACCGGAGACCGCACCGGACTAACCGACCTGCCGCTCCCCAACAAGACGCTACCATTTTCAAAGGCGGACTTTTCTTGAGTTTTATTTTATTTTATTAGTCATTTATCTAACTAATGCAATACAAATAGTATTAGAAAGTTATTTTAGAACGTGGGCATTGCTCTTCACCTCTTAAGTGTAGATATAGATAAATGTAGTAAATAAATACTTTTGTTTATGATCGTATTACTTAACTTATCGTATGATTAGTGAAATGGCAACTTGTGAATTTTATAGCACGATTGCTCAAATTAGCACCTTCCATTTAATTTGAAATAGTAACCTACAAATTACCATGTTACCATTTGCGTGATATTGTACTACTACTAACTAATTATAAATAGCTAACTTTTTATCGGCTAATAAGTTGAGGGAATACTTATGGTTCCTTAGCATTTAAAGTTCGGACGCACGCAATATTACGATTAACACAAACTGCTATCAATTGAGCTGGAATACTAAACATTACATAATAGGCAATAAGTTCACCTTAACATCAACCCACAGCCCTAGAATAAACCCCGGAGCTACAAGGCCAAATGATCGGCCAATCCTGACCATAAATACAGATATTCATACAAAACGAAAATTAAAAAAAAATGTGTTACGAATTTCGTAGCGTAGTGCTACAAGTTGCTACGAACTCGGTCGAATCGCGTAGCGTCGTAGTAATGCGTTACGACGTAGCGACTACGAGCCCCGTACTCAAGCGTAGCGTACAACAGTCACACACAACACAAAATACTCTCGGTATTTTGTTGGACTTTCATGGACATTGGACTTACAAATCGTTTAAGATGCCGCGTGTTTAGCTTGATGTGCCATGGTCCTTATTCACTTATGGCGAAAGCTTAAGTTATCATAACACCATTGAGAACTACCTATGGTTATGCATTCGTTACACGTTGGAACGATGCGCGTCCGCGCCCCGGACTACAAAACCAGCGGTTGTGGGTTCGAATCCCGCAAGGGGCAAATGTTTGTGTGATGAGCACGAGCATTTGTACCTAAGTCATGGATGTTTATAAACGTATTTATGTATGTCTATCCGTCTTCCTAGCTAATCCCCATAGCACAAGCTCACGCTTAGTTTGGAGCTAGGTAATTGGTGTTTTTGTTAAAACCATTTATTATTATTACACAAAAATAATAATCTTCATATTGCGGTAACTCTGCAAAATAAATTAAATGTTCTGTAAAAGTCACAAGAGTTTCAGACATGTCCCAACGTTCGACTCCACACATTATTGCTCTCAGTGGTAATTTAGCTGTTCGCCAGTCGTCGGTATTTTAGGGGTGTTTGCCTAATTTTGTTATTGCCCACGTAACCATGGCGACAGCGGTACCTGTACATAATACGAGCGCAACTGTTTTCTCTACTAACATTAAAATTTTGCGGCTGACCTTGGTAAGAAAGGGCTGTCCAACAAAGAGTAACTTGACAATGGATAATAAAAACTTGTATTTATTTTCAGAACCTTGAAAGTGAGTCATATTTTTTTGCAACAATCGTTAGTTTCGTGCTAATGTTATAATTGGTCTGGTCTGTTGTCTTTTATTGTTTAAACTTTTAACAATATACCTATGAAAAAACCTGTTAGATATAGATTATTGATACATTGTTAAGCTTTAAAAATATATATGTTTCCGGCTAAACCCGATTTCAGGACAAACTAATATTGTATCCTATACTCGATAGGATTAACTAGTATAGCCTAGTTTAAACTAATTTGTCCTAAGCCTGATAGGATAAACCAGTTTAGGCTATTCCTAACAAATTTGTCCTAAGCCTGATAGGATAGACCAGTTTAGGCTAGGCCAAACTAGTTAATCCTGATACATACGCACACTCCAGGATATACTGGTATCTTCTTCTTCTTAGTCGGTTGCTCTTGACAGAGCAGTCGTGTTCACAGTCGCACAGTCTCACGCCATCTCTCTATCACTGAGGCACTGCGTACGCACTCATTCAACGACGATTCGGTGAGGGTCTTTATTTGGTCGGTCCAACGCATCGGCGAGCGTCCTCTCGATCTTGTGCCGTTCACTCTGCTCTGGACAACCAGTCTCCCTATCGCGTCGGCTTCCTTGCGACTGACGTGGTCAAAGTAGCGTAAAATACGAGAGCGTACGATTGTGGAAAGCCTTTCTTTTATTTTGAGCTCCCGGAGGATAGATAAATAAAATACGAGAGCGTACGATTGTGGAAAGCCTTTCTTATATTTTGAGCTCCTGAAGGATAGATAAATAAAATACGAGAGCGTACGATTGTGCAAAGCCTTTCTTTTATTTTGAGCTCCTGGAGGATAGATATAAAAAAAAATGTGCGTTGTTGCGTCCATGATATGTTAAACATCCTTCTCCAGCACCACATCTCCAAGGCATCTATCCGCTTTCGTTCTCTCTCTTTTACTGTCCACGTTTCAGCTCCGTATAGCAAAACTGGAAAAACCAAAGATCTCACAAGGCGTTTCTTCGTCGTTTTTGTAATACTGCGATCTTTCCAGACTTTCGATAGTTTTTCCATTGTAGAGCGTGTTATTGCAATGCGACGTATAATTTCATCCTCGGAGCCTCCATTGTTTGTGATCTGTGAACCTAAGCCTAAACCTAAACTGATATGGCCTAGTCTAAACATTAAAGTATATCTAGAAAGTCAAAATAAATAGATATAATCATTTTTATTAAACTATAATGATTCGTCGTTATAAGTTATGGATAATTGGTAGTACTAACAATCATACTATAACAAATAATAAGGTGTTTTTTAAATAGAAGTAGGTAATAAGCATATCGCAATTATTAAAAATTTTATTTATTTAAAACCATAATGATTCGTCGTAAAAAATTATAAAGAATAATTGGGAGTACAAAAAAACATACTTTAATAAATTATAGTACAAGTCCTGTTTGCATTTGCAAGTACATGTTTGCTCAATTACTTTCGACTCCGCAATTTTTTTTTACTGTTTAGATTAGGCCACACCAGTTTATTCTAGAGTGTGCGTATTAATATTAGGATCAAATATTTAAGAATAGCCTAAACTAGTTTATCCTATATCGGGCTTAGGAAAAATTAGTTAGGACTAGCCTAAACTGGTTTATCCTATCGGACTTGGGACAAATTATTTTGAACTAGGCTGTACTAGTTAATCCGATCGCGTTTAGGAAAAACTAGTTTAGCCTAGGCAAAACTAGTTTGTCCTGAAATCGGGTTTGGCCGGTAACATATACAGGGTGTCCCGTAAATTAGCGTCAAGCGAGAGTGACGTCATTCTATTGCTCAAATACAACAACTTTTTCTATGGGATCAACATCGAAATGTTTGGCTTCCCCATACAAAAGTGACGATCGGCTGAGAGCAGTTTGTATGAAGAAGACAAATATTTTTTTAAGATTTCGATGTTGATCCCATAGAAAAAGTTGTTGTATTTGAGCAATAGAATGACGGAACTCTCGCTTGACGCTAATTTACGGGACACCCTGTACAAAATTAAACTAGGTACGTTAAGTCGCGAATGATCCACTCTAATCAATTGTACCTATTTAGGATTGACCCAGATACATAGATGTCACTCCGAAAGTTAAACAGAGCGTAGAATTGCACAGCGAAAACAAGTCAATAGGTTACCCTAATAATATCTAGTTCATATAGCTCCACTATCAGATGTTTTAGATCGAGGCAACTTAACATCGGTAATTGCTTGGTGTAACTATATGACCACGTTACTCTTTACAATTTTGACCAACTTACATTTTTGAAGCTTTCTTTGTAATATCTCACTGAGCTTCGCAAATTAGAAAGTGATCTGAGATTTCATTAAGTATACCTTACCAAAACTTTTTAGCGGGAAGGTTAATGGATGCCTTATGCATTCTTCTGCGTAAAAAGGGTCTTGACTAAGTATTTGTACTTTTGCAAAGTTCTTAGAAAAGGTTGACAACTCCTACCACTTACATAGCGTGGAGACCGTGGATTACCTACTCGTGTGATCTCAAATAACGTCGTAGAGCGCTATGAATATTCTAAACTGCTCTAACACAATACAGGAGCAATGTCGGACCTTTGTCGGAGATTCCATTATTGTTTGCAATTTCCCTCGGGTCGCGCTTGTTTGGTTTCCTTTGCGCGACTCTAACGGGCTTTGGTAAACTTGTGGTTGTCTGCAAAAGTTATTCTCTGAACAAATTGTCAGTACCTTTTCAGGATGGTTACAACTTTTTTTAAACAGACAATCCTTTTTTTAACCCACCCCGACGCAAAAGTGGGATTTTATAAGTTTGACCGCTATGTTTGTTTGTCTGTAGGTATATCTGTGACATCGTAGCTCTTAAACGGTTGATCCGATTTTTTTATGAAATATTTCTAAAAGATACATTTTATTTCTTTGTTTCGTTTTTCGTGGATAATAAATTGAGCTCTTGGCATAGATCGTATATATATACCTTTTACATAAATGATCTTGGAAACATTTGCATTTGAAAAAGTGGAGTACTTACGAAGATACCTACCTTTTTTATGCAATTACTCGAATAGAGAGCTATCGACGGTTTCAAGAATTGTATTGCTGATTGGTGACTAACAAGGCTAGCTGAACTTTGCTTAGAAGTTGGGTTGGAATCCTTGAGTGTTGAGACCGACCGACAACGAAAAAAAGTGTAGGTAGGTAGGTAAGTGAGTCTCGTTGATTGAATTCTTTGGAGGTGCCGATTCCCTGATCATACAAAAGTACCTGAGTGACTACTATTTAATAAAAAAGCTTTATGATTCGTAAATCTTTTTAAAAAAACAGAGCCTACGCGATATTCAGACAATCTTACTAAGTATATAAGCAATAGACAGATTTGTTTACATGTATATACCGTGCTGAATCTTAGTACTTAAGAGGAAACGCGGTCTAAGTGACATTTGAAAAATGGGTTTTTGAATTAAATGTTGCTGTCTCGATGCATGCTCTGGCGGCCGCCCCCGCACCCCGCACTGCTTTATCCATGTGTGAGTAGCGTAAGTTAGTGTGTGTGCGCACTGGACCTCGCGCAAAACTCGTTATAATAAAATATTTTCAAAAAAACATGATGTACTCTTTGATAAACTATAGCCAAAGATACAGTACGCAATACAAAATAAAGCATATGTATACACAATTCTTTTTGGTAGAAAGTTTCTTAAAGTTATAAAAAGAAAGAAGACAAAGTTATTCAAATTCAGGTTATTGTAGAGTCAATATTGAATAAAATTCGTGTTTTGATTCTAATATTTACGTTATTATATCTTTATAACAGGGTATGATGCAAGATGTAGATACGTTGCTATTTATATAGGAGCTTGAACATGATACATCACTAAATTAAAAGAAAAATATATAATGTAAATAAGTGCCGTGGCTGTTTCATGATTATATCCTTTAATACCTATAGTTTATCAAAGATATACCTAGAAACACGAAGGAGAGGTGACAGATGACATTTTCCGGTTCACTCATACTACGAGTAGGTAACTAAATTAATATTTTACAAAAATAATAATTTACATAAAATTTTTATATCTTTACAAACATACTAGTAAGATACGACACGACAATCTACTTTAACAGCAAGAATGATTTTGCAAAAGCTTAATATTTATGAAGTCATATTTTTTTTAATTTTGTGCATACGTGGAACGGAACCTCTTCACTTATGGAGACTGATTGACAACAATGACAATACCTTTCAACCAGACATTATCTAATGTTGCAACAATAACAAGTTGAAATCCACTATATTTTAAAGAAAATAAAGTAATGTCGTTTATTTATGACAGCTCAACGGAAGAACATCATTTTCGTATAAAATGCAGGTTTCATGAATACTTATGTTTCATATGCCCGACAGAAATAAGTCAACCTGCACCAGCATCATGTGCTTTACACGAAGCGATCGCAACAAGAGATGAGGCTAATTATTCTAAATGTTGGCGTGGACGGAAAACGACGGAATTCCTTTAATAACAGTGGTCGGAGATGGATCTTGGGCGAAGAGAACCGACAAAAGTGGATACAATACCCTCGAACAATTTCATATCAGGTGCAGGATTATGCTGCGTGTGTAGCACCTATAACAACGGATTCAGGGCTCTGCTTGGGCTTTTCGTTACTGTAGCGTATCTGCGATGTCTGCGAAAATTAGAACTGATGAACTTTACTCAATCATTCGCAAGAAGACGGACTCAGTCTGACCAAAATGTTGTTGTTAGAGTCTTAATGTGTTCGTGTAACGACATTCATAGTTGTAATAATAAAATCGTTTTTCTTTCTTTACTGTTACTTACCTTACTTGTGTTACTTACCTTAGTTTTAAAGATGATTGTAAATATCTACTAACAAGTGGTTCGCAATTGGCGCAATAAAAACTATATTATGAAACAATTTGTTTAATTGGTTCGAAGCTGGCATAAGTGTGTCCCTCCTGTAGAAAGTAAAAATAGGTATTTTTCTTATAAGATTTAGTTATCTGCATCTGCAGATTGTCGACAGTGTGCTTATAAACCATACAATTGATAATGTAATTTATTAGACGTCTTGGTGGATATTCCAACAAGCCTTCACTCACCTTATTTTCTAAATATGTATATAAATGATTGTAATGAAAACTGACTTAATGACTGACTGACTTATCAACCCGCAGCCTAAACTGCTGGGTCTAGAGACTCCAAATTAAAGGTTCTATAAGAGGTCTAGGGGTGCACTAAGAAAGGTTTTTTGGAAATTCATTCCCTAACGGGATAAAAAAGGAGGGGCAAGTTTGTATGAAACTCCGTCAGTTATGGAGCTAAATCAATAAAATGTTGTATTTAGCTTTTTGGTTAGAAATTAGGAATGACGTAGGTAACAGGATTTTTGGAAACTCATCCTCTAAGGGCGTGAAAATGGGAGTGGAAGTTTGTATGGTAAATTCGACATGTGCACGGACGAAGTCGTGGGCAACCGCTAGTAAAATCCATTTCTTACAATTAACTTCCACCGACATTTAAAATCAGCTAGGCTACAATCTGTCGAATTGAAATGAATCAACTTACGTTACGTCCTCAGTAAGTGCTTACATGTATGTGCACGGTAATTCTGCTTTTTTCTTCTATAGAAACACCACTGAGGAGTAGGAGTAGTTGACCTTTAAAAGCCAAAGTGATGAAAGCTAATGATATAAAATATTATACAAATTATCAAAACAATATAATAACATAATGCATCGATGTCGATTAGGCCAACAATGGCATATCGATATAATTATCGACTATAAAGCATCACTGTACGTATACGTATTTGTTATGACATTACCCACCCCCCAAACTTGCCCATATTTCCTGTGTTAATTCGAATATCGGAAAAAACGAAACATAGGAGCATAGCCGTAGAAAATGCAGATATTATAGCAAAAAAAATTTTCGACCTTAGTGTATATCCAGGGAGGAAACAGGGGACTATGTTTGTATGGAGAAATGGTGCTATTCTTTCGTCTTAAGACTGAATAATAAGCGCCTGAGCCCTCGGCCGCAGAAAGCTTATAGCAGAGGCAGAAAGTGCCGAGACCAGTAGTGCAGTGCATACTTTTTCAAATATTTAATTATTTTTTTTAAATCGAAAATATTTTAGAGTTTCAAATTACACTTTTTTAAGCAGACCTAATAAATAATAATACATTTTAATATAAATAATTTATCGCATTTTAACTAAAGTAGTTCAGAATATCTTATTTCGGGTCTACCTTGTTTCGCAGAATTTTTATTGTCATAATTTGATTTGGCATATCATCGAATAGCATAAACTTCTTTTCGCAGAACATCAATTAGCATTCACTCATTTATCAAACGTTCAAAACGCATAATCGTGTAAGCTAGAATCATCTTTAGGCAGAAATTTAATATCCATAATAGTCTTAAAGCAGCATCATTCTAACGCAGAAAGTTCACAGATAGAATCGTCTTGTGGCATACAATTCGTATATATAGTCATTAATAGGCAGAATCATCCTATCGCAGAAAGTTCACAGTCCGAATCGTCTTTTGGCATTTCATATTTAAAATCATTACAAGGCAGAACTATCATATCACAGAAATTTTACATTTATAATCATCTTTTGGCATACATTTCATATCCATAGTAATTGAAAACGTTAGTTAAGGATATTCGTAGTAAATAATTAATTCAGCATGCAAGCAAGTATGCAGCATGCAAGCAAGCAAGCAAAGCATGCAGCAAGCAAGCAAGCATGCAGCATGCAAGCAAGCATGCAGCATGCAAGCAAGCATGCAGCAAGCAAGCATGCAGCAAGCAAGCAAGCAAGCATGCAGCAAGCAAGCAAGCAAGCATGCAACATGCATGGTTTCTGTCACGGCTTTGGCGCTGCGGGGCTCCGGCAGTCCCACGCGAGCTGAGGAGCAGGTGGTTTTAAAGCAAGGTTGTATGGCTTCGCCGGCCAGCCTCAGCCGCGGAGGCGAGCGAAAACCAACAGCGACAAGAAATATTGTGGTACCACATTTTCCATGTTTATAAATTTTAGTTAGGATTTGGGGGTCCTCGTTCGATATAGAATTGTTATAGAATTTTTTGATACTATAAATTTGATTATACTATGCATAGTATAGTGTATTACTCACATTTATTATATCGTACCTACGTATTGCGTATTGACATTAATAAAATTTTGAGTTGCCAATTAATCAAAGCTACGATTGACACAGTGTGATTTAGTCGGTTGTGGTGTTAACACGTCACGACAAAGCCGTAAACATTTCATTGTTATTCTTTGTGGTACCAACCAGTCATTTGGGTGGCAATTACTACCTAGCGTATAGATATTTTGAATAAAATATACGTAGTTATTTATTGTGTTTAATAGCAGAGAAGCACGCGAGGTTGGTGTCACGTCGTGACTTGCAAAAGGGCTAATTTAATTGAGCAAACAACCAATTATTGTAATTTTAATAAGATTTAGTGTTTTTTGGATATCTCCATTATGGTCCTTAGAAAATTACTCGGATTGCAGTTAAAACTATACAGTATTTTCTTATCTCTTTGAAATGCAGATTATTTTGTTCATACAGGAAACTCAACAGCTTTTTTTTTCAAATAAGCACCATTTTTGAAACATTTTTAAGCATTTAGCTATCCAATCAGAGAGTTCCACCGCTTTGTATACCTAATACACACGTATACAACAGCAATTTTTGACCAATTCAGTTAGGTTTTACCTAACTTATTTCTTAAACTATTTAATGCTAAGGAGTTTCGGGATGTAAAGGCTATATTATTATATATTCAATGCTAAATGAATTAATTATTAAATGAAAGAAATCCTACAATTTGAAACCATAAAACAGACAAAAAATGATTAGGTTTTATAAATATGCGGATCTTAGCTTTCTCTAAACACGAACATCGTTCGTAATATGAAATCACACAATCGGATATCCACTTGACACAACCACTCGTTATACTAAGCAAGTCAACGTTCATAAATAATTGAAGGTTATTTATTAGTATCATCTTCCTAATGTTATTGATTTAAGTAAGTTATAAATCTAAAAGCAAGCCAAAATAATAAAACATTACTAACGATGTCAATATCAGGTAATTAAAAACGTTCCATTATAGAAGTAGTGTCTGCTCGAAAAGTGGTGTTCTGCATAGTTTATCGGTCTGTACTTACCCAGTATTTAAAATGCACATGTACAATGCGGTGGTTGCCGACGTCATCTACTTTGCAGTAATATTTTTGCTTCTAATGCGCCTGCACGACTTGTAAAGGAACAACAGGATATACAAAAATGCAGTTTCATACGTGTGTTTATGGTGTTTGCGTTATAAATAGTTTATATAGTGATCTTTATATATTAACGTTACATTCTTTGGTTACCTAGTGAAACAAAATTACACAGATGGTTCGTACACGTGATTTTATTTTAATATAACTACAGTTAACCGTTACGATACCCGTAATTTTAATTAATTCGGAAAAAAATATTTTATTTATATTTGATTATTTTGAACGAATTATATTTTATAGGAATGTTCGATTATGATTATATATCGATTTACTATCACAATTGACATTCTGCACTAAAGCAAATAAAAAACAAAATGTCAATTGTTTTTGTTTACCAGCATGTCAAATTGCTTGATTTGTTTATTTTACTGTACAAACAAAGGATTTCTTTTCATATTTTTTAATTAAAATATACCTCAACTTATATTTTGCTGCGCAGAATAAATTCCACAATATTAAACATGAAGCCAGTAATAAGAGTACCAGAGTATATTAAGGATATTTGGAAAGTTGGTACATTTTAACTTTTCTTTCTGCTATTGTTTAAAACATACCAGTGCATGTTTAATTGTAGTATGAATTATGAATGAATAAATGAAAATGATGAACAGTGTTATGAGATATAAAGAAAAGATATTCTTTGAAAGTTTATTGCGCGCCATAACCTCAAAACCTAACTCAATCGAACTTCGTGTAAGCTGCTTAGTTGAAACATTGTTCGTATTTAACAATGTTTTGTTTGTTCATAGACTGTGCTCGAGACAGGGAGTGTGGGGAACGCGTCGTCGTCTGACGAGGAGTTAGAGCAGTGGGAACAGATATTCATGATGAGGGATGAGAACGGAAACAGCTACAATGACAAGTAAGGTTTTTCATTTTCAAGGTTCAGACATTTTAATTTTAGTTTTATAAATCAGCTACTATAAAAGGTATTGCTTTTAAGACAGTTAAATAATTTTGGTTTATTGGAAGATAATTACAGATTCTGGCACTGAATAGTGATCCTCGATCACTTTGGATGCCTTTGCCCAGCAGTGGAATGACTTGGGCTAAGGAAAAAAAAGCAATTGACATAATCTGAAAATTTTAGTACCGGGTTTAAGACAGGACTAAGCTTTTAGCTAGCCAATTAGAAAAGCATTTCTCTATTAGGTTTTGTCACGAATGTGTCATTAATTTAAGCACTTTTTTAAGCAATAGATAAAGCATAGAATGGGCTTCCAGAAGATGTGGTCTCTGCCCAAAATATAAATCAATTCAAAAACTGACTTGACGGTCATCTAAACTCGCTTAACTTAATGTGAAGAACTGTATACAGGCAGCTATCAGTTGTCTCAACTGCCTGCCTAATAACTAATAATAATTCCTCTGTTGTCAGCTAATATTTAGACCTAGTTTAAACCAGGTTTAAAATATTAGCTGACAACAGAGGAATTATTATTAGTTATTAGGCAGGCAGTTGAGACAACTGATAGCTGCCTGTATACAGTTCTTCACATTAAGTTAAACGAGTTTAGATGAGCGTCAACTCGGTTTTTGAATTGATTTATATTTGGTCTATCTTTTGTGTAATAATACCGCTAGGGTTTCAGCGAATTTTTTAGTCCTCTTTTTTACATTAGGGAAATGCTTTTACTCATACTTAACAAACATAGTTGGGGCAGAGGGTTAAGTGAGACTCCAAGCCAAACAGTCTGAGGTTTTAATACCCTCTTAAAAACTGTTGGTGTCTCTCCTGCCTGACTTAGTATCAAGTAAACTTTGCCTTTACATATACCTAAATGAATAGCCTAATACCTAACCTAACCTAACCCTTTTTGTAGGAGGAAGAAGCGGAGCATATGGTGCAGGCCCTCCTGCATCCCCGTGTCGATAGTGATTGTTCTCATAGTGCTGGTGGTGTTGGTGCCGCTGCTCGACCAGCCCAATGTTGTCCTCACCACAACGCCCAGCACACCGGTCTCTTTACATTGCTCAGATGAGTGTAGGTGAGCGATAAATAAAAGGGCTAGCTAGAATTTCCCTATTTATTATATTCCATGTACAAATTGTGTTTTTTTTACTTTTCTTAACACAAATAGATTACTTACTTTAAAAAAGGTTGTGAAAATTTTGTTTGTGGCTTGTATTTCCTTCATCAAGACTAATTTAATCTTGAATTTTATTATAAACAGTTAAAACATCTTTTTGAATAACAACTTGAAATTGTTTCATATTAAAATACCAAGGTAGAAAAACCAAATCATTTCAAATGTTTGTAGTAATTTTGTTATAAATTGAAATGGTATAATGAAAGTGCTTAATTGACCTAGCATTGATATGTGATACATAATTATTACTGCATGACTAGACTAAGTAGTAATATGATGAAGTAGCAAACAAAACAAAGGGTCTTTGTTCATATTGCACCATTTTAGTATCAGCTTCAAGTTACTTTACTTTAGAGTGACACCTTAGCTAATTTTGTTACGTAATTGAGCTCAATTTACCTACGACATAATTTGTGAATATATATCACTATATCAGGCAATGATACTGCATATAAAAAGAGGTAGACGTGTCATTAGCGCGCGGAAATTGCTTGCCTCAATTGAGTATTTTGTCTAATTTTGCATTCCAATTTCGAAAATTTGTCACATAAAGATTGTGTGCTCGGCGCCTCAAATACAAATCGCCGCGCAATAGGAGATGACATGTCTACCACTTTTTTTAATACACTGTCATTGATATCAGGTATAAAGTCTGTGTGCAAATTGGCAGCATTGTGCAGTGGCTGGTTTGCTGTTTCAGTGCTATATTTTGTTTCAGATTATCCTTAGTAGAGAGTATACCAGAAGGTCACATGTATCCTCCGAATGTCACACATCTTCCCACAAAAAACGCGTGGCTAGATCTCATAGACGAAGCTCAAACATCCATAGAAATAGCATCCTTTTACTGGAGTCTTAGGTTTAATGAAGAATATCCATATAACTCCTCAATAGAAGTAAGTTTTATTTAAGCTAGGAAAAACGATTTGCTATTTTTACAATAGCAAACTATTTTATACCATAACTTAATTATTGTATTTTCTTGAAAAAATTGACCACCTGAGGCGGGAACTGAACCCGCGTTTCCCCATACCGGGCGATTGTCTAACCACTCGGCCACCCTGGCATTTGGTAGAGCCTGTCGAAATTTTAAGTGCTTCTTAACGCTGTAATGCCTCGTTGCTTTTCATCAATGTTAATGGGATTACACCCTTAAAACTCAAAAGAAATACTATTGAAAGATGAAGCTTGTAAATACGATAAATTATTGTTTTTTATCCCTTTTGTTCCTGATATTCAGTTACTTATAAAATTCATAAATATTTAGTTCTTGAATATCTGCTCAAATACAAAATGATCGTTTAATTTTTTGGGTGTTATGCAATGTCATTTTTCAGTGTTTGTTATTTTTGCAGGGGGAGCAAGTGTTCCAAGCTTTATATGCTGCCGGGTCAAAACGAAAAATTAATTTAAAAATTGCTCAAAATTGGCCCACTAAATTATATCCTAATGTAGATACTGAATATTTAGTTAAGAAAAAAGCTGCACAGGTAAACATATTATATGATTTTTAATAAAATCGCGTAATTTATTTCTTGTTTTAATAATAAAATTTATCTGCTTAGTAATACTTGTAATAGAATATTATTTCTTGCACAGGTCAGGAGTTTAAATTTTTCGAAGCTCCTTGGCAATGGTGTTCTACATACAAAGTTTTGGATTGTAGATAGAACACACTTTTACATTGGAAGTGCCAACATGGACTGGCGATCACTGACTCAAGTAAGTCCTTTTCAATATCATAATGCTTTATTTTACAATATTCATCTAAAAAAAACTTAGCAGTAAAAACATTTTTACAGAATTGTTAACAACATTTATCAACATTTATTTGTTATTTTGTACGAGCATTTTTGCGATCTGACGCGCTTTCCCGGCTATCCATTTTAAAATAATCCTAAAAATACAGTTGTATTTTATTTCGCAGGTAAAAGAATTGGGAATTGTCGCCTACAACTGTACTTGCCTTGCCACAGACCTAGGGAAAATTTTCGATGTGAGTATATCTTTTAAATAAGCACGTATTAGGTATCTCTTTCGTTTTTTTTTTACTGTAATATGATAATTTCTGCCTTGATAAACGTCATCCATTAAGATTTTGCTAAAAAAAACTCAGGTGTTGATCTAATATATGAAATTGTGATTTTGGTACTCTTATACCTACCCTAGGTATAAGAGTACCAAAATCACAATTTCATATATTAGATCAACACCTGAGTTCTTTCATAATCATAATAAACAACAATTGGTTGATTAGCTAAGGGTCAAGTTCACCAACTCATGTTTAGTAATTAAACAGCCGTATAATATTATTTGACATATCTTGTATGGGAATTGTGTCAAACAAACCTTCAATTTACGTTTACCGGTGGTTTAAACATGGTTTAACTCGGATCTAAGATTTTCACGAAAATTGGTGATTAATTAATCATAAATTCGTTAAAGTGAATAATGATAAATAGACTTGAACAATCAATGTGCTACACTTAATTAAATGTGCATTTACTCTCTATTTTAACGGTTGAAGTCTCATTGCCAACGACAAGGACAGTCCTTGCGGAGTCGCAATCTATTTTTAGCTGCACTATAATAATACAAATTATTGCATGCATGCAATGCATTGACGTTGCATGAAATACTAATTTCATGTTCATTGTTTACATAGAAAATGCAACTCTTTCAATGTCTGATTGAGAATAATGTTCTTTAATGTAAGGTGAAGTTCACCTTTTAAAATGTATTGACTGAAGTCAAATATTCGTAATTGAATTCGAAATGAATTGTGTTTAAAATGTTAATGGCATAGCGCAGCACCTATAATTTGATTTAGAATTATGGAGCGAAAATAATGTTTTATGAAGCACTAGGAGGTATATTCCCTGCAGTGATTTATTAGTAAAACATTCTATCTTAGTCATTTTATTGACTATACTTTTTGAAACTAACAACTCAGTAAGCAGAAAGTAGTACTTATAAAAATTTTTGCGAAACCTTACAATTTCGTCGCTTACTTAATGTAACTCAATCATCGTCGGCTCAAAGTTACATTAAATAACATCACGAAGCCGCTACGTGCCTGTCGGTGCCGGCCGTGCTCGGGAAACTTAAAGCTTGGGGGAACTTGTAACTCCGAAGTCTAACGTTAATTTAAATAGTTTCACCTTTGACGCGTGAGTGGCTGCGAAGAAGGCGATGAGTTAGATGTAGTAAGCCCGCTATTTAGCGATAAAAATGTGGATCTCAAGTTGTAAGTCAACATTAAGTTACCAATATAAACGAAATATGCAAGATCTGATTAGATAACAAAAAAAACTATCCGATAAAAAATTATACTACCGAAAGCAAATCTTCTGCGTATTATTCAAGAAATATTATATCTAAAGTATCTATCCTTAGATGTTTTAACGTACGTAGGTAACCTCATTCAGGTTTACCTTAAGTGAACATACTTTACTTATTTTGATTAGACCGAGAGTACGTAATACATACATACAATGTTACATGCGATTAAACTTCATGTATGAAGTTCACTTTGAAGGTAACGATCGCAATTAGCCACGTACTAAACTTCGTAAAAACGTTTATAGGTTTTACTTTGATGCTTAAAGGTCACAAAAGTTCTTGAGAAACTTTTCTCATCGTGTTGAAGCTTACTTGAAACCAAATTTACTTATTCCACCGAATAAATAATAGTTTATGCATATAGGTAGGTACAGTCGTCAGCACACACACTACCACAAGACGCAGCATTCTTTAGCTTTGAGTGGGTGCTGCCTTTCGCACTTTAAAAACACGCGCAATATGCATTTCCAATTGAGATTATGAATAGAATACAAGATAGCCACCATTAAATAAAAGTATACATAACCGAAGTTGTCTTTATTTAGTAAAAATGAATTATTGCATATAAATATATTCAAATATTGGATTAACTATGGTGGCCAAGCCCGACAGGGATCAACCAGAACGCAGGAAGTATTATAGCGCACAAATAGCTGCGCAAAACACAGGTGCACTCTCTGTTCCTTTCACGTTCGGTGAGACGGCAATCCGACATGACCGGATAGACATCAGGCGCAAAACCTGATGGGCTTAAGCACTTATTAGGTACACCATCCTATTTGTAGGTTTACTAGTTAGGAAATAGTAAAAGGGAATCCAAGTTTGGATTCTATTTACACTACCTAGATTCTATAGGATGTTGTTATAAGTGTTTTATTCTGCTTTGCGAGGCACGGGGTGTAAACTAGTATATAGGAACTTACACTGTAATTATTTACAGGTGTACTGGATGCTTGGCGAGCCAGACGCGGTGGTGCCAGACGAGTGGCCGCAGGAGTTGGCCACTGACATCAATATGGAGCACCCCATCAATATGAGCGATCTGTACGGCGCGTATATTACCGTAAGTAGACCATACTTACCTTTTTGATCGAATGATTTAAGGAAAAAAAAGGGATTCACATATTTGTTTCTTGTTTACGCGAATGGTTGGACCCATTAAAATTTATTTACAGATTACTTAGGATAAAATCGCAAAGTATTCCGTGACATTGTGTTTTAATTGGGGGGTTAGAAATTCCCTTAGGTAGTTAACCTCTCTCTATGTTTTGTGGACGATTAATGATGACAAAAAAATTCACAGCGTTCATTGACCGTTCTCCAAAACTTAACGTTTATGTTTATTAACTCCTATTAATCTTCCGATTAATTTCGTTGATCCTTCTGGGGGCTAATTACGTAACTCTGTTGCTAACATTCAGGATTGAAATCGCTTGAAAATGTCATAATTGACAACTTCAGTTACTCTGTTAAGCTGGCCATTCACAGTCAGTTCAAAAAATGACTCCACGCACTAACATAAAAATAATCTGAAAACTGACTTTTATTCAGTGCTGCCAGAACGTGAGCAATTCCCTGAGCAAAGAGGACTTTCAGTTTTTTTAATTTAGTGGGTAAAATGGGCGGGAAGGTCCTAGAACTGGTAAAATATGGGCAATTGTGGAAAAAAAATATAACTATAAGTTACTTTTTTAGTACTTTTGCCTATAGCCTAGATTTTAATTACCGATATCGAAAACGTAAAATTTTACTCGTACCTCAGACCGACTAATTAGTTTAACTGGCCATGCATGGCCAACTTTAGCAACAAAGCTTTGATTGAAATAATTTCATTCAAAGTTACATAATCCACTACCGGGTCCCAAAACAGTATAGCTGTCTCCTGAGACAACCTAGTCGACACTGGTTGGAGTTATCAAATACGGCCGTAGAAAATGTATGTGTTTTTCCAAAAACAACCAAGCAAACTAAGATGTTACAGTGATTACCTTGACTTGTTGTATAGTCCGTACTACACACCTCTGCTATGTCTATAGCCGCTTGCCCTGCACGTCTAATTGATCAATAAAAAACTTGTAAACAGTATAGGTTAGGCCTACCCTAAATATCAACATTAGACCATGACCCGACACGCTGACCCAATTATACCTACTTTGGTAAGACAACAGACAGCCTAACTCGTACGTTTTGATAGATCCTCGTATTAACTCTAAAACTCTAATTAAAAAGTATTTTCCTACTTTTACCATTGTTATTATTGAAATTCTTTTTGGCAAAAATTTTTAAAGTTTTTTTTTAACTTTTGGGTAAGATCCCGATAGTTTACTCGACGGAAATTTTGCTGTAGGTATTTCATACTTAATATTCAAAACTAGCTTGTGCCCGCGACTTGTTTGCGTAGACTTTACGACCGTTATATAGATAGAAGTTTTAGCCAGTAACGAGAATTTTCAAAAACGCAGGTTAGCAGTAACGAAGAAAGTTGCATCAGGAATAACACAACGTATCTTATTTGCTAAAATGTAGTGTTTATATGCTATTTGCCCGTTGCTTGAAAATTAGGCCCAAACTGTTTCCGCCATCATCACACCGCGTGGTGAAGTTGGTTAGTTATGTTATTATTAGGTACGTGTAATTTGTTCTCAAAAATTTTAAACGGTAGTTCCGGAGATTAGCGTGTACAATCAGAAAAAAAAAGATTCTTATTCTTTAACTATTTTTACAATCGCGCTCAATTAGTCTAGTAAATATACTCACTCATTGTACAATGTACAGGCACATTGGTTTTACTGTTTTTTATAGGGTTTCCTCTATCTTTTTGCTCCGAAAGTCACTTGGCATAACACACTTGGCATAATTTTCTTTAATCGAATATTATTCTGGCAGAATTTTCTGTTAGCATAATTATTGTTTGGTCAAATATTTATATGCCCGAATTTACAATAGCATACTTTTAAGATAGCAGAAATTTATAAGGCATAATTACCTTTGGCAGAATTTTACTTTGCATACTTTCGCTAAACATAATGTTTATTAAGTACGATGTTTATTTGGCATAATTTGACTAGGCATACTATAAAGAAAGCAGAATTTCGTTTAGAATAATTTCACTACGCATATTGCTATTTCTTTTAAATAGTATTTTACCCTAAAATTGAATTAAAAAGTCAATAAGTTGTGGTACAAAAGTTAGTGACAGAAACGAATCGGTGCAAAACCGACTCCACGCAGTCTTGTTTGCCCTACCCCTAGAGTGTAATTCAAAATCGCGTAGGCGCGGAGGGGTGAGGCAGCTCGCGTGGGACTGCCGGAGCCCCGCAGCGCCGGAGCCGTGACAGAAACCATGCATGTTGCATGATTGCATGCTGCATACAAGCTGTTGCTTGCTTGCATGCTGCATGCTTGCTTGCTTGCTTGCTGCATGCTTGCTTGCATGCTTGTTTGCTTGCTGCATGCTTTGCTTGCTTGCTTGCATGCTGCATACTTGCTTGCATGCTGCATGCTTGCTTGCTTGCTTGCATGCTGCATGCTTGCTTGCTTGCTGCATGCTTTGCTTGCTTGCTTGCATGCTGCATACTTGCTTGCATGCTGCATGTTTGCTTGCTTGCTGCATGCTTTGCTTGCTTGCTTGCAGGCTGCATACTTGCTTGCATGCTGCATACTTGCTTGCATGCTGCATGCTTGCTTGCTTGCTTGCTGCATGCTTGCTTGCTGCATGCTTGCTTGCTGCATGCTTGCTTGCATGCTGCATGCTTGC
The DNA here is from genome assembly GCA_949316185.1 of Pyrausta nigrata. Lineage (NCBI taxonomy): Eukaryota > Metazoa > Arthropoda > Insecta > Lepidoptera > Crambidae > Pyrausta > Pyrausta nigrata. Next base: position 14,001,450 of record OX438947.1, on the reverse strand, counting down.
TTGCTTGCTGCATGCTTTGCTTGCTTGCTTGCATGCTGCATACTTGCTTGCATGCTGAATTAATTATTTACTACGAATATCCTTAACTAACGTTTTCAATTACTATGGATATGAAATGTATGCCAAAAGATGATTATAAATGTAAAATTTCTGAGATATGATAGTTCTGCCTTGTAATGATTTTAAATATGAAATGCTAAAAGACGATTCGGACTGTGAACTTTCTGCGATAGGATGATTCTGTCTATTAATGACTATATATACGAATTGTATGCCACAAGACGATTCTATCTGTGAACTTTCTGCGTTAGGATGATTCTGCTTTAAGACTATTATGGATATTAAATTTCTGCCTAAAGATGATTCTAGCTTACACGATTATGCGTTTTGAACGTCTTATAAATGAGTGAATGCTAATTGATGTTCTGCGAAAGGAAGTTTATGCTATTTGATGATATGCCAAATAAAATTATGACAATAAAAATTCTGCGAAACAAGGTAGACCCTTTTTTATACTATGTATATATCACCGTAAGATTATAAACATCGTTCGATTACAATATATCTCGTGAGATTGTAAACTGTCGAAAAATTGTGAACCGGCGTAGAACGGAATGCATCTCAGGCGCTGATTGGTTGAACGTTATGTGCCCCCCGCCGCCCCGGCATTCGCCATATTTGTTTGTTATTTGGTTTGTTGTTGAATGTAAACTACTGTGTTTTCGTGATTATAAATTAATTTCGAGTTAAAAATAACTTATATCTATAAAATTTGTTATGTACAATTATTGTTGACGTTAAAATTTATGTAATGAACCAAAAAAAAGCAGTTTGATAAACCAATGAGTATTTATTTCTGTAGGGGATTTAAATGAAACCACGATTTTTAGACAGACAATTGCGTACAACCGAGGAGCCTTATTATTTTCGTGCGCGCGCCGCGGGCCAACGGTCAACTGCGGTGGTGTGATTTTTAGGGTGGGGGCGCGAAGAGCGAATGAGTGATTGATTGAGTAATGAGTATTAAACTACTGATCTTTGAATGGCTCATCAGTCGGGCGCGAACTTTAATTATTAGGTACGAAATAAGCAAAACATATTTAGATACAGTCAGAAAGAAACAAATGTAGTAAGTTAATTTATATTAGTTTTAAATGAGTAGTGCGTCGCCTACAATTTCATTTATAACTTTGCCGTTCTTTGTCCCCACAAAGAACGGCTGGTCGTGATTGGTCGCTCTTACGATAAGACCGACCAATCAGGAAGAGCTTTCGGGCAGTTGACAATTTGACGCGGGACAGATTGTAATTTGACAGTTTCACTTCGACAAATAAATAAATAAATTGTTTCAACAAACACACCAATTACCTAGCCCTAAACTAAGCATGAGCTTGTGCTATGGTGACTAGGATAACGGATAGAAATACTTAAATACATATAAACATCCATGACTTAGGTATAAATGCTCGTGCTTATCACACAAACATTTGCCCCTAGCGGGATTCGAACCTGCAACCGCCTGGTTTAGAAGTCCGGTGCGCGAACGACTACACCAAGACGCTCGATAGATTATAATATAGCGATAAATAATGCGTTAAATTGTAATCATATGTTACGATTCACAATTTTTCGACAGTTTACAATCTCACGAGATAGATTGTAATCGAACGATGTTTATAATCTTACGGTGACATATAGATATAACAATTTATCTTTAAGTGGAGCAACTTATCCAGAAGTAGTGAAGCCAGCGCTAAGACTTCGTCAGTCAGTCAGCAAATTATGACCCTATATATAAAGCTTTAATAGTGCAGCATAAAATAGAGCTCACGTTAAGAAAGTTCTATTCGCGAAATACGACTATAACTAGCATAAGTGCAGACCAGACGTCAAGTCATTACCGTTAGCGCAGCCATCGCGTCGCCGTCGTCGTTTTAAACCGATTGTAATGGCCGCAAGCATCCCGCGGAGCGTAAACCGCACCGTAACAGTTTACTGCCCGTTAAAACTGGAACGTATCTTGATAGGGCTGCCTCCTAGTTGATATGTGAAGTGAATGATACGAGAGCGCTGTCATTCGTTGATGAACGAACCAATGAAATAGTTTGACGATTTTGTATTGTTCTGTAGTTTCATCAACAAATAAAAATGACTAAATATTTTAAAATTGTGCCGAACACACGGTTTAGCAAACGAATTACTCCGCAGATAGAAGATAAACTACTTATTTAATCCTACTATTAGAATAAGAAAAGTGAATAAGAATAGTGAATAGTGCTTTCTTTTTATTACATTAAAAGAAAGCACTATTCTACACAATAAACAATTCAAAGTAATAATTTGAAACCGTGACCATATTTGACTTAACTCGTAGACATACCAATAAACTCGTGACACGTGTATTGAAGTGATTCGTTAGAAGTCCGAAAACGGACTAAACATTGGTCTCTTATTACAATATCTCGTATATCCTTATACCAAATCCTGACTGACTTATCAGGTTCGCAATTTTTTTCCAGGGAAATGATATGCATGTCTAGCTTGTTAAAAGTCTAGTACTCTAAGGCTGACTCCAGCCCTACACGTCGCGATGGTTTTTTAAATCGGCATTATCGTAAAACGCCCGCTGCTGCCCTAGCCTTTCTAGCTAATGCTTTTATAGGCGCTCATCCGATAGCCTTGGCATAACGCTGAATCAGCCAGCGACAAAAGGTCCCCTTGTCATCTATTGAACCTAAATGCTGGTGTGATACAAAACATCTATTATTGATAACAAATTATACAGCTGTCATAGTAAAACCCTTCAGTGGCAATGCTTAAGGTACATTTAACAACTATTGCGTAGGTTTTATGACTGTAACTAATGTGAGCAAAAGTCATCCGCTGTTTATTACTCTAGGGAAAGTCTTGGGCTTTAATTGCCTATAGGTCGTTTTTATCATGATTATTCAGTTCTTCGGAGGGCACACCGCACCGGTCTGATCAAGCTATATCAGCCGCCTATGGCGGCTCATAGGGTCTTGAACCAGGGTTTTCAATAAACCTCACGATATGATGAAGAAATAGATTATCAAATTATTCTACGTACGTAGATTATCAAATTATTATTGTAGTTAGTCTGAATTTTTTTGCGACAATATTTATATAAGCTGATTGTAAGTTACAATAAAAGTTTTCATGTATACATTTAAGGCACGCAATGAAGTAGGCGGGTACTATGATTATTACCCTTGGTAATGGATGTTCGTATAAAAAATACATACGTGAATTAAGTGAAAGACAAAGGTCAAAGTTACGATGGGGTTGCCCTGAAGGTTCACGTCTAAATTGTTGACTCGTGCGACTAATGGCTGGGAGGGCTTATCGTTCGACAAATGTATCCTATAAGTAGGGTGTCCAAATAAATCTGAAGAAAGTAATACACTTGTATTGTATATTACTTTACAATCGTAATAAATGTTGGTCCTGCTTCATACCCAAAATCCTCTAAGACTAATTTTAATTTCATGCTGTCTCTTTCTCCGCTGAATTAATAAAAAAAGATCAAGACCGACTGATTCGGCCTAGCAGGACCATTATCATCAATCAATTGTTACATGTACTTTTAATAATTAAAGTATTGTATTAAGTTTGTTGGATGTTCGATGACCGTGTTTAAAACTTTGACTTTGTCCCACCACAACATGACGTGTGGAAACTTCCCAAACAACAGTCATAGAAGTAGAACAATTACACCCTACCCCAAGGCCATGGATACTGATAGATTACGGTATAAACGTAAAGGGAAACATTTTATTGTCATTGCGTACTAATTGATAGCTTTCAGGACAAGACGAGCTTGATTGTAGATACCAACGAGTGACATTGAGGTAATGTTTGTCTTTCTACTAATGGATTTCTGGTGACCGGGATATAAAGTATAGAAGTTGAAGTATTATTGTGGAGTTAACAACTGTGTGTCTATGTAAAATAGATTGAGTACGACTGGGTTCTATCAACTTTCCTATTTTCTTATTACCCCTTCGATTTCAAAAGCTTACGAGTTTGAAAAAATAATCACTTATTTATTTTCTAATTTTTCATAATTCTGTTTTTTTTCGCTTCAACTATTGTGTATTTCTTAATTATCCGAAGATTCTCTGTGATCTTGTTTAAGGTAGGACGGACATGTGGTCATGCTTCCCCACGGACATAAACCTTTGTCACATAGAGGTACATAATAAAATAGTACCTACCAATGAATATGGTACCTAGACATCAAATCACTTTGCCGCTCTGATATAGCAGCATTTCATTCCAAGCAAATTATGGTATTGCCGATAATACAGCTGATAACGCAATCGCGATCGGCCGCTCATGTGAACAAGCCATAAACGTCGGAATAGACGCCCGGACCCGAAGGACAGTCGTTATCAGAACCAATGTCCGATTTAATATTCCATTTTTGAAATCCATTCAATCACTATTGTCTATCGGTCGATATGGGAAGATATCGGGAGTCCCAATGACAACGGATCCCTGTTGTGCCACCCACCCGCACCCACCCTATAAAATAAATCTCTACTTTCGTGATTTTTGTTTTGACCTGCATTTTTTATTATATCTACAGAAAGATTTTATTCTACAGGGTAATTTGAAAAACACCAACAACCTCTCAAGGGCCGATTCTAGGACACGATTCTCAAGCAGTAGAAAAAAGTTCACACTCGTAAAAACGCATACATTTTTAGGAATGTAACCGTTTTTTAACTCCATGAGAATCATGTCCCTGGTACTCAAATATAGAACAATGACGAAAAAATCTTCCCCATACTAAATCACCTACTGACTACTGTTGCATGAAAAAATTATGTTTAAGATTTGTTGTATTTAGATAGGCACCAGAATCGGCCATTCAGGTGTTGTTGGTGCTTATTAATAGCCCTGTATAATTTGTTCTTTAATAAGGCAAAGTTAAAATTACTATATTTTTATACTATACTTTTCAATTTAACCAATACTTATCTGCCTGCTATTTAAGTTAAGCGCAGGCTCAGTAATTAAAATAAAGATTTTAATGTTTCTACCACGTATGCAGAATGCATTCTGCAAGGTGAGCTTGAATCGTCACACAGTGGACGCCTTCGGACGGCTATAGCCGAAGATGGTCTCTCACCAAGGAAAAGATGTGGAGAAGTTTGAGGGGAGGCCTTTGCTCGAAGTCGGATGATTCGGGCTAGTAAAAAAATGTATCCAATCATTTCCTACACTTCAATTTGAATTTCAAGAATGTTGTTGCACCCGATCGCATCTCAAGATCTCAACAGCCGACATGTGGGTGATAAAAGCAAACACGCTTGCCGGCTGCCGTAGGTCACGGTCACCCGCCCCCGCCCATTTATGATATTCTCATGGCAATACGACTACATGGCTCGCATGCCCCCATCACTAGCTTTTGACCTTTCCCATCTACCTATAAGCCTTTTATGTTTATTGAACTTGAATAATGTGCGTAGTGTACTGCTAATATTTTTAATAAAAAGCAAATACAGCTGTTATATTAATTAGCTTGTGGATACTGTAAGAGCAAACTGAGTATGACTTCATTTGATTGGAAATAATTTAGTTTTCGGCAGTTTAGTTCAATCGTTCGCTTAATTAAATAAGTTAACCCTTTGGGTGATACTGAACAAACACAAAGTTTTATTGAAGTCTACCCGCTTTACGAGTATAATTAAGTAACTTTAATAATCTATGCAACGAGTTTTCCATCAATCTGCAAATTGACATCGTAATACATCCATATTTTAACTTTGTTGATAAAACTGATAACGTAATAGTTGGTGTCTCAATTTGTGTACGAGTATGTTCAGTATTTGGGTATGCTTCCTGTCGACTCTGCCTGCGCCACGCTTAGTCTATAGTCAAGAGCAAACCCATTTCGAATTTAAATAAATGTAGAGGAAATTCTAATATCTTCACACATATGTCATAATAAACCGATATTAAAGATTATCATCTTTTATTCGCTCTCTTTTCTCTCGACAATTTAGTAAAAAGGTGTGTTTGTTTGACCGAATCCTTTGAAAGTATCACCGCCTAATATAGGAGAAACTTGCTGTAGTGGCTCAGACAGACAACCGCGCTACCGTAGGGTTAAGTACGATCGTTAGCGCAATTTACCCCTTGTCTGGGCTGGGACACACACAATTACACAGTACTATACGTAGCCTAATGCCTTTACATACGAATATTTCATATTCCAATACGGGTTCTAAGCGTCGTTAATGGTACATATAATATTAATAAATATGCGTGCCAATGTTTTCATAAGCGATCTTTGCTTATGTATTTATTCTGTGCGTTGGTATTATTTTACAACTCCATTTACATTCCTACTTATAACAGAAATATGACCTAGAGTTTAGCTAGAGCAATGAACTCATTGGAATGTCAGATTATAAAATCAGGACTAGTTTTGCCCTTTTTGTTCTAATTAGGTACTCAGTACACCCAGAGCCGATTTAATTTAGGAATGTCGATCCAAAAATCGAACCCAGGTGTTTGTTTTTTGTAACTAAACCGTCATTTGGGAATGGTGTATATTTAAACGCACCGCTTGTGTGCTACCTTTATTTACATAGACGGTACCCCTTAAAATAATTTAAAGAGTCTAGAAAAAATAAAGTGAAATAGCCAATTAACATACATAACTTTAGTAAATATTTCGTTCATCTTGTCGGTCGTAATTTAAATATTTTACTCATACTTAATTCAATATTTTTTTCCAGAGTTCCCCACCGCCTTTCAGTCCGGAAGGGCGCACGAACGATGACGACGCAATAGTCGCCATCATGGAGCAAGCCGAAGAGTTCATCTACATATCGGTGATGGATTATGCTCCCGCGCAGGAGTTCTCGCCTAAGCTAAAGTAAGTGCTTATTTAACGGATATCATCCGTCTTTCTATCAGCTTTTAGTAATAGTTGAACACAATATTTCGACAAGTAAACAACTACTGAACTATGGGCGATTTTCTAGCTTAAGATACTTACAATAGATATACAGTCCGCGTAAACAAAAGTGATGCATACATACATGAATAGTTGATCGCTGACTGTCCTGACGGAAAAAAACGAGAGATAGCCGAGCGGAGAAAACTTCACTTCTCATCCGTGATCGTGAATTCGATCCCCGCCTGTACGACTGAGTTCGTATAAAAACTTCAGTACAGTCTTTTTTAAAGATATCGCTGCCTAACGGTGAAGAAAAATATCGTGAGAAAATTTTGCACACTAGTTGGCTAGTGTGTAAAATGGAGTAGGCAATGGCAAACCACTCCATTAAAATTTTCAAGAAAGTAGTTGTGTGTGTTTAATTACACATAATGATTACGACACGACCCTGAGGTATACGACTACTAACTAGTGGTCAAATTATTTACCAAATTCAAAAAAAAATTTTTTTTTCAAAATTTGCCTGTCGCCCAAAAACACAGGACACACACACAACACGAACTCGTCTCTATTTCCTCGCTCATTATTGCCAGACCTGTGTAACTCCCCGCGTAGGTAGCAAAAACGTCTCGACGCGCGGCGACCCATCGTGGTGGGCTAATAAACTTGGGTGTCACGAGCGAGCAGCGACATGCGCGCGTCTTTTATTCACCCGCGAATAGAGCTAGACGAGCATGAGTAAAGTGCTAGAAAGGTGCGCGAGATGGTGTTAGTAGCTTCTTGTAGCAGTCAACCCTATTGTGTCGCAAGATAGTACGTCACTGAATATGTTTAGTGTATTATGAATCATATTCCAGAGTTATAAGAATGAAATTATCTTGCAATGGATTTCTGTAGGTCTAAACAAAAATGTGCTTGACTCTGAGGCAAACTAAATCACACCATATCGTTGACGATATTGAGTAGATATTCTTTGAACTTCATTGCAAAGTCAAACTTCTGTACGGAGTACTAGTACTTATTCTGTGCGACTGCCTTAAAAGCTCATCGTGTTTTTCGTAGGTTCTGGCCAAAGATAGACGACGCGATCCGGCGGGCGGCGCTCGAGCATCGAGTGAAGGTGAAGATGCTGATCAGCTGGTGGAAGCACTCGCACGCGGCAGAGATATACTTCCTGCGCTCGCTTGTCGCGCTCTCCAACGCCTACCCCAGGGTCGACATACAAGTGGTGAGTTAAGGCGATTCAAACTATCAAATAACGCCTTATCTTTAAAAAAATAATATCGGGTATACTGCAAACTGTATTATATTTTTGAAATTCCGCAGTCGGGTAAAAAACCGAGCAAGTGCGAGTCAGATTCTCGCACGAAGGGTTCCGTACTACCAATGCAACATAAAACACTATATTAAATCCTTTTTTAGGTTAAGAAATGAATTATCTTTTAGTTTTAATAACGGCAAAAATAAACACGTTTGCTGTATAGGAGCCCCACTTTAATTTACTTAACACTTTTTTTACGTTATCCTAGTCACCATAGCACAAGCTTACGCTTAGTTTGGGGCTAGGTAATTGGTGTGTTTGTTGAAACAACTTATTATTATTATTAAATATTTTATTCTGTTCTAGTATTTGTTGTTATAGCGACAATGGAATTACATTACTCTAAAAATACCAACAGTTTTAGCTGGCGAGAGTGAGATGGAACTAATACCTGCAGTGTACTATAGACCTTAAAGAAGTGCAGTCTAAGGTTTATTGTAAATTTTAGCTTTTTCGTAAATCTTCGGAGCCATACTTTCTTTTCTGCGTGAACGAAGATTCACGACGCGCCTTATCGAGTGGGTACTACTGTACTCCGATCTCTGATTTTAATATTTCCGTCTCCGGCAGAAACGCTTCCGAGTGCCGTCGACGCCGGATCAGGACAAGATCCCGTTCGCGCGCGTGAACCACAACAAGTACATGGTGACGGAGCGCAGCGCGTACGTGGGCACGTCCAACTGGTCGGGCGACTACTTCGTCGACACCGCCGGCGTCGCCTTCGTGCTGCAGGACGAACCGCACAGGTAATAGTAATGTCTTCCTAGCCGCATGGCGACTACAGCGGCTAATCTCAACGAGGCCTGTGTAACTCCCCGCGTAGGTAGCAAAAACCTACCTAGGTGACTTACCGTGGTGGGCTAATCAACTTGGGTGCCGCAAGCGAGCAGCGACATTTACCGGCGCGCGGCACTACGTTGCTAGCTGGGCGAACATGAATAAAGCCCTAGAACTTGTGTGACGTACCTAGGTATGTTTGTATGAAAATTACTCGATTAGCGGTTTATTCTGCCGCTGAGTGTAGCTTATATACCGGCTTTAAGAAAGTTAAAAAAACCTCTTGGGCTTCACCGTTGTCGAGTAAAAAGCACTGTAGTATACAACGTAAATTATGAAACTCCATATTTGTCCACAGGAATGGCAACACCACGCAGGACATCCGGAGAGATCTGCAGGAAGTCTTCGAGAGGGACTGGAGCTCGCCGTACGCGCTCCCCTTGAGGTTATAGCGAACTTGTGTAGTATTCATCTTAGTCTGTACCTTAAAATCTTTTGACTCTCACAAGGGTTAAATATATAATATAAAATATACTTATGATGAAGTCTTGATTGAATGAAATTCTAAATGGTAACTAGTAATATATTCTTGATAACAGCTTAAATTTGTTGTAGTAATTTTACTACCGCAGTGCCACTGATAAACTGAGCGAAATGCTAGCCATAGATGAATATCTCACTCTCGCTTTATGAACGAGTGAGACAGCAACATCGAATATTGATTATGTAGCGATTACTATAGTCAACATTCCCATTAAAATGCATTAAACAGCAAGCCGGAGTATACATAGAAGTTCATAAGGTACTTGTCCCTATCAACGAAAGTCTACGCAGTGTGTACTGTATTTTTATACGATAAGTTTTAAAAAGACAAATATAAATTATATTAGATTTTTTTAGTTTATAGGTAAACAATAAAATTTCTCTTTCGGCTTTGTAGTCTATAGTCGAATATACTTGCTCAAGATGTGTGTGAACCAATATATTTTTTTAGGCATAAAGTTTCTCTTGTAATTTGGTGTAAAATATATCGGTTGTATAAATAAAATATTAAATGGGATATTTAAATACGCGTTCTTGGTGTCAATAGCAAACAAAATGCGCGTCTTTTCCTGTCTAATGCATACGTGCCAACATATGAACATACATACGTGGAACTTGGCGGTCAATATTATGTGATTACGGTCCATGTTACGGAATTACTTGGCCATTTGCAATGCTATAAACAAACATATAAGTTTATGTCACTACGTGTAGAGCTAGTGAAGGAATTGTTATAGTCTGACAAGTTTATGAGCGACCCTCCTACGCCCCGCAAGACGAGCGGGCTGAGGACGCGCCAATCGCACGCAATTGACATTTCATTTTTATAAAGGTACTAAAAACCATTTCGAGATTTTGCGATGCTTAACACGTTAAAAATAATTAAATAATTTTTCACGCTACAAATTTAGAGATATTTAAAAAATTGAAAGGTGCTTATGATACAGGCATTTAAAGGGGACATGCCTTTGCTTATCTGGGGGCTAATTACGTAACTCTGTTGCTAACAATTCAGGATTGAAATCGCTTGAAAATGTCACATTTGACAACTTCAGTTACTCTGTTAAGCTGGCCATTCACGGTAAAAATAATCTGAAAACTGACTTTCATTCAGTGCTGCTAGAACGTGGGCAATTCCCTACGCAAAGGGGACTTTTAGTTTTTTTAATTTAGTGGGTAAAATGGGCGAGGTCTTAGAACCTTTTACCGGTTGGGCAATTGTGGAAAAAAAAACGTCAAGTTACTTTTTTAGCCTAGATTTTTATTACCGATATTGGAAACGTAAAATTTTGGTCGTACCTCAGACCGACTAATTAGTGTAACTAGCCGTGAATGGCCAACTTTAGCAACAAAACTTTGATAGAAATAATTTTATTCAAAGTTACATAATCCACTACCTGGTCTGACTTAAAAGGTATTTTACCATACATGCAAGCTAGCTGTCATTTTGACATTGTCATTTGACACTGACACTATGATAAGTGAGTGAGAGAAGAGATAATGGTAGTGTTGTTCTATAGAAGCGAAATCCATCAAGTTATCGATAGTTTTAGTGTATTATATTTAAAAAATTAAATCTAAAAATACACACGCATTTTAATGATTTTCTAGTTTGGTGACGAAATAATTAAAGTTCCTTTATTCGTATTATTGATGTTTCATTTGATATTAGAAACCATAAAAATTTAAGTAAGTCAAGTTGTGATTGGATAAACATACTCACTAAGATCAATTATCTACTTCTTCATTTAGATGTACTGTGTTTTGATATATGTGCTTACTGTCGATATCGATATCTTACTGCTACAACATACAACACTATAGACGTCAGTTATTTTTTAAATTTAGAATATGGCAAAGGTGTGAAGTCGTCACATCCTTACTCTTGTATTTACGCTCTTTTAGAATTGAGAGTTTTAAAGAATTTAATTTAAGGGGAATAAATGAAAAGACATGAAAAACAAAAACTACGTGTATTCTTTTTTGATGTACTATATAAGGAAAAAATTAAAATGTGCATGTATTTTTTTTTGAAATGTTGTCAATTGTTACTAGGAAATCCCTACTCGCAACACCGCTGACATTAGGCATGCCTCCGCACTTCTGGCGACAGCAGAAAGGCCATGCACGAAGTTGTCGTACTATAGTAGTCTTGGGTAATTTTTATTTGGCGCGTTTTCCCCATAGAAAACTCGCCAAAATACGGCAAAATAATGTCTTGGTTTTACATATTGTTATTTTTAAAAGTTATGATTCGCATTGAATGGTATAAGCATGCTATTCGACTATAGATATGCCTCTTTACTATTAGATTGTGTAATGATGAACCTGAACAATATTTATTATAGAAGAAAAGGGAAAAATTCACCCCGTCCCACTAAAAACTTCAACACGACACAAAAAACGTGTCATCTTTTTAACAAGAGTTAAAACATGGACTTTACGGATATCCGTACAGTCCAGTACAGATATATGTACACAATGTAGGTGGAATATAATATGTACACAATGTAGGTGGAATATAATTTTTTATCTACCTATTTATTATATACGTTTAGAAAGTCGAGGCACATTTTTCGATAATTTTATATTTTGAATGTATTGCGTTGTTTTCTACTAATTGACCAGGCTGTGGTATCTTCGTAAATGCAAGTGATCTAGTTTTACTTAATATTATTAGGCTATCCAAAGATTTCAAAATTTTTATTAAGTAGAATATAAATAACTGAAGTAAATGTAAGGTGTACAAAATAAAACCTTATTATATCGAGTAAGTATTAGTAGGGTAGAATGCTACTTATTCTGAATGACCTGTGTGCCTTGAATATTGTGTGATACGAGTGATATCTTCTTGGAGTGAATCTAAATATATTCTTGCTATTACTAAATAAATTAGGCGTAGCGACCGATCCCAAGTACGCAATAGAGTTGCCATTACAGCGCTAAAGTATGTGCGCATTTAACAGGTGTATATTCATAGTCCTATAGGGTGACATCAATTCAACAAAGTCAACTATAATCTACAGTAAAAAGGGGTCTATAAGCAATAAATGTTTTGCAATTGAATATTAAGGTTAATACAAAATATATCCTTCGAAGTAGTTTAACTTATAAGCTTATTATTATACAGACAGTACTTTTATAACTGAATTTAATGTGTATAAAATTACCATTTTCATAATGTTCAGCAGGCTCATAAAAAATCCCAGCTGATTTCAAAGGACAATTTAAATCTGGATCTTTCAATGTTGTTTTATCACCAACTGATTGATAATACTAGTAGTATTAAAACATTCTCCTACTGAATTTTGGGCTACTGCGGCCAATCACACGAGAGATCAATAAGGTACACAGAAAATATTATAGTGCACAAGTATGTGCGGAACACACAGGTGCAGCGGAGAGATACTCTTTAACGTGCTTTACGAGGCACGGGGGTGTTCACACCAGCAACGTCCTGATTCCGGGTCTCTTTGAGTTATTATAAAACAAAAAAACCCAGAAAACATTTTCGACCCGACCCAGGATTTGAACCCGGAACCCCGTGGTTCCCCTGAAAAAGAAGAAGAAGAGAAGCCCGTATTCCGAGCACTAGACCAACGAGGCAGTCGACTCGTGGTATACGATTGCATATTGACCTTAAATTTTTCCGAATTTACCCATCATAGTACCTTTTACATGATAAGAATTAATGAAGGGCATAGTATATAAAGCAATTATAACCATACCAACATGTATTATAAACTTACATATCATATAAGTGTATAATTACCCTATGAGTGGATGTAAATATGATACAATTATGGTCCATAAAATAAGCGTTGTAAATAAGCCCAGTATTCTGTCATAATGTTGAAATACTTTACCGGAAAACTATGTATGTTGTACTTCTTACAGTTTGTAAATAAAATACTTCTACCTACTTAAATATTTTTTATTTTCTGTGCCTTGGCATACCTAAAAACAACAGGGGCTGTGGTAAAAAAAGGACCTAAATCAATTTACTGAACATATCAACAACGAAAGGAAAGTTTAATAACAGAAGACATTAAGAAATGAAATCTTTATTCAGCCATACTTAGCACCACTTTATACTTAAAACAATAACAGGTCATTAAATTAATCGTATTTCGTGATGCTGAATAATTACTACATTCATACTTGCATGGGAGATTAGAACTCTTCTCATTTAAACTAACAATATTATGTAAGTTACATACAATACCAAAGTATTTCCTACTCTTAAAATAATTGAAATGAGGCAAAAATCTATTATGCCGATATCCTTAATTCACTAAAATAAAAGATAATACAGTAAAAAAATAGTTTTCATTGTTTATTTAATTACTTGAACTCCATTGTTTGACACGGTACTTATGTCTGTCTTATAAAAGAAAATAGAAAATAACATTTAATAAACTAAATTATTGTAAGCTAAAGTCATTTACTAGCAAATTAATTCATCAACTCGGATTTAACTACTTGCTCTTTAGTATCTATTAGTTCAGTGAATAGATACTAAAAAGGGGGGGGGGGGGGGGTTACCTTACAAACGGTACGATAGTTTAGAATTTTTGATATGTGGGCGTGTTAAAAAATGGGTTCCGTTTCAATAACAAATGTAACAGTATCAAATATTTTTGTGCCATTTACAGTCAAAGCGCGGTTTTATAATAAGCCCATGGAATAAACTTTATTATAAAACACAAAAACTAATGTCAGAGCCAGGGTTTGTATGTTTTAAACAACGAATGAGACAACGGAATCGCTCTTTTTGATATACCACACCGATTGACAACAACAACAATGTCTCCTGTGTCCTAAGTATAAATATCCTATTTTGTTTTAATTTATTAGTTAACTTTATCACTTATTTCACTGCATTATTACAACCGCCATTCATTTTAGCAGTAGAAGGTCTCTGCCTACTACACCGTAACATACCATGACCGTGGTAGGATTGCATCCAAATCAAGCTAACTAATAAAATAAAACCTATTTTATATTTAAAAAATCTAACCTAAGCGTGTGTCGCGCTGTCCTCCACAAAGTCTCTCGCCTCCTCTTGCGTGACGCACTCGACGTGCGACACTTTGTTCCTGAACTTGACTCCGTAGAATTTGTGCGCGTGCTCCAGCAACTCCGGTCGGAAGGTTGTGGTGATGAACTGGGCCGATGAGGATAGTTCGTGGATCATGTTCGCGATCGCCTTCCTGTGCTGAGCGTCGAGCGCCTGGGAATGACGGTAAGTTAGTGAGATGAAGATTATATAGATGAGAAAAGAAGTGGTTATTATGAAGCTAAAATCGCTCAACATTATCGATATGATATTATGTAGTATCAATGGATTTGTAGTCATGGCCCAGGAATCATCGATTATATTTTTTCAGGTTAAATTTTAATGTGATCCAATTATTATTTTAATAAAGAGAAATATTACAAACATTATCAGTAAGACTGGTAGTACATCGTAAATCATCAGAAAAGTCAAGACGCAAATATTTTTCGTAATTAAGTGGATGGTAAATGAAAGAGGAGTAAATTGTAAGTTCAAAAATATACCTACAAGGTGTTACAAAACCATAGAACTCGTCGGACTATAACATTTGTTTCTCAAAATTGTAATTTTACATTTAACCATCGACTATCTTTGAAGTCTCTAAAGCCCTAAAGCTTGGTCCCTGTAGGGTTTATAAAGTTGCAGTTGAGATTATATCCTTGCAAAAGAGACTGGGCGAAAGTTGTCCGTGAACCAATAGCAATTCTGTTGTGGTACACCCACATGCGAAGAGTCATTAAAAATGTTTTGGGAATTTATATTGTTAGGCTTACAGATACAGAATGCATGCATATTTATAAAGGTAAAAATTTACATTAAAAACTGAATGCTGAAATGACTGTCTTTTGGCCGCCATTGGCTCGTTTATCATCACTTACTTGTTTATATAAGTTTAATTAAGAAACCAAAAATTCGCATACGGGTAGAATTTGAACCCACGACTTTTGGCTTATTTTTGTTTTTTATTTAAACTCATATTAATAAGAAAGTACACTTGTTTTTTATTTAAACTCATATTAATAAGAAATTACACTGTAAGTGTTAAAAAATATTAAAAACTACCACTCACTTGGTCAATCTCGTCGAACAGATAGAAGGGCGCGGGGTCGCACTTCTGTATTGCGAAGATGAGCGCGAGCGCCACGAGCGACTTCTGCCCGCCCGACAGCTGGTTCATCTCGCGCATGTCGCCCTCGCCGCCGGTGAACGACACCTTGATGCCCACTCCCGCGAACTGGTCTGCGTTTGCGCGCTGACAATAAAAATAAAACTAAAGAAACTATTCCACTAGCCAGATGGTTTGATGGCAAAAATAATTATTTTATTTTATTTTACATTTTTGGGAAACTTACAGCTAGTACATGATTGCTTAAAATTATAAATACAAAGAAGGCCATTTACATGTTTCCACTGTTAGAGTTTATAAGCTTAGAGTTAAACCGCTAGTAAATAAAAAAAATACACCTCCTCCTTTTTTTAGAAAGAAAAAAATATATTTATTTAGGACCAAAAATTACAGAAAGTTGAAGTTGTACTGTAGTATGTATGTAACCAATATTATGACCTATACATTCTGTAAATTAATTACCGATTTATTTGTCATCACAAAATGTTGGTACGTCGTATAGCGCGAACAGTGAAAATTGGCTATTAATGGTTACGTAGATTATTTTGATTACGATTTACAATGACAATAATAAACATTGGGATTGGAAGTTTTATTTTCTATATTTGAACCCTGCTTACATAATTATTCAAAGTTTTAAACTTTTTCAACTGTTATTAGGCTAAAAACTTTACCATGAATGTAAATTTAAAAAACTTTTTTTTGTTTAGTTGCCAATCTACACCGGTATGATGATACCGAGTGTTATCATACAAAGAGGATTCGAAGCGTCGTTAATTCAGATTCCCTATATTTCTAGTAAAGGCAATTCTTTAACTTTTTCGCTACTTTTTCTAATAATTTTTGACGTACTCTATGAGTAACACTCACGTCAGGGTTGACCTCCCCCTCGTCAGCGCCGACGCGCATGATGAGGCTGCCGCGGCCCTGCGGCACGAGCTTCTTGAACACCTCCGTGAAGTTCTTGGTGACCTGCTTGAACGTGAACTGGATCGCCTCCAGTTTTCGGTGCTCTAGCGTCTCGATGAGCTCGCGGATTTTCTCGCCGCTGTTTGTAGAAATGTTTGTGAGAATACGTACAGTGGCCATCAGACTACAGTTGTTGCAAAATCACCCCTATCGCAACTGCATAGGATGCCAGTTTACCTTGACGTGATGTCGTCTGGGCCCCAAATTAAATAACATTACTGCTAAATTACACTAGCAAAACTCTAACCGCGTTATTACAAAAAAATAGTACCGGGTTTAAGCCAGGACTAAGCTATTAGCTAGCCAATTAGAAAAGCGTTTCTCTATTAAGTTATGTCACCAATGTGTCATTTATTCCTCTGTTGTCGGCTAATATTTAGAGCTATTTTAAACCTGGACTATTTTTTTTGTAATAACACCGTAATAGAATCGTAATTAAATAGCATGATTTTGACATTTGGCCCATACTGAACTCTCAAAATCTTTGCGATTTCGTTACAATTTTGCTAGTGCAATTTAGCAGACACGTAAGTTGAAAATGGCGTTATTTTGGCGATGCAACGACTAACGAAGTTAATCGCTCTAAAAAATGCTTGGTTTGCGTTCATTTAGTTTCCATCTATTTGGGTCGTGCTCGTGAAATGCCTCGCCGCTGAATACAGAAGAGTTAGAATACATTATTTGGGGCCGATTTTACAAATATATTTTTGCACTTAAAAAAATGACTACCAGAGGCGGGAATCGAACCCGCGTTCTTCGCATACCGGGCGATTGCCTAACCTCTCGGCCACCCTGGCGTTGGCAGAGCCTGTCGAAATTTATCAGTCTTACTGTATTTTATTAGTATAATATTTCTTGTTTGACTAATGAAAAATTTGCCCATAAAAGATTGATTACTTGCAATAATACTGGCGATGTATCAGTTTACAAAGGGAACACATTGAACGGCAACGTTTGGTCTGTATCTTGAAAATCATTCTCATTGTAACATAACAAACTTACCCGATATCGAGTTCTTCTTTACGTTTGTACAGTTTTTCCTTCTGTTCAGAGAAACTTATGAACTGATCCAAGGCTTTTTTGTTCACGTGGTTGTACTTTTTGAGGTGTTGGTTAGCCTTCTCCAATTCTTTGAACAGCTAAAAACATGAAGGAAGTATTGGGATTTTATAAGATAAGGCTGGCAACTACATATCGTATGTAGAAAACTGTGCACAATTCCCGGCGGTAAATATTGCTTATGGACCGTCATTCACCCCGCAAGACGTGCTGGGGGCGAGGAAGCGCCAATCACACGCGTTTTTCAAAGAAATTTTTTCTTCCCCGCAACATCACCCGCTGATGTAAAGCGTGCCTCGTCCCCCGCACCTCTCCGCAGGAAGGTCGCGCCAGAACTGGTCGGACTATAACTTCAGCTTCGTAGAGCTTTATCAAGATCGCACACTATCATGACAGTTGTTTTGTTCAAAATAACAATTAAGCACTTATTTCTGAATTCAACTTCTACTACGATAAATCAAATGATTTATGTACATGGAATAAGCATACGAACAAAAATTCGGCAATGCGATGATTGCCGATGTGGAATATTTACTGCCGGGCACAATAAGTTGCTGAGATAAAAACACTCAAAACCAGTGAAGGTAACATAGCCATGGCTCATATAATATTATACCTGTTTCAACGACATCTTCTGGTATTTAGCGTGGAGTTCCGGCGCGTTAGGCAACGTTCCCAGGGCAGCGATTTTGTCCAGAGACTCTTGTATTTTCTCCTGCAGCAACACTTCTTTGGACGCCATCTTTTCTAAACCTTTGGCGTCCTCTTCCATTTTGTCTTGAGCTTCTTTTTCCTACAAATACAATTGCGTTACAAGAAATATTGCTCAATGTGGCTAATTACGTCAGCCAGGGTGTATGCATTATATTTGCTACAGGATAGATATCATTTTACTGACTGTTTTAACGGGTACATAATCACAAACCCCCTCTCCCCTAACCCCTGCATACGAAACGTTTAAAGGTATGGTGTTAGGTTTTTATGTCTTGAAATAACTCAGACACAGCTCCGGAGTCTAGAAGTTGGTGTTAGCACCCCCGTGCCTAGGAAAGCATGTTAAGCCGTTGGTCCTGCCCCTGATCTCTCTGCGGTCATGCCGGACTGCCGTCCCACCGAATTTATGAGAGTGAAGATACAGACAGTGCACCTATGTATTGCGCACATACTTGTGTACTATAATATCTGATATATCTCCCACGCAGATGACTAATATTTTTTGAAATTGGTCGATGTAGTTGAAATTCGGCTAGGAGGACATTATTATTACTTCCTCTAACCCCCGAATAATCTGCTACTTACCTTATTCCTCCACTTATCCAGCTCCAGCTTTAATGCTTTCTCATTCTTGACGGCAGCTTGCACCTTCCATTCTACTTCCTCCAACTCCCAGTTGATCTGCTTGTTACCTTATTCCTCCACTTGTCCAGCTCCAGCTTCTCTTCTTAACGACGGATTGCACATCCTCTCAACCGTCTAACTTCCGGTTGATCTGCTTCTTACCTTATTCCTCCACTTATCCAGCTCCAGCTTGAGTGCCTTCTCGTTCTTAACCGCGGCCTGCACCTTCCGTTCCACTTCCTCCATCTCCCGGTTGATCTGCTTGATGCGCTTCTCTGCAGCAGCGAGGTCTGCCTTGCTGTTAGCGAGCCGACGCTTGCGGTCTTCCACTGATATCTCTTGGAGAGCTTGCACTAGCTCGTCTTTTCGGCTAGAGGAATAAAGTTATAAAAAATCGGCCTCAATTTGGTAAAATCCTTACTTATAATCTTAACTAATAGTATAAATGCGAAAGTAACTATATGTGTTACGCAACCATGCCTGAAATACTGAACTGATTCAAATGGAATTTGTTACAGAGATAGTTTGAGACCCTGGGAAGGACATAGGCTACTTGTTGTCGCAATATAAAATACATTAAGGGAGGGCGGTGAAATGAGGGATGAAAGTTTAATAGCCCACCCAACCCATTTTTGAATAGAATGTTTGTCATCGAGAGTTGACACCATACTGAGAAGACGAGTCTTAGGCACTATTAGGCGAGGCTAAAAATGTTCTAAGTTCCGAAGGGGGCAAAAGTAAATTAGCCGTCAATGCATGGCCAGTAGTTAACTTGTCTAAGCCCAAGTAAAACTCGCTGGTCTCGACTATCATCAAGCAGTAAAATACACATCGTAATTCACCGAATCAAATTGTTAGTGAGCAGATTCTCGAGCTTGTTCTTGGTGGCCTCCAGGTTCATCCTGGAGCTGAACGCCTCCTTGTTCTCCTGCGTGAGGCGGCGGATGGCGTCGTTCAGCTCGTCCACTTTGCCTTGGTCGGACGTCGACAGCTGCTCCATAAGTTCCTGTTACGATGACAACAGCTAGTTATAGCAAAGAGCAAATAAAAGTACAGTTCATTCAAATTGTTAAAATTCGACTTTTGCTGAGACTACAAAGAGTACAAAAGCGAAATCAGAGGCACGATTTTCATGCTTTCGATATTAGGTCTCATGCGATACTAGTGGAAAAACATTGAGAATATTTATTCTTCAGTATGAAAACTCGTCTAAATCGCTATCGCCCTAGCCTACAATTATTACGCAAACCTGACACAGTTTCGATCTCATGTGAACGAACGAACGACGTCAAGAATGAACGACAATTCTACAAATATGTCGTCTTTTAAAAAATATTCCTGTTTCACAACACAATTGTCAGTAATATTATGATGCCGACAATTGTCACATAAATGCTAGGTACGTTAACAATTTGTTTATATTTTTTTTTTCTAAATTGTCACTTGTCACCTGCCGCTTGACAATTCGGTATGTGACGTAAAATATAATCTATGCTTATACAAAACCATTTGGAGAATTTACACTCTTACCACTTTTTCGCTATTTAAGTTACTCAGAAATAAAAGACGGGGTTTATTTTTACCAAAATACAAACAATTACTTGGCGGAAACCACTGAGTGACATCACATCCTCCACTACACTTATATAATCTGTGGCAAAAGGACGCATCTGTGTTTCCAGTGTGTATGTATGACTTGTCAAATCTCCGGAATGTCAAACATGATTGGCTGTCATGTCATGAATAAGTGCGTGCAAGTTAGTTGTCATTCTGCACGTGGCAAAGAGAGAATCACGTTCTTGAACAGACATACCATAGTAAAAAAGGAGAAACTTTAAAAAAATCATAAAAAATAATTAATGCTTGTAAAACAATTTTATTAAATTTTGTTTCTTGAATCCGGCTAAACTTTTAGATAAAATAAATACCCTTAAAACCACTTTACATATCGAATTATTAGCCAAAATGTGTCGCTTATAATTGTCAGCTTAGTGAAATAGGGCCCTAGTTCGTACCTGGTGTAGCTCAGACTCGAGTCCCTCCTTGGTGGCCTGCATGGCCTCGAGGCTGGAGCGACACTGCGCCAGTGACCGTTCCTTTGGCCCACGGAACCGCTCGATGGAAGCTAACTCTTCCTTCATCAGACGGATGTCTGCTTTTACTTTGTCGAATATGTCCCTGGGAAAAAACAAATAAGTTACTTACATGCAATGGTCAACAAATAAATAACGATTTTTGAAATGAAACACGTTTAATTAAAGCATGTTAACTCTTAAATACTATAAGGCCGAGCTAGGTTGCACCATCTTACTTTAACTATTACAAACAATCTATAACACTCCATACAAAAAACACCGGTTATTATTATACTTACGGAAATTACGGTGGAGCAACTGAGCCCAAGTATTAGGTATTAGCATCTGAAATTCGCCTTATTCACTGTTTAAAAGGGTATAATCTGCACAGCATTTTGACACAATTCCTGATCACATCTTTGAATGGGTAGCTGTTCTCTACACAATAATTTAAACTATCTTTAAATCCTAAATTATTTTCTATCTTTGGTGACTTACTTAGCTTTTCCCTGCGTAGTCTCCGTCCTCTGCATTTCAGACACGATGGTGTTGATGCTCCTATGGCAATACTTACTAAAAGTATACTTCGACTTGGCTTGCCCTTGCTTAGCTTCTCTCTCGGAAACGAGTGTTGATACAAGTGTGTCTATATGAGATCCTGCCGCAAACTTAACTAGTCTTATTCTTATCTCCTGATTAAGAAATCATACATAATAAAGTATACAGCGACTTACTTAGCTTTCCCCTGCTTAGTCTCCGTCATCTACATCTCAGACACGATGGTGTTAATACTAGCCTCAGTCTTGCTCAAATCCTGGCGCAGACTTGACATCTCTTGTTCTACCTCAATGTTTTACCAAGACTCCTATTTCAACAATAACAAATGTAAACTGTAACTTACTTAGCTTTCCCCTGCTTAGTCTCCGTCCTCTGCATCTCTGACACGATGGTGTTAATACTAGTCTCAGTCTTGCTCAAATCCTGGCGCAGACTTGACAGCTCTTGCTCCAAGGTCGTGATCTGCTCCATCAATTCTGACCGAGTCTTCTGCATCTCGAGACGAGAGCGGGACTGGTTGAAGTAACCGCCGGTGAGAGATCCTTTGGATGATACCTAAAAAGGAAAATGGGTGATGTGTTATGATTGATGACTACAGGATGTCCAGTAATTGAAGGGTAATCATTTAACTACACAAATGTTACATAATGCCAGTATATGACTTTTTTTATGTAAGTTTTAAGCGCTTTAGAGACGGTCAATCGTGATTGACCGATTCAATTGAAGATGGGAATGGTGGAGCTTCAATCGACGCATCAAAGGCTCGCCCACATTTTGCTTTCTGTAGACCAATAATGATATCGAATTCTGACCGAATTGCTGCCTGTGTAAACGATAATTTGGTCCATCATTAATAATTGACAATTGCGAATGATGGTCTGCGGGCGCCTAAGCAATTTAAGAAATAAAAATGTACCAGGTCGACAAATAACCACCATAGCAACTCCTGTTTAGAGTCAATTATGATAACCCCTACAAGTGAAGGGTAGACCCAAGAGGAACTTCAATTGTCTTGTGTCCGGCAACGATATAATCAAAAGGAATTAGGAATAAAACAAAATAAATGTTGCCCAACGTCAATTTCTCTGAAATAAATATAATATTTCTTTTACCTGATCTCCCTCCAAAGTGACGCAGTCCAAGTGGAACTGTTTGCCCAGTTCGGTGGCGCACTCCAGGTTTCGGCAGATAAGGGTCTTGCCGAATATGTACTTCATCGCTTTTGCGTACTTTGCGTCGTACTTCAGCTTTTGCACCATGGCTATTGCGTTCTGTTGGAGAATGGGGAATTGAAATGAGTACACCGCCAATCAGTGAATGTACCTATACGTCAATCTTTGCCTTCAAATATCTCGGTATAGTGACAATCCAGGTCACTACCCTCTATAATTTAAGTACGCCGGAATTAACGTTCTCTAAGAAATGACAGTCAATTTTTGTGCCGAATCAAAGCGCCCTCACCGAGTGTACAGGGAACTGAAATAGGGTAACTTGCATATGTTTATGTCATTTCTCATTAATTCCGTGGACGGTCACCGCACGCTCACTACCGTCAGCGCCAAAATGGCAATAATCAAATGGCTTCATTTTTAGGTCGACAGTATGCAATCCATCGTACTTGTATTATAGAGGTCAGTGCTTCAGGGTATCATGTTACTTGTCATTTTTTGTTCCTTTATGTGTCCTCTATCCATACATATAATTTTCATTGTGCGCTGAAGTTTCAAAAAATGGCGACAGGTTCGATATGCCAGCTTCTATACAAAAAGTTTCCAACCCCAGTTTATTATATTATTTAAAATGTAATTAAAACTTTAACCTCAACCACCTTTTCACATTTTTACGACTTTATAAATATGTAAGTACACTTAAACCAACTGGCTAAAGTAAACAAAGAGTTTAGTTCTTTTTCGTTAGTAAATAAAAAAGTCAACGCTAAATCATGTCAGTAATTTGACTTGTTATCCGTTATGCATTTCACAAGCAAACAAAGCACGATAACTAATTACAACAAGAATTATTATGCTAATCAACTTTGCCTTTCAAATTATGTCAATCTTATCAGTGAATGACCCACAATGATATAATGACATTGTTTTACACAAACAAGCAGTAAAAAGTAAAGCATAAAATCCTTTTACGGGCATCATGAAAACAGAAGTTCGTTGTGAACAACAATGTTACGAATCTTGTTTTATCTTGTTTATTTACTAGTACTTATTTCAATTAAAAGAAGATAAAATCTATGTAAATGATATATATACACAAAGCCGCACGTCAGAATACCTCACTTTGACCTTGAGACCGCATCTATTCCCTACGTAATAAAACATGTTTTCGCAGTTCGAATGGGTAACCTAACGCGTAGCCGACTTTACAGTGGCCAGCACATCCAACAATACATTTTAATGCAAAACCACCTCATTCACAACAGCATAAGAAACCGCAGTGTTCACCTTGATGTGTTTTCGTTTGTACAACAAAGTTACTCACGTTATCATTGGGGTAGACCATGTCTCTGACTTGAAGTCGGTTCAGGGGCATGAATGTCACCTCCCCAGGTAGACTTTGCCTGTTCATTTCTTTCAAAATCTTTGTTCCAACAGTGTCTGACTCTACAATGTGATGGAAGAGACGATTACCGGCTGTTACCTAAAATAATACAGTGTAAATATTTAAGCAAGTCATCAATTTAGTTTTGATAGTTAAAAGATCAAAGTAGTTTTTCTATTATAATAATGTCCTCCTAGCCGAATTTCGACTACGGCGGCCTATTTCATCAGAGATTAGCCAAATGCGCGGGACATATTATAGTGCACAAGTGTGTACGCAATACACAGGTGCACTCTCTATTCCTTCACTCTCATAATCAGGTGATCAGGCGCAGGACCAACGGCTTAACGTCCTTTCCGAGCTTTTTTTTATTATAACAATTTCCTCGAATTGCGACTGACCGACCAACTTCCTGTCTTCTTCCCAGTTACTTCAATATAGTAAAACCACGACATCTTGAATGAAAGAGGTCAGCCTGCCAACCTACTAGACCAACGAGGCAGATTTGTATTGCATAGCATTAGAAAATGCAGTACTTACTTCAACAGCGGTATAAATAGTCTTATCGCAAGTGAAGTTTTCAATGACAGGCCCATAATACTGAGTCGCGATTTTCGCCCACTCTCCACCTCTTTCTTGGAATGTTTCTAGTACTTTTCTTACACTGTCCCTTCCGTTTAAAATTGGCTGCAAGACAAAAAAATAAGTTCAAAAATGTAACAAATAAAAGAAATCAATTTTTTTGCGCAATTACGAAGTTACCAATCAAGGGTTTCGTTTAGTTAGGTGTTATAAATATACCTTTCCGGCCATAGATCGAAGAGCCTGATCTGCTTTAGACAAGTCTTCTTTCAAAGATGACAAGTTTTGTGTTAGTGAAGTTTCTTTACGCCAGAGTTCGCTAGAAAAATAAAAATAATGTTTAATTACTTGTCAAAAATACTTAAAATAATTAAATCTACACTAATATTATAAAGAGGAAAGGCTCCGAAACTACTGGACGGATTCAAATGAAATTTGGTACAGAAATGCGCCTGGGAAGAACATAGGCTTATTTTTGTCGCGAATCGCGATATAAAATCATCAGGATGGTTCACTACCACATGAGGGATGAAATTTTGTATGGAAAGCCCGACTTTTAGTGACTGCTAGTATTATTGGTATTTCAATTAGTTTAATACAGTCCGGTTGCCATTCGTTCTTTACAGCCAATGGGAAGTACCTTCCAGTTAATTAAACCGTAAAGTATAGAAAAAAAAACTGCCGGATCCGGCGTAGATTCAACATTGCTTTTCAACAGTATAAGTTTGTCGCAGTGTTTTTTGATGTGATGTCGTCCATACTAGAATATGTCCAATATTTGAAATACTTTACCTCCATGCCGTGGGTCATCCTGTAGCAATGAAAAGCAAAGTAACTTACTTCCTCGCACTCTGCTCTTGGTCCTTCCTTTTCTTGCACTCGTAATACTGTTTGTTGTGTTCGTCGATGGCCACCCTCTGTCTCTCCATTTCTTTCGTCATCTCTTCTATTCTCTTCTCCAACTCCGTGAGTTTTGTAGCATCACGGCGCAAGTCCTCTCTTAGTTTGCTCTCGTGGTCTTTCTTGTCTTTGATTTGCTTGTTTAGGGATCTGGAAAAAGCAAATTTTAAATTGACAATTGTTTTTCGTTGACGTTATATTATTAACGAAGAGATCTTATTGAAAAAACAAAACACCCGAGTGCAAAAAATATTATATTTTGAAATGGTCATTTTACTGGCTTTCAATGATACCCATATTGGTATGATAAGAAAAAACTTTGTTTCCATTTGTAGGCGCCTTTTTAAAAAACCTCATATGTCAAAAACTACCCAGCCGTTTGGACTATTGGGCGTGCCAAACAATTATACATACATACTTAACAAAAAAAAAACATTACCCTACTTCCGCAGTCGGGTAATCAAATGATCTTCTCATTTATGCTTTCTTCATTTCTGACTTGTTATCTCGGAAAATGGTTAAATCTAGTAGCCCCTACAGCCTCGGGGCCTCTACAACAGAGGGCAATAGAGCAATAGAGACAAAAATGGGGTAACAATCAAGATAAACAATTATCCAAACTACGGGTCTTCAGGGCCTCCGCTTCAACGTTGCCCAGACCTCCAAATCCGGTCCTAAGAATCATATACTTTTACGAAATTAAATATTGCATACGAACCCCTTAAAACAGTAATACGTATTTATTTCCGTAACAACTTGCAGATTTTTTTAAAGAATAAAAAGCAAAATTTTGTATACTTTTGTAAATGAACCACATACTTAAGTTCCTTCTCGATCCAGCGGTCCCTGTCTTGTTTGGAAGTGAACTGCGTGCCTCTGCCTTGCTTCGCGTACAACTCCTGTCGTTTCTGCTGGTTCAGAGCTAGAGCCCTCGTACACTCCTCCTCGCGAGCTTTCATCTCTTCGTACTTGGGTTTGAGCTCTTCTAGCTCACGCTCCTTTTCGGCTATTTGCTGTCTGAGACGCTCCAATTCCGCTTCGGCGCGTTCCTAGCAAAATGTTTGGGGAATCATATAACATCTAAGTAAATATTGCACACAAAAATGTATCGACCATCTGACCTGTCCTATCGGGGCGAATGCTCTCTTTACTAAAATAGAGCGTCGGTGGCGCAGTCTAGCGGGCTGCCTCTCATGCGAGAGGAGCCGGGTTCGATCCCACGTGCCGCCATGTAAAGTCATTGGACTTTTTCTGAGTTGTGTACATTAGTTGTTTCACTAACCGATGCTCTTACCTGCACATTTAGGCAACTGAATGTGTAACCGTGATTTAAAACTGGTCAGGTTCTTCTTATCAGGGTTGCGGAGGTCAGATGGCAGTCGCTCCACTGTGATTACCTGATCTGCCAAATCCTGGATCATGGTCAGCGGACCTTGGGCCCTAGCGTGCGAGTGCATAACCGGGATAATGGTAGAATGATGATGATGCTCTCCTAACTAAAATAGCATTGTATTGCGAGTACATAGGTACTTCTTACGCCATTGCCATTTGCTAAAGACTATAAAGGGGTGGTACAGTTGTTTTTTAAACAATTCCTGGAATGTATACGCCAATAGCCGAGAGGTGGAAGGCAAAATCCCTGACCCTGAGATCCTGTGTTTAATCTAAATGGAATACACAAATGGTACAATATCATTGGCTAATATTATCAATTCAAATGTGCATTGAGGATCTAAACTTAGTGCTTCTAAGGGCACGTCAGACACTATGGCGGCTCCTAAAGTATGGGCAGTGCGCTGTAAAAAAATATCATTATTTTCGGCTCTAGGCATCTTTCTTGCTTACGCTGGAATACATGCATGTGTGAGTAGGAAGACAAAAGTAGAAAATTCAGATAACTTCTTACAAAATACGCCCGTCGTAAATGCTTCCACGTGTAAGCGTGTTTAGCAAAGAATCTTATTGCCTTTGTTGAAAAAAACTCTATGAGTCACTATGAAACATTGAACACAGAAGTTTTCCTGATGTCAATATTATGAACCACTATAATCTAAGCAAATAAAATCCTACGTACCATAATATATGAGGTGACATGTTACGAAAATGAAAACACTCAATGACAAAGGGCTTTATGTAACTATGTTTAAAAATATACTCTCATGATTTTTTTCACTTTACTCAAAAGTTGTTGTTAGTCTGTAGGGAAAATGGACTCGAACTTCACACATTATGGCTTTGTTTTTAGGGTTCCGTAGTCCGACAAGGAACCCTTATAAGATCGTTCAGTCCGTCCGTTCCGTCCGTCCTAGTCTGTCACAGCAGAATATCTTCTACGTTTATGGACTGATTTGCATGTAACTTGGTTCGAGGATACTTCACATATAGATCTCATTTTTAATAATACAAAAAATTAAAATTACCCCTTTTTAAGGGTACCTCCCCATACATGTAAAGGGGGGGGTGAATTAATTTTTTGAGTGCACCCCCTTGTGTGGTGTATCGTTGAAAAGGACTATGAAAATAAGGTAGGGTTTCCATACAATAAAGTCTTGGACCTATAAACTTCTAATCACTCACGTAAAGTAACAGGCGCGGAAACTCTTATTTAAAATTGTTTCGGGTATCCTGTGATGAATACTTTTGAAATTATAAAAAAAATAAAAATATATACTTTTTTTGCCTATACTGTCTAATGTTGTAAGCTAATGGTACTGTTATATCGGAATTAACGTAGTAATATCATAAGCGTAAATTCGCTAGTTGCATTTCTATTGCATTGACGTCAATGCAATAGAAACCTCAGTTCTCATTTTTTATTCGGGGCGATCGATTAGTCTGTTGAGATTGGACCGTCGCTTGAAACGCCGTTATTATGTTACTCAGTTAATGTAACATTGTTTTCGTGGGTTTTTTAATTAAATTAATTCGGGTTTAAATAAAAGTGTTTTTTTAAAAAGCTTATCCTGACCCACCCCGTAACAGTACGGATCCCTTTGCGCGCGAGTCCGACTCGCACTTGGCCGGTTTTTAAAACGTATGTCTAAGCCGAGCAGAGTTCTTAATAAACCTGCAAAATTTTAAAAGACCAATTCAAATAATACAAAAATACCTAAGTTAATTACTCAAATAATTCAATAATTTCAAGATTTATCTTTATTTTTATTCTTCTTAGCGTGATTGATATAGCGCAGACAGATGGACGGACGTGGCAAAACTATGCGGATTCCTTGTTGTTGGAACCCTTTAAGCAGGGTGTATTTTTATTATTTTAAATAAGAAACTAAAAATCCGCACACGGGTAGGGTTTGAACACACGACCTTTGTTTAAATATTGGATATTAGCACGGGTGGACTAACTACACGGTAGCTCGGAGGATAAGAGCGTTGGCCCGGTTACCCAAAGGTCGTGGGTTCAAATCCTGCCAGTGTAAAATTTTTTGATTTCTTTTTTAAACTTATAAATATAAATAACTCTGAGTGTTAAAAAATAATTATAATTATACGTTGTTTTTTTACCTTGGACTTGTTATCTCCATCGACGTCGTCTGTCAAGTCTTTGATGCCCAACTCCAGCTTGGTTTTCTCTCGCACCAACTGCTGCTGTTCCGTCGACAGGATGTCTTTCTCTTCGCGCGCGGCCGCCACGTCTTTGCGAGCCTCCTTTAGTTTTCTATTGGAGAACAGTTCCAGGTATAGAGGGTTAATAGAAAAACAGTAATAACCACTTAAAGGTCGATTCTGGGGCTCAAATGCGCTATATCGCAACATCCGCTAGTGAGACCACAAGCGTAAACGCCAAAATAAATTTTGCTTTGAAACCACTGACCTCTATAGTACAAGTACGCTGGACTGCATACTGTCAACCTAAAAATGAAGCCATTTGATTATCGCCATTTTGGCGCTGACGGCTGTAGTAAGCGTGTGGTGGCCGTCCACGGAACTAATGATAGTAGACATAAACATATGCAAGGTACTCTATTTTAGTTCCCTAGACACTCGGTGGAGGCGCTTTGATTCGGCACAATAATTATCTGTCATTTCTTACAGAATGTTTAGTCCAGCGTACTTGTATTATAAAGGTCAGTGTTTGAAACTAAATCATCATCGTGTGTACGACGTGGAAAGTAGGCCTAAGGAATTGGCTACTTGACACCACCAATCGTTGACGCACTTTTAATGAACTAGTAGTAGATTTTGTATGGGAATAGTAAACTATGACGTCATATTTCACTATACTTAACTAACTTACTTTTTATCAAGTTAAGCTTAATTAAAAATCGAATACTGCAGATAGTTAAAAAATATCAATGAAAGTGTGTTTAAAATATGATGTTATTTTCAAGAAATACACTTCTGGACACATCTATTGGCACACCTTGTATTTTCAGTTTCGTTTGGTCCTAGCTAAAATTTTATATTAGGTCGAGCAAAAAGTTTTTATGCAGTTTTGAACCTGACACATTCACAATTTCATTCAATAGTCTTTTTTTATTTTCGAACACAGAATTTAAAGAAACAAAAGACAATTTGTAGCCTGTTTGTTGATATCAAACAATCGAATACTAAGAAAACTTGGTTTTATTGGTTTACTTGGATTTAATTCTTGAAAAAGTGTTTGATATCTTTGGTTTAGCAACAAACATTACTTATTCTTAATAGCGGAGTCATTATACGCATTCAATGTATGGGAACCAATATTTTTCGGATCAAAGGATGAGCCTTGGCATACTTGTTCCTTAAGTAGACTAGTGTAGAAAACGCCCGGGAGTCAGCGGCTCACACCCCGCTGGGGGGTTGGGGGAGGGGGTGAAGTTCCCTTTCTCCGCACGCACTGTGACTCGTCATAACTGCTAATTTGGTATCGTTTTTAGCTAAATCAAAGATGGCCAATTGATTTTTGAAACAAAAACTAAGCATTTTCATACAAAAAAATGGAATTACGACCAAAAATTAAAAAAATAAATTCAATATTTTTTTTGGTAATGGCCATAAACTTTAAACGTGTACCAATATCTGCTTTAAAAAAATATAGGTTAATAGCCGCATTTATACAGATTCCAAAAATATAAGCTTTGTTGAAAATATTTATAGTAACAATGTTTAAAAAAATATTTAACTCCACGCGGCAGACACGAAAATTCTTAGAAAAATACAGGACAGCAAAAAACAACTTTTATATGTTGCTAAAAACCTGTAACTAGTGAGAATATTATATGGTGTTTATAGAATAGGACGTAATTTTAATGATTTTTTGATAAAAATATATTGTATGAACCCTGGGTATAGGTTTACCGTCGTATTTAAAAACTTATTGCTCAACTAGATTTAGTGACAATGTCGGGATACTTGACGGTCTTTAATTTATCGATCTACATAGATATATGCTTAAAACACCCACATATATTTATATACTGTCTCTTATGTACATTTGCCCTCGGAATCGCTCAACTCCGTGCACTTATGTTGCTGCTGCAAGCACCTGCATCTGTGGCCGCCACACTTAATTTTGCACCTGCACCTGAGAATTTCAATACATACATACAATACATGCTTCGGCTGCCACTGGTAAGTCTGTACATGTGGGTTTCCAGCTGTCACCGACTTTGGTCCAGCATTCCCAATTAGATGGATCTTTTTTTAAACAAATGCTTTCATGCATCGTTCACCGTAGAAATTGAACAAGACCTAAAGAAAAAAGTATTTACGAATACACTATTCTCGGAACTGATAGCAGTCAGCGGCGAGACGCTCGAAGTTGTCCAGGAATATGCTTACCTCGGGCAAGTGTTGCAACTGGGTAGAGACAAATTCGAGCGCGAAATCGCCAGAAGGGTGCAGCTAGGTTGGGCAGCATTTGGGAAGTTGCGTCACATCTTCTCGTCGTGGCGACGCAATGCCTGAAGAGCAGGGTGTATAACCAGTGCGTCCTACATGTCATGACCTACTGGGCCGAGACGTGGAACTTGACAGTCAAGCTGGCCCACCGACATGTCGTTCAGCGAGCTATGGAACGGTCTATGCTGGAAATCTCGGTAAGGAATAGAATCTAGAACGAGATCATCCGCCAAAAGACGAAAGTCATAGATATCGTTCAGAGGTGTAGTAAGCTGAAGTGGCAGTGGGCTGGTCATCACATACAATATATTTTTATCAAAAAAATATTAAAATTATGTCCTATTCTATAAACACCATATAATGTTCTCACTAGTTACAGGTCCTTAGCAACATATAAAAGTAGTTTTTTGCTGTCCTGTATTTTTCTAAGAATTTTCGTGTCTGCCACGTGGAGTTAAATATTTTTTTAAACATTGTTACTATAAATATTTTCAACAAAGCTTATATTTTTGGAATCTGTATGAATGCGGCTATTTACCTATATTTTTTTAAAGCAGATTTTGGTACACGTTTAAAGTTTATGGCCATTACAAAAAAAAATATTTTATTTTATTTTTTTAATTTTTGGCCGTAATTCCATTTTTTTGTATGAAAATGCTTGGTTTTTGTTTCAAAAATCAATTGGCCATCTTTGGTTTAGCTAAAAACGATACCAAACTTGCCCTAGTAGGTATAAATTAGCAGTTATGACGAGTCACAGTGCGTGCGGAGTAAGGGAACTTCACCCCCTCCCCCAGCCCCTCAGCGGGGTGTGAGCCGCTGACTCCCGGGCGTTTACTACACTAATCTACCTAAGGAACAAGTATGCCAAGGCTCATCCTTTGATCCGAAAAATATTGGTGTTGGCGTATAACAACCCAACTATAACATTAAGGTGAGGTTCTTTCAGTAATCTATGGATACTTCACCTGAAGTCACCGCCCAAGCTGTGGCACTTATTCAGGCCGGACACAGCCAAAGAAACGTGAGTGCTCAACTTAATTTAAGTCGATCTGCGGTCCGAAATGTTTATCGGAGGTACCTAGAGACTGGCGGCTTTGTTCGTCGCCAAGGAAGGCCACGATCTCGGGTCACAACTGAAAGGCAGGATCGATTCATCATGACGACCAGCTTGAGAAATCGTCACCTTACCTCCATTGAGATACAAATCCAACTTCGCGACTTCCACGGAGTATCTGTAAGCGCTCGAACTGTTCGGAGAAGGTTAAAAGAACGCGATATGGTACCACACAAGCCAGCTAATGGGCCCAAACTAACGCGAGCCCACCGAACAGCGCGCCTTCATTTCGCACGCAGTCATTTAAATTGGACACAGCAAGATTGGAGCCGTGTACTCTTTTCTGATGAGTCTAAAATTGTGTTACATGGCAATGATGGAAGGAAGAAGGTCTACCGACGTAAGGGAGAGCGTTTCGCACAATGCTGCTTTGAAGAGAGGGTTGCTTATGGCGGTGGCTCATGGACTGTCTGGGGCGGTATATCCGCGAGCGGCAAAACTCAACTTGAGGTTGTTACAGGACCACGGCTGCCAACATTAAATGCTGAAAGGTACATTCGTGAGTGCTTAGAACCTCACGTGATACCATACGCGGACTATGTGGGCCCAAATTTCCTTTTTATGCATGATAATGCAAGAGCCCATGCGGCCGGCATCGTCAGGGAATATCTTCGGGATGTGAACATCACAGTTATGGACTGGCCAGCCAGAAGCCCAGACATGAACCTCATTGAGCACATGTGGGATGAGCTAAAAAGCCGTCTTAGGGCTCGTCAGCCAGTTGTCCAGACGATGCAGGAGTTGAAAACTGCCATAGAAGAGGAATGGGAGATGATCCCTCAAAATTTCATAATGCGGTTGATAAACTCTATGCCTAATCGTATGGGAGCTGTGGTAGATGCCTATGGAGGCAACACGCGTTATTAAATTGAACCTTTATTTGATAAAACATGTTTTTTATTCAAAAATCAATTGCCTTTAACAAGGCGCATATCCGACTTGTTAGGCGTAGCTCCATGTCGTATGGTATTCTGAATTCAAATTTAAAACAATACGATTGAAAAAGATGGTAAAATGTATCAGGTTTAAAACTGCATCAACAGTTTTTGTTCAATCTAGTAATCATATTTCGGTTAGGTGCCATCGAAACCTAAACTCTAAGGTGGGCCAATAGATGTGTCCAGAAGTGTAGATTTTCGGTTTTTTTTGTGGATACTGTCAAGTACCTAATTAATCCTAATTGGCTCGAATGAATTAAGGCTAACTATCCCATTGCGTCGTCGCTGCGCACACACTCACATGACAGTGGCTTATTGGCAATTTTATGAATGAAATTAAAACATAAAAATACTGTATTCCCATAGTTCCGTCTTTGTTTACTGAGGAACAGAATAAAAGAGAAGGCTCCGTAATTTTAGCACCAGCAAACATAATAAACACGCAAAGAGAGTAAATTTTGACCAAAGTTCGGGAGGATTTTCTATCGAACCAATTTCCTCTTATCCTTATCCTTTTAATATCCGTCTTGAAGTTATTGGTTATATGGGTTTGAAACTCTCTCGATCGAATTCTAATAACCACTATCCTGACCATGGGGACTACAGTACCCAAAAAAAAACTACTCTCAACTGTCCATGGGGACTACAGTCCCCAAACGACATCGTTACGACAACATTCTGGTTTTCGTAGTTGTTCTGTGATAAGCGTTTTTGTTGGCACAGTCAATAGCTGGCCTGGACAGTTCGGCCTAGTTATCTCTTGCGCGCTTGGACAGGTGAGTGGATAATAAAATTGAACTTTTTCAACGCGTACCTTCCTGCCTGAGTTTCTCATACATTTGTAAGACATCGAGCATATTTTGTCTTAATGTCAGTCATAGGTGGAATTCATTAATATTATTTTAATGAGTACCTGTTAGCCTCTCTAACGTGTTCCTGTGCTTCTCTCACTTGATCGGCGTAGTGTTGCTGTTCTTTACCACTGTTTGAACGCATTTTTTCCAACTGCAAAACCAAGTTTCCGATATAATATCTAATAGATATTACAAAAAAAAATAAGATACAAATTAATTAAAATAGAAAGATTGCGAGTACAATAATATTATACATGCGCTCCGACAATTCCGCAAGGTGCTATTTAAAAAAAAATTTTAGTCACTGGATGGAGGGACAGGATTCCTATGGATTACTGAAGATTTCTACTGGTGAAAGAATTTCCAAAATCGGTTTAGCAGTTTCAGATATTACTTTCTACAAACACACTCACCCACTTTAGTTCTGATATTAGTTAGTAAAATCTATTACATTCATCACAGACGTGTCAGGTAATATGAGTGTCATCACTAGAGTTCGGATATTCGGTTGAATATTTATTTACCTACATACAGTCTTCTGTACTCCAAAACGGGACGTGGGATAGTGCGTGGCCACAAAAGCGCGAGAACGAAAATCGCTCCGTATACGTGCCTTCGGATCTAGACTTCAGGCATAGAGCGCTCAACTCTAGGTAAATATGTATTCGATTATACGATCTCCAAATATAGGGTATGATTATTTTAGAACCACAGTATTGTAGTTTATTGTATAGATGACCTGTAACCTGTAACACAGGTAATTTACATAGCATAGGCAACAATCTCACACATTCACGTTTTGTTCCTAATTTTAAGTAATCAAAGTATTCATTAAGCATGTATGAGATGAGAAAATTAAAAGCTTATTATTAATTGAAACTGTAAATCTTCCTTATATAAATAAATACCTCTTCCAGCTTCCTCTTATTCTCCCTGTGCTCGGTGTCGTGTATGATGAACTCAAGCACGCGGCGCGCGCGGTCCCACTTCTGGTACTCCTTCAATTCCTCTTTCTCCTCTTCCAGCGTCTTCAGACGCTCTTCTATGGTCTGGAGAAACTCATTGATTTTCTCTACCTGTGAAAAAAATCTAAAATAAAGCCTTTGATTTAAAAACAGGTGTTGCCAGCGACTCCGTCGCCGTAGACAATGATAGAAACAAGTAACACCTAATAATTTAAAAAAAACCGCCTGCAAAAATTATAATATTTTTCTCTTTTGCGGGCGCCATTTTAAAACTTAAACACCTTCATTCTGAGTAATTAAACGACACCTCATATGTAAAAAACTGTGCTGCCGTTTTGACTGTAGAGCGTAGCAAAGAAATGGGCATACACCATACGCTCGATAAACATTGTCATTATTCATATTAATTAATATATTCTTATTTCAGAACACAGGTAAAAAATAAGTTTAACAGATTTAAAATTAGAACTAACCATGTCCTTCTTCTGGGGCGTAGAATAATATTAGAGGGCTAGTAATCATGACCTCTTTTTTGTACCACGTCATAATGTTGAAAAGAACTCACCCTGTATCTCTTGAAATTAATTCAACAGGTTTTGCGTCTATTGTATTTTTGTACCTACATAAATCTAAAACTAACTTAGGGATAAAAACTGATCCCATGATCCAAAATACTGACTTAGCTGACTAAAACCTTTAAAAGTACTGTCTATTTACTGAACAAATATCTAGAAGCTTACATCGAAAAACGAATGTAAGTTGCTGTTGGTTAATAACATATGTTTTTTTGTGAATAAATAATTATTACAACAATTACACCAACTACATAAACATGCATGACTTACGTACAATTCAAATGCTCGTGCTCATAACAAAAAAAAATGGATATTACTTTTAATTTTTCTCATATAAACCAGACCACTTTTGTGGAAATCTAGCCCCGGATATACTGACCATAGCCAAAAAATCTGATTTTTACTGACTTTACTGACCATTTTCCACCCCTGCTAATTTTTCCTACTCTACTGTCCTAAATGAGGGCTTGATTATTATTTTTTATAGAAGATATTTATTATCAATCCATAATTATGTATCAAATAATGATAAATTATTAGAAAATGTCATCGGAGGTACATTAGAAAGAATATTTGAAATCTATGTTCCTGTTGCGTATTGCTGGAGAGCGGAATTTGTTTCTGTCTGAAGTGTTTCCTAAACACTGTGATCTGGATTCCATCAAAAATAGGCAGTTTCTAGTCAGACATGACCCATCCTCGGCCGCATCGTCGCTTATGATAAGCGTATAAGGTAAGGTGATATTGCGGTCAAATGTCTGCCTATTAATAAAATAATGTCCTCCTAGGCGAGTTTTCGACTACAGTGGCCATTCTCAACAGAGATTAGCCGACTGCACGGGAGATATTATAGTACATAAGTGTGTGCGCAATACACAGATGCACTCTCTGTTCCTTCACTCTCATAATTCGGTGAGACGGCAGTGCGACATGACCGTAGAGTGGTCAGCACACTGGGTACTATCCCGGTCCCGCGTCCCGGGTTCGAATCCGAAAAGTGTTGGGTTTTCTGCCTTGAAATAACTCAGACACAGTTCCGGAGCCAGGAAGTTGGTGGTGTTAACACCCCCGTGCCTCGGAAAGCATGTTAAGCTAAAAATTAGGGATGCAACGATACGGCTATTACGATACCAATACATTGTAATAGCCAAATACGATAACGAATTACGATACGAATGTATTACGATAATATTTTTTTTCTTATATCTATTGCAGTATATTTAATTATGAAAATACAGTTATATACACATACTTAAACATAAAAACTCAAAACTAAACTATTTACATGCCAGTAAGTCAGGTATTTTAAAAATAGGAAAAAACCTATAGATAAAATACCTGACTTAGGTCGCTGTCCCGCGGGAAGGTGCCTATAAGGCTGGCCACATTACCCCGTTGGATGGCCAGGCTGATCTGCTGGCCGAAGTATAGGCCAGCCTTCGTATCGTGAGATATCTCAACTAAACGTTTTGAAATCTCACGTTAAACTTTATGGGCGCTTGGTCCCTACGGCCCCAAAGTCTCACCGAGACCTTCATACTTCCGCCGTTGAGGTCTTCTGCAGAAGCAGCAGCAGAACCCGCCTTGTTGCCAGTGAAAGGAAGATGAGAGGGCGCCATTACGATATTTGTTTAATATCATTTTGATGAATTTATTGGAAGCTTTGCTGTATGTTAGTTATTATTGTAAATCTAAGGTAAAAGTATAAAAAAAGTTATGCATTTTTAATCAATATATTTATAAATTTTATCAATTTTCATCATTAACTTATATTTCAAATTGTTACTATTTGTTACATTTACTGACTATTAATTAATTTTAATTGTAGTCGTAATTTATTACTGACAAATTCTTATTCGGAAAACACAACATTTTTAAGTTTTTCCCCTAAGTCAGTTTCTCTCATCACTGTGTATCAGTCCTGCTGTGGAGAATAGTCTTTCAGATGGCACCGTTGCAGGTTTAATAAGGGATAAAATTTGGAAATTTTGAAATAAATGTATTGTAAAAATATCGTATCGTAATATTTAGATAGCGAATGATCGTAAAGGTTTACGATAATCGCCGATATACAATTATCGTATCGGTATCGTTGCATCCCTACTAAAAATACCAAACTGAAATAACTCAGTTTTCACTTGCAAACTAGGAATAAAGTCTTTAACCTTAATTAACCTGACTAAATGCTCCTGCTGAGCCTACTGCAAATGACAAAATATGCAGTTACAGTTGTGAATAAGATCGTAAAATGTGATAACTTTCACGCAAATAAACAACTTTTTACGTAATAAAAGAACAAATAAACAGATTTCAACATCACATACTAGTTTATAGCATTTGCCTCTGTAGGTTATCTTATTTTTAGCATTCGTTTTATGATCTACAAAATACAAATACATTAACTACTAAAATTCATTTTTGTACTATTTGACTGTTACACTATTTAAATGTTGGTTGAACTTGCATTCATTGTTTAATATTATTTTTTTGTGTTTTACGTTTATCACATGCAATGAAAACATACAAATATGTTCTTATATCATCATAATAAAGTCTCAAATTAAATGCATCTTACATATTATTTTTATGCTTGTGACTGCAACAAATACAGTTAGAGGTGATAAATTTTACCTTTCCAACAGTCTCTTTGAGGATGGTGACGGACTCTTCTCTACGTTCATCATAGACCCTTGTGCCTGCCACTTCTCGTAGCAGTTTCAATCTGTGTGAGTCTGGTGCCACGGCCATTTGATTGATCTATAAAATACACTTCTTATTACATAATTTACAAAATGTTTTAATTTTGTATAAGCAATCATTCAGTAATTCCACTTTTTATTAGGCTTATCAAAAATATCTGTTTGAGTGTGTAATTATAGTAATGTACCTAGCTTTCTTTATTAAGACTGTTCATCAGAAACTTACTTTTCCCTGCTTGACAATGTAGTAAGGGTTGGAGTTGGAGAGACCAGCACTCTCCAACAAGTTGAGGACTTCAGACCTTGGCACCACCTTCTTATTGAGGAAGAACTGATCCTTCTTGGAACCAATGACACGACGAAGGAAGATTTCATCTTTCTCAATCTAAAAATATGAAGCCTTACATGTAATAGTGGAAAATATAATAATAATAGCTTTAATTCAGATTTCTCACAAACAAATTAGCTTATTTCTAAGTTGAGTTAAAAAAATATATATAAATATATCTATTAAAGTAGTTGAATACAGTATGACACGAAAGAAAATGTAATTACTCACAGGTATTCTGTTATCAGAGTTATCAAATATGATTTCAACAAAAGCAGATATAACCCTTGGCCCTGTGCCTTCGTGCAGAAGTGCCAATCGCTGTTCTGGTCTGAGATGTGAAAATTCATCACTCAACACAAATTGGATAGCTAAAAGAAAAAATAACAGGTTGTCATACATTCCAGCTAAACAAAATATTACTGAAACATGTTATTGTAAATGTTGATGTAAGGCCTGGTGGTGTAAATCAAAATTCAGATAACATACATTTTTCAAGTTTTATTCACAGCATAATTAACATAAGTAACGGAACTATTATGTGAAAATCCAAAATAGGTAGGTAATAGTATCACTGCGTTCAAGACTGCAATGCACGAGTGCAGTGCAGGGAGTAGGTCGCCCAAACAAGTAGAATTCCTAGTATACAAACTTACCATGGAAAAAGTTACTTTTCCCTGATCCATTCCGTCCTACGACTACGTTGTGTCTTTTATCAAAGGGTTCTACGACTATTTGCTCGCGGTAACTCTTGAATCCTTGAATAATTACCTGTAAACAATAACACAACGCAAGTTACAACACTTCGATTTCTTTCACTCGTAACAGTAAAAAACGTTTAAAAAAACAGAAAATGAATGAATACAATTATTAATTGAAGTTAATTTTACCTGCTTTATATGCATTTTCACTGCACAAATCGCATAAAACACAAAATAAAATTATAAAGCGCAGACCGCGGGCACCGCCATTTCTAGCTGTCACTGTCAATTTTAGAGTTGCCAGTAGCGCCAACCTGTTTTAAACCGCCCAGATTTCCAGCTTAAAATTATACAAAAACTTTTTTCCTAAACACGGAGAAGTTAACTAAAAAAAAAAGTTTTAATAAAACACTTATTTTTATAATTGCCTTAAGAGCATTTACTGTGATTTTAGTTGTCTTAATAAAAACAAAGAAATTTATAGTAATATTTTGCTTTACACTCGATTGTTTGAATTCGTATCCTTCTAATATTAATAACTAACCTATCTGCGATTCGAACGGGTAGGATACAAAAATTACTGAATTAGACACAATTTGGCCCTAATCATACAACCTGGCAGCCCTGTAAAATGTCATGTCAGTATGTTATCGTCAAGTTTTTTAAAATTAAATATAAGGAAGTCCAAACAAAGCATTCGATATGTTTAAAGAGTATGTATGGTATTTAAAATATTTGTTTAAAAGTTATTTAATTATAAATTCTAGATTTAAAAAATGCGGAAGTGATATTTAAAATTTTGATGACGTGGTCACTTTGCGCATTTTTTATTTATTTCAAAACAGGGTAGGTACTTTATCAACCACATAAAAGGAGTTCATTAGAAATCAATTTAGTGTTGAATGATTTTTAAATTCCAATATTTAGGTATGATTAATATTTTGAAAAACCAATCATTTGAATAACTATTAACAAAAGTCTATCATAATCTCATTTAATATATAAATAATCATTTATTATTAGATAATTAGGTATGTATAGCCTGACCAATAATATATAGGACCTCGCCATGTTGCGGAAAACCACTGGAACTAAATACTTTTACTGGCAACAGAAACCACAAATCGTCATTGTCATGCATTTGTCATGTCATTCATTGTCATAATGATTAGTGTCAAAGTGGGCGTAAGCGTGTCCTAATTTTCGAGTATGTGATATTTTTATGTATTAAAAACAACGAGAACTATTCGCTGTCGTAAAAGAAAAGTGGTTTAACATGTGTTGTAGTAATTTTCGACAAGAAAATTTATGTGATCAACATAATTTCTTTAAATGAATTACTGATTTAGTTGTCATATCACAATTTTTAGTACGTCATTTAGTGCGAAAAGTGAGAATTGGCTACTGATGGCAACGGAGAATATTGTAAAAACAATTTTTAAAATTGTAATTATTTATACTTGTTTTGGGAGTTTTATTTTCTTTATTTCAACACTGCAAAGATATTTTACTGTAATAGTTCGTAGAAATTTCAAAAATATCACTTTTAATATTTGTAATGATAAATAATATAACTTGAAAGAACATTAGGCAATTTTACTTCTACCTGACTGTAGTTTAGCAAAAATAATTCCAATTTGGTTCAAATTTCAAGGCCATATTA
Organism: Pyrausta nigrata; assembly: GCA_949316185.1. Classification (NCBI taxonomy): domain Eukaryota; kingdom Metazoa; phylum Arthropoda; class Insecta; order Lepidoptera; family Crambidae; genus Pyrausta; species Pyrausta nigrata. Next base: position 13,959,981 of record OX438947.1, on the reverse strand, counting down.
CAGAGAGTCGCTGTTTTGTCCAAGCACCTACTTAATTTTCGAGTGTTCTGTCTTGTTCTTGTATCGTAGCATCTGTTATCAGACTTAGAAATGTAACATTAATGTAAACATATAAAATACAGTTTTTTTTATGTTCAGTTGCCAATCTACGCTGGTATGATTATATCAAGTGTTGTCATATAAAGAGGATTCGTAGCGCCCTTGATTCAGGTCCCATATATTTCTGGTCAGTCTATAAGTAGTTATCTGCCTAGTATAACAATATTGTTCAAAAAAAACAAACTCGATAAATTAAATTTTTGAAAGGGCCTAATTAAACAGCCTAAGAAGTAGCTATCAAAAAATTAGAATAAATCTTCCTTTTAGATTATTCTCACCAAAAATACATGCGTGGGGTAATAGTTTGGTAGTTTTACAAAAGAGAGATGGCGATTACTCCACCGGTAAGAACCTACTAGGTTTTTTATGATATTGTCTATTACAACATAAAATATTAATATTAACAACAAAAAATTAAAAATATAGGCAGGTCAGAAAAGCAGGATAAAATTATAAGCATCCATACATACCTATAACAAGAACGAAGACTTATCAAACCATTTTTTTAATTTTATTAACATTACCTCTCTTATTTTTAGCTCATCCCAAATTAAAAGACCAGATTTAGGAGCAAAGCCAGATTCTGTCCATCTCCGGTTTGATTACTTGAGTTGAATCTTGGCCTGCGTAGGTACAGCGCTGTCCTATACTTTATTACAGTACTTAGTGCCTGCTTTAAAAAAATACTGGTTCATGTTTGTAAGCCAAAATAAATGTACATGTGTAAAAAATATTGTGTCCAGCCTCCTTTACTTAACTTTACTTAATTTTGTGACATGTTAGAATGATTTATATTTATTTAATACCAATATTTAATTGAAAAGAAAAAAGCTCAACCACTCTTTCTTTCAAAGTTACCGATAATTAATTAAACTTGATTTGTTACTGTATTCCTGTGAGCAATGCCGCTATTATCATAAAAAGTACCTAAGTATCATTTAACTATACCTTGTGCAAAAGATTATGCGATATAATGTGATCCTAAAACTACCATTCACATTATTATTACAAACAGTTTATAGATTATATTGATTTAAGTGTTAAGTGTCTCATCACAAGGGTTAAGTACACGCACTTGAAACTTGGCATCCACATTATAGGTATTTTGAAAATCTTTACCACGAAATGATGCTTTTTTGTTACTTTCCGGCTGTAACATGTCCTTTGCTTCATTCAGGATCAAAAGTAGTGCATATCTTTGTGAGAAACGTTAGAAGCGTTTCGCACAGAAATAATGTGAGAAATGTACCTTCAATTTGACTCACACCCTTATAGCAACAGCTAATTTTGAACTCGAAATATTTACTTAGCAAATTAACGCAGTGATTTTTTTCATTTCTATTTCAATAGCAAAAAAGGGACCGGCTCAATAGTGACATCATAACAAGAATTCGTTGTTTCGTTGACCTTTTGGATAGGTTTGCCAAACAAGTTAGTTTTAAAATAATTCTCATTTATATTCATTACCTTTAAAACTGGAAAATCATTTCATTCCCATAGAAAGAAAACACTGCATAAGCAGCATTAAAGTTTATGGCCGAGATAGGAAATAAAGTACCAACCTAAGTAAATAGTGGTGGAAATCTTTTCTTATGCAATTAATTTATTACTATAAAAGTAATACAACTAATAATAACGAACTATGAAATCATAAAAGTCGCATCTTTAAACAACATTCCTTGGATTTATATTCCATTTAAATAGAGCTCAGTCCAGACGCTGTTCAGCGAATGAGTTTATTAGTACTACTATTGCCGTCGTCGGAATCGGTTAATTTGCGCACTGTGAAAAGTTCATAAAAAATAATATAATAAAAGAAAACAATATGACTGTGTTTCGAAACGATAAACAAGTGCAAGAAAATAGTTTAAAAGGACTAGAACAATTCGGGAAGTTTCATCTTGTCCAGTATTTCTGGTTGTGTTGGCCGCTATTCACAGTGTCAATGATGCACGTGAACTATGTTTTCGTTGCAGAGGAAACAATTTACAGGTTTTTATTTTAAACAAATTATCACAATAAAGTACTTTTATCATTATTGTTGAAAAGCGTAACTATAAATCTTCAAATAGTATTTTAAGTAATATTGTTTGGGAGTTTTGTAAAGTGGCTTTTTGATCACAGCTCATTAGAAACTAAGAAAAATAAGTTTATTTTTTTGAAATCGAATGACTCTAATAACTCTCTTGAATACTGAGATCACTAAGTAATTTATTATTTTTTTGTATTAAGGGAATCGTGTACATAGACGTTACGAAAATTAATTTGAATGAATTCTACGGTTTATAAAATGTAAAAAAAAATGTTCAATAATAATGATATAACAAGACGTTTACGTTACATAGGTCAAAACTATCATAAAATTAAATACTATCATTCATAGAGTTTATTAAACAATACGTTAGTTAAAATACATTTTTATACATTTATATTTTTTCAAATCGAGTGTGTAACCTAGGTTTATATTTACTCGCTTCAAAAAAATACAATGTTTGCGTCTCGATAACAATTTACAATCAATCATAATTGTCGGAATAATTGAACCAACTTAATAGCCTTCTTCTCACTGAAGTTATACGCATACCTAATATTGCTAATCAAAGACTACCTATGAATTTAGAAGAAGCATAATATACACAATTTTCTTAAATGAAATAAATAAGTAACAAAATATTTTAGGTGTTCATTTTTTCAGATGTTTAGTGCCCGAATGTGAAAATGAAAATGCGTCCATTTTGATACCAGAGTGGTGGCCTACAGATGTAGATTCAAAATGTTTCAAGCCAATTTTTGCGCAAGGAAACAATACATCGAATCAAATATGTACAAATACTTCGTTTGATAACTATGCCAATCGATGTGACGAGTGGATTTATGAGAACGATAATTCAATCGTCTCAGCTGTAAGTTTCAGTTCTTAACTTACGCTGTGCAATATTTTTGTGTCGAAGTGAGGTTTTAATTCACAGTAAGCCATAGGGAGTGAAAATTAAGTAAATGTTGATTTAATTAGAATTCGCACTCTATAAACAAACCAGTATAAAAGTTTTCTAATGGATTAGGTGCTTTATAAAATCAGGTGATTGCGGGTGCAAATTCCGCAAGAGGCGAAACGCAACCCTAACACCTAAGATATTTTGAAAAATATTGATTTTTGCTTATTCCTCAGTTTAACCTTGCGTGCCAATCATGGAAAGCCACTTTAGTAGGAGCTCTACATAATGCTGGGATGATGTTATCAATGGTTTTTACTGGATGGGTCTCAGATAAGTAAGTAAAAATAAAAGTTCGCAATCGATAATATCACTAACTGTTAGCAAAATAGAAGTGGTTAACTGACAGTTTTATGGACGATTCGGTTTATCATCATGTAAAATGGTTTACATGATAATAAGTAGGTACTAAAAATTTCCTTCTTTAAAAAAAAATATTTGACCGCTTTCTATCTAGCCGTAAAAATATTCATGTAGGTAATTAGCTAACAATGTTAGCTAGAATCAGTAATCCCACAGTTGTATTGCTTATTTTTAATTAACCTTACCTACCATTGTTTTAGACTTGGAAGAAAGCCTGCAGTAATTGTTTGCGCATTCGGAGGTTGCGTTGGAATTTTCAAAATTTTTGCCACAAACTTTTATTTTTATTTATTTATAGAATTCCTTGAGTCATTTGTAGCATCTGGACTTTATAATGTCGGAATAATTATGTGTAAGTAAAACATTTCTATTTTTTAGCCTCTGCGTACTTACATAACGTACGCCGAGGTATATTGTATTTAAAAGTTTTTGTGTGCATGACAACAATATAACATAACTTTAATAAAATTTTAGTAGTTGAAGTCGGAGGAGAAACGAAAAGAGTTACTGCAGGAGTATTGTTTTCATACGCTGTATATGTAGGGGAAGTGGCTTATGCAGTAATATCCATGGGTTTCAAATATTGGAAGTACATTATTTTAGCTATATACTCGCCCATGTTTATTTATATTAGCTATATATACACCCTAAAAGAAAGTACAAGATGGCAAATGATTCGAGGAAAAATGGATGAAGCTAAAGCTACATTTAAGTCAATGGCAAAAATGAATCAACTAAATATTTCTGACGAGGAAATCGACGCAATGAGCGATGAAGAAATAAGATCGAAATTTAACGTTCAGTTACAGAAAGAAAGAGAGAGCGTCAAAGATATTATAGGATCAAAATCCATAATGACGAGGCTCGTGGTTACTTCCGTATGCTTTTTTACCTCAAGTTTCTTGTACTATGGTTTGGTGGTAAACGCTATTTATTTGCCTGGAGATAAGTATGTCAATTTTATTTTGTCATCTGTAGCCTCTTTCCCCGGAGATTTGATTGCATATTATTGCCTTAATAAGTATGGCCGACGTATCACTTTACAATGTGGCTACATAACCTGCGCTGCGTTCCTAATAGCACAAAGCTACACACCTGAAAGTGCGTATATTTTACTAATTAACTATAGTCTTATTTCGTAGGTATTCAATTTACATTATTGTTATTAAATAACGTTTTTTTTTCAGCTATCATTTGGCTAAAAGTTCTACTCTTCTTGATTGGCAAACTAGGAGTAGTAATTTGCTTCACTTCTATCTACACCTACTCCATGGAACTGTTTCCAACAAGTGTCAGAGGTTCACTTTTCGGATGGGGAACCACAGTGGCGAGGGTTGGTGGCTTGCTGGCACCACTAACACCACTACTGGTAAATCCATTAGCATTTATTTAAAGTTGAGAATTATCTTTACATGTAAAGCAATAATGCATTTTACACGGAACAAATTTATGTTGTTTCAAATTACGGCTACGAACGAGCCATTTTATGCACGTTTTGTTTTCGCGTGTTTAATAAGAGAGTGAAAGAAAAACTACTCTAGAGATAACGTTACGTTTCTCATTCAGGTGTGATTATTTAAAGAACCCGTTAAAGTGTTGATATTTATATGTGCATAACATTTTAAACATTCATTATTTTCAGGTGACAAAATTCAGTGCTCTGCCATCGATAATTTTTGCTGCAACATCAATTATGTCGGCAATTGCAACTTCTTTTACTCCTGAAACAAAATATTTGCCATTGTTCGACACAATCGCGCAAGTCAATGCTTATAAAACAGAGTCTAGTACTCACTTATAATGGAATGCATAATAGTTTTATATGTGTGTATGGTTATGTAATATAATTTGTAAATAGTAAACCTAATACTTTTTCGAGTACTTGTGTACTGCGTGTTATGTAGAGCTTGAGCCGGATTCCTATTTTTTTTTTTTTTATTCAATTAAGTAAATATTAGGATCAATAATTTTATAATAAACTGTTATGGTACCTACTGTAAACTAAATATGTTATTACCTTATTTTAAAAGTGGGTGGATCGTCACTGCACAGCTGCAAGCTGCAGATGATAGTAAACTTTGCAGGGTTGTGAGGATCCACCGTAAAGACCGTAATTTTGTAGATAAATGCACCTAATAAATCTATTTTGTTATTGAATCAATAGCAGATTAATAAAAAAATATGTAATTAGCAAGTAGGTACACATACACACGGCTGCACGTCATGCCTCCCCACTTTGACCCTGAGACCGCCACTACCTACGTAATAAAAGCTGTTTTCGTAGTTCAAATTCTGCTGCTGTAAATCATCATAACATAGAAATGGGGTTGAAGTCGAGAATCTTTTATAAATAAGATAGAAATTAGTTACGTGTAGGTGTTAGTGGACTTGTTTAAGAAGTAGTAAGTCGATTATTGATTAGTTTATTGACTTCAAGCAGCATATTTTGAATTATAGTAGCCAAAAATTGTGAACGAAACTTATTAGTGCAGTTAATTTTTAGAACCGGTCTTATAATGCCCTTTAATTTGATATTTAGATTTCTGAACAAAATTTCAATTCCCATACAAAAGATTGATGGGGTTGGGAATAATTTCAAGAAATACCTGTAAAAATGATTGCTTTAACCTAAAGTGCTACCCGTGTAACTAATAAATAAATTATTCTGTGCTCATCTACCAAAATTTTGATCCTTTACGTCGATTTGCGGTTTCTTTAAAGTAGTATGACTACTCTTGTCGGAGTGTTTCGTAAATGTGAAGTTATATTTTTCACTCCTTAGAATTAGGATTCGTTCACAAAAAAAATTGTACCATCGTCGATTGATGTTTTGTTTCAGAAATTAAGTTCATATAGCAGTATTACTCATGTTGATAATATGACATGATTATAGTCTTCTAGTATGATTTACTCCTATTACTCGTACCATCAGAAATGTGTGGTTAAAAATCTGTCATGTTACTCTTTTCCCACGCTGTATACCTACCGAGCTAATGTGTAATTTGATGATGGCGAAATATTTTCAAAACGAAACAGAGAGCTTTTTTATTACTTGCCTAGATATGAAAAGTAGATACTTTATACGTAAAATAAATTTTACACACAAAAATTGATTGACCATCATCGATTCATCATTGATTGATTCATCCGGTAGGACTCAAACCCAAAATCCTTCGCTATCCGAGCAAATGCCCTTTCCAACTGAGCCACGGAGGACGTTAGTCAGTCGATAAATTTTTCGCAAGTGCTTGCTACGCCCAGTAGGCGGGCATTCGATTTCATTAATACTTGGGAAATGTATATGTAACTTAAAAGTATCCGATGGAAATATTTTTACAAATTTTAAACTATCAGCTATCAGTTAATTAGTTTAACTATTTTTTTTATCTGTTTGCAAGTTTTTAAGAAAGTAAATTAAATTTTACAGACAAAAATTGTTCGATCGAAAACAAATAAATTGCTTAAAAGTAAAAAAATAATAATAGGTACTTTATAATTATGTATTTTTCTTGACAAAAAATATCCAGAAAACCTTTTTTCTAGCCAATTACAGAATACGTAAATACTCATAGATCAAGTGCTTACATCATTTAAATAAATAAATAGTCAGCTATGTTAAGTACAGAACAAATAAAAATGAAAAAATAAGGCTAATTAATGGTCAGTTTATCGTTCGCCAATTACTAAAACACATAATACCATCTAAATTTGCATTAAACATAATGCTATCGAGAGTAGTTGTGGACTGGTGACCGGTTTTTTACGGGCAAGCGATGGACCAGCCAGCAGTCACGACAAGAGTTAGGTAATAATAAACAGGCGTTTTTACAACCAAAGCAAAAAACCGGGAGTGGTTAATTAGGTATATATATATCAATCATTTATAAAAAATGCAGTAAATTAAAATATAAAGTAACTACTGAAGCAGGGTCAAAAGTGCATAGCACCCTTACTAAACGCAACCAAAATTAAAATTTCTAACACTTTTATTAAATTATATGTGATTAATAAAAGTACCTGGGCGACCAAGCTTGGCACGGTTACTGTCCGTCACTACTTAATGTCTATCATATCCCTATATGACAATAAACAGTTCATAGTAATAAAAGGAAATATTAGACATACTTATATGAGAAACATTTTATCTCAAACATTTTTTAAAGTCTAAAAACAATAAAAACGAAAAAAGACAATTACCTTGATTAAAAAAAAAACTACTGGAACTAATTTCTTTTACTGGCAACAGAAACCTCAAATCGTCATTGACATGTCATCAATTTGTCATAATAATTAGTGTCAAAGTGAACGCGTAATAAAATTTTCCACCGAGTGCAATATTTATGTGATAAAAATACCGAGAACTATTAGTTTTCGTAAAAGAAAAGTGGTTTGACATGTGTTGTAGTATTTTTCGACAAAAAAGTCTATGTGATCATCACGGTTTCTTTAAAATAATTACTTGATATAGTTGTCATCACGAATTTTTGGTATGTCATATAGTGCGATTAGTAAAAATTGGCTACTGATGGTTGCGGAGAATATTTAAACCCGTATATGCGATTCTGAAAAAAGATTTTAATAAATACTTGTTTTGAGTTTTATTTTCTATATTTTGACCCTACTTGGATATTTCAACTTAAATAGTTCGTAGAGTTATTCAAGATTTCCTATAGATTATTTTAAATTATGATACCATTATCAATACCATAATTTAGAAAATCAATGGATTAATGTTTATTTTACCCGTCAGTGGTTTTGAAAAAAAAATTGTGCTTTGGTCCCAAATTGAAGGCCAATATTACATAGAATTAATGAATTTAATAGGTACTCTATTTGCGAGTGTTCTGTCGTGTTCTTTGAGCGTAGAATCTGTTATCACTAGGCAGCACGCTTAAAAAATTAACATGAATGTAATCATATAAAAAGTATGATTTTTATGTTCATTTGCCAATCTACGCTGGTATGAGTAAACCAAGTGTTGTCATATAAAGAGGATTCGAAGCGCCCTTAATTCAGGTCCCATATATTTCTGCTCAGGCTATACACAAATAAATACAAGATTTGTGTCATTAAAAAAAACCTGTTACTAGTCACAGGTTTATTACATTACTATTATGATATTCGCTTCACTAATAATGTCATTAACTGAACGTTTGTCTGTGGTTTTTGTACAGGGTTGTCCACCTTTGGAGTTTTTTCCCAAATTAAAGGAGTAAATCTTTGATAAATTCAAAATAAGGATATCTTTTCACACAGGCAGCTTTGACATGCTCAAATTAGTCGGACGGACCACTAATTTAGACCATTTTCGTATCTTGCCACGCGTCGTCTATCAGACAGTAAACATGCTGAAGTGCATCGTCAAAAATCACAGTTCAGTTAAACTTAAAAAATGGAATAGTTAATATCGAGATAAGTTTCATCAGTTTGTAAATTTTAATGATAAGATTTGAGACCGAAATTACACTTGGAAAAATGCTTTAATATTTTATTTACGAAATTGATTTACGTACAGTCATTTTCCTATTACTTTCCCATTCATAACTTAAATAAAACAAAAAAGTTCCAGAGTGGAGTCGCTAGTGGATACATTTTTTTCACCTTTTCCTGAAATTATGTTTTCAACGAAAAAAAGTTCAAAATTAATAACTCTTATTTACCCAAAATCATCAAGTTTTATACACCGATCAAATCTATTATAGGTCCTTTGTTCATATCATTATTCTGAATCTAATACGTGTTTAATAAAAAAGATATTTCATTAGACGATTGAGAGATCTTGAAATTTCGCAAACACTGTTAATAATTAGCACGACTATTTTAAAGATGGCACCAGCTGACTCTCAGTTGTGCCATCTTTAAAAATCGTTAAAAAGGTATTGTTGTAAAAAGATCGATCACCTAAATGGTAAGATTCCGGTATTTCTTCGAATAGTAGCGTCTCCAAACGTGAAACGAGTTGGTCGGATAGTTCTTAACTCCTTAGTGCTGCATTGGTAGCATTAAAAATCCAAAATACGTGGCCCGCGTTCAAACTGCAAACCCAGGTGAATCAATCTTTGGGGCTTAGTGCCCGTTACTTCCTTTTTTTCAGAAGTAGTTAAATTAATTATCATTACTTCGTTTAATCACTTGGTGTCATATCATCTAAAAATAATTTTTAGACAGTCACGAAACGTAAGAATCCCGTTTCTACTCCATTACTCCTTTGTTCGTATTATCACCTTAAAAAATTAAGTGGGTGACATCTGATATTAAGAAGTAGTAATGACATCCATTACTGCTTATTATTGGATGTCAATTTATATGGTTGACGGCAATGTATGAATAAAGCCATTTGAAGCTGCGTAAGGTGAATTCGTAACACAAACCATATTTCATTTATCAACGGTGTAAATTACAGTAAGAATGGTTTTTTGGATCACAAAATGTTAGGTTGTATATTTTTCATTTCATATTAAAAATTCAAGAACAACAAGACACAAGGCGAAGAACAAGATATCCTAAATTAAGCCAATTATTTATTACTCATTTAGTACAATCCTTTGTTATCATAATAAAAATTATGAAATTAAGTAGGTACCTACCACCGGTATGTAACGGGCAGATTGTACCTTATATATTTTTTGAGAGTTGAGAACCTTGCTATTGTCTAGTTATAACATGGTTGCTTATTTAGGGATTTTGACCCCTTAAAGGACTAGAAGTGTCAAAAGGGACTTTTTAGGAGCTGGAATTTTCGAGATTTTTTAGGGATTTCAAACTAAAGATGCAAAATCGAAAACCAAGTACGTGTTCTCAGTTTGTGCGTAGAATGAAACGCAAGATATGAAAGGAGATTTAATCGTTTATTTATTCATTCGTTAGGTACTTAATATTAATGATGTGGAGCTTTAAAAACAATGATTACGACGAGTGATGAGCTTCACAAAACAATTATACGTTGATGGATGGCGCTATTCATCTAAGTTATATAAATAATGGTTTAAAATCATTGAGCATAAAACAATAACAAATTATTGCAATATTATATGTAAAGGCATGTAGTGGAAGTACTTATGTTAAAAATTAGCGAGTTTCAAAATTCATTTAAAAATAAAATTCAATGGAGAAAACGTCTTGATGATCAATATTATTGTTCATAAAATTACCTGTTAGTACGCGTGAATTAAAAGCATGCTAATCATAAACATAATAAAAAAGTAAATGCTAAAACCAGCCTTTTTCTTAAATAAAAATTTACCTCATTTTCATAGCTAACATGAAAAAGAAATCAAGAGCTGAACATCCGTTCAGCGCCATCTACCGGAATATTAAGTTCTGATTTTTGACACTAGAAAAATCCCTCATTTCAGAAATACTAGTGAAAACTTTTGGTGAAGGTTGGTAATGGTTGGTATGGTAACACTGCGCTAGTATCTCTTTAGTTTTTGGATAACCTTATGAAAGAAAAGAAAGATTGGTTCAGATTGGCTGCTATAACAAATATAAAACTTTAAACAACATATGATTTCATAGAATTTATGCTTTATGTGTTAATAATAATTTTAAATCAAAGAAAATGGATGGGTTTGAAGTTCGAACATCTAACAGTAAAAAGGTAATTTTTTCAATGACGATCTATTTAGATGAAATAAGTGGCTTTTAGTTTGTATGGTTATTAAATTCTTAAAATTACAGGGTAAAGGATTATTTGCTACGAAAAAGTTCGATCAAGGTGACATAATATTAGAAGAGGATCCCTTAATTTCGTGTCAATTTGCTTGGAACGCTGCTTATAGATACCTCGCATGTGATCATTGTATGAAGTGAGTTTTTTTACCCCTTTTTAATGTACTAGAGTCCACACACCACACTTCTGCTAGTATTTTATCATATCTGTCTGTCTATCGATTCTTGAAAAAATACCTATGCTTAAGACTTTCTAGTGCACTCTAAAATTAATGAAGTTTCTGTGGTAAAACTTCTATTATGTGTTGTCACATTACAGGCCACTGGAGACTCCAGAGCAGAATGTAAGACGGTTATCATGCAAGCCAGATATTGTGCTGCCACATTCAAACTGTTTTGAGAGCAACTTAGAATGCATCACAAGTTGTGACCAGTGTTCTGTGTTGTATTGTTCTGATGCTTGCAAGCAGAAGGCGTTTACAACATACCACCAGACTCTGTGTTATGATACTAGCAATGCTCAACACCCCATCACTATTTTGCTTGAGGCTTGGAAGTAAGTAAGGTTACCTACCAATATATCACTATTCTTTGTTATGTCTATAAACTACCAAGTCATTGGTATTATTATGTATGTTTACCCAAACCTGTGGCCCTTAGTTTATCTATATCCTTGATAAAAGCAATCAATTTGTGATGATGTTTAACTTTGTGAATATACCAGCATAAAAGTAGTTTCCATTTGAGTTTAGACAGATTTCAAAAAAATATATATTTTTAAGTAGTATGTAAGATTTTTCTGGTCCAGTAAATGTTTTAAGTTTTATAATATTTCAGACAAATGCACTATCCTCCTGAAACAACAAGCATAATGTTGCTAGTCCGGATACTAGCATACATTCAGCAGAGTCCAAACCCTTCAGATGCTGCATCTCAGATCAAGCAGTTCTGCCACCGCACTGTAAATGAGGATGCGGAGTTAGTCCATAAGCTACTGGGCGAGCAGTTTGCAAGCCAGATTAACACGTTGAGGGATTTGACAGCCAATGTAGTCTCTGGGGATCATGCCCAGGAGGTAAGTTTGAAACTTATAAGACATTTGAGAATAAGAATATGTACTGGTACACTCAATTAAGGAAATATGACACATTATTCACCAAACAGAACCATTTCTAGATGTCCATTCCATACTGACAACTGTCTTGGTAGTGGTTTGCACCCCATGTTGATGTATGTCTATCCATTATCCTAGTCACCATAGCACAAGCTCACATTTAGTTTGGGGCTAGGTAATTGGTGTGCAACTGGTTTAGAAAAAACAATGTTTCTCAAAATTTGACGTGTAATTACTGTACTTTTATTTTTCACACTATACTTAATATAAGTATAGTGTGAAAAATAAAAGTAGCAAGATAATAATATTGTGTCTACCAACTGCGCAGTTTTACTACCACAGTAGTTCATTCATAGGTAGGATGATGGTAAATAAAATAAAGTAATTTATTTAAAAAAGTATATGTTTCAGTTTCTCACACCTGAAGGTTTCTGTTCTCTTATGGCCCTCATCGGCACAAATGGTCAGGGGATCGGCACAAGTCCACTGGCCATGTGGGTGAATGCTGTGTTGGAGCTCACCATGTCGGATGATGAAAGGCAGCAGATTGACTTGTTTATTGACAAGCTTTACCAGTATGTTGAAGAAGGTAATATACATACTAAAATATTTTTAACCTGACAAACCCCATAGGAACCATGGGCGGGTTGATAACAAATTAATTTTCTATTGTGTCTGGAAACATGAAACATGAATGTTTAACAATGTAATGTTATAAACTGATAACTTCAACAGATATTGATCAGCCATGGAATTGGCTAATTGTTCCTGGTATCTATTTAAGGCAGAGTCAACAGAAAAAGATGTTATAAACACTCTGGCTAGTCCAAATAAGACAAACATCAAAATCTTTGTAAGATGATTTATAAGTTAGTAGTGTGATTACATGCCACTGTGCATAACTATTAACTTTCATACAAAATCTATTTGTAGAACCATAGCTTAGTGTTTCTGATGCTCAATAAAATTTTATGAAAATTGTAACTTGCCAACATCGCTAGCGTGGTGTTCTGAGTACTAATTTGAAAACTCGGCGTTACATAAAAATTGAAAATTAGGTTACAATAATAATTTAGTCAATTTTGCTTGCTTGTTTCTCAGAATCCGGCACCTTCCTCAACACAGAAGGTTCAGGGTTGTACCAAGTGCAAAGTGCAAGCAACCATAGCTGCGCACCGAACGCGGAGTCGCTGTTCCCGTATGGCAACCATCGCATACAGCTGAAGGCGACCAAGCCCATCCTGCCGGGAGACGAGATCTGCATCAGCTACTTGGACGAGTGCTCGCTGCAGAGGTCGAGGCATTCAAGACAGAAGGTACAAAATAAAATCTACTTATCAATTATTAAGCTAACTTATTAATCAAAAGCGTGCCGTAGCAACTGCGATCTTGCAATCGCCAACCACTGGCAAGATGGACCAACAGGTTTTCTATAATAAAGGTCGAAGGCTCGCTGCAAATTCTCGCAAACAGAACTCTACTTAGGCCCCCATATTCTCGCAAACAAAACTCCACTTAGGTCCCACATATAGATAGAAGTTGCTTTTTAAAACACATTAAAACGGGGATTATACGGGGAAGCGATAAATCCGAGTAGTGGTTAACTCACATCATGTGGTCAATTAATTTTGGATTTTTAGTTTGCAACATTTACTTTCGTCAAACACTATGATCTGGATACTTTCAAGAAAACAGTGAATTAGGCTATTAATAGCCAGCCATGATCCATCTTCGATCACATCATTTACAATCAGTTTAAATTGCCGTTGAATGTCTATCTATTAATTATAAAAAAAAATTTTTGAACTTTCCTGACAGTAAGGTGGACACTTGAGGGGTGTGTAGGAGACACCTCTCCATCAATCCGCACTGGGCCCCCGTGGTTGAGTATGGCTCGTACGGCCTCATAGTTACTGTTGAGGTGAGGCCTTTGCCCAGCAGTGGGATCTATATAGGCTAACTTTAGTTTACTTTACTTTTACATTTGTTTCAGGAACTAGCCCAAAACTATCTGTTCGTGTGCTGGTGCGAGAAGTGCAGCGCTGAGGCGTCGCAGGCTGACTGCACCAGCGAAGAGGAGATGAGCGACGAAGACGCCGACGACTGATGCTCCAGCCTGCTCGCCTTCTGCCTGCTGGGCGTGTAGCGAGCGTGGGCCAGTGCGGGATTGTGCGGGATAGTGCGGGACAGTGCAGGAACAGTGCGGGATTGTGTGGGGTAGTGCAGGAAAGTGTGTACAGTGTGAAGCTTAGTATGAGTGCTTTATTATGTGCAGAAAGCACTCCAACAAGCATTATTATACATTAGTAAAAAGATTTAAATTCACCTTTTATCTAATCATTACATAAGAAGCGAATCGTGAGTTTTCGTCATTCTAATGCTTTTATTATGCATGTGCAATAATCAACAATTGCCCATATTTTTCCAATGTTTATAAGGGGAGTATAGTTATATTAACTGATCAATCTTTTGGGGTCTGATTTTGCCTAATATGAAATGTTAGAGATTTAAGATAATTAGAATTCTTTATTGTGTAAAGATGTATATGTATGTAATTTACCCTTTCCACAGATGACACAAATACGAATATTCGTAGGATTTTATTATAATTCCGCAGGTCGCTAGTTCATAAATGAATATAAATCAGTAATCGAAATAGCTGCTTATAAAAAGTAACATATTACATATTATGTCAGAATGTAGTACTTATACTAAATAACTAGCTTAAGGTTTTTGTTATCACTCAACCTACTCGCAAAGAGCAGGTTCTCAACAATTTTTTTTTATAATGTACCTATCCAGTATGCAATCTAAAGATTTGATAATATCGCATTTGAAGAATCGTATAGATTTCAAGTGTAATAGTGTCTAGTGAATAGCTAAGTAATGTGTTAAGATCTAAGTCAAGGCCTACTTAGAAATATGTACCCTTTTTGCGATAATTTCGTGTACACTTTTGACTAAGTAATTAGACGTATTTTATCGCATTAAGCATTTCCCTATACATTGTGTAATTGTACGGTAACTATGGTAAAATAATATGTAGGACCAAGTAGTATAATTAGATTTACAAAGTACAGTGTTAAAAAAATATGACATCAATAAATGGGACTCTTAACAAACAGGATTGATTGGATGCTGGACCACCAATAAATGGGACTCTTAACAAACATGATTGATTGGATGCTGGACCATCAATAAATGGGACTCTTAACAAACAGGATTGATTGGATGCTGGACCACCAATAAATGGGACTCTTGACAAACAGGATTGATTGGATGCTGGACCACCAATAAATGGGACTCTTAACAAACAGGATTGATTGGATGCTGGACCACCAATAAATGGGACTCTTAACAAACAGGATTGATTGGATGCTGGACCACCAATAAATGGGACTCTTAACAAACAGGATTGATTGGATGCTGGACCACCAATAAATGGGACTCTTAACAAACAGGATTGATTGGATGCTGGACCACCAATAAATGGGACTCTTAACAAACAGGATTGATTGGATGCTGGACCATCAATAAATGGAACTCTTAACAAACAGGATTGATTGGATGCTGGACCACCAATCAATGGGACTCTTAACAAACAGGATTGATTGGATGCTGGACCATCAATAAATGGGACTCTTAACAAACAGGATTGATTGGATGCTGGACCACCAATAAATGGGACTCTTAACAAACAGGATTGATTGGATGCTGGACCATAACATTGTCATAATTTCGTGACCAAAAATAGTTCTAATATTTCACTAAAA
This sequence comes from Pyrausta nigrata, assembly GCA_949316185.1. NCBI lineage: Eukaryota > Metazoa > Arthropoda > Insecta > Lepidoptera > Crambidae > Pyrausta > Pyrausta nigrata. The sequence goes on along the minus strand of OX438947.1, from coordinate 13,943,968 downwards.
TATATACAATAAAATACCTAGGTACTCTATAAGTACTTCAAGAAATGCAATAAATGATTGCAACGAATGTAAGAATTTTATAAACTGTGATGATAATGAAGGGCCTAAATATTCAGGGCAAAGGGTATTAAAGAAAGGAATTAAAACAAACGGCTTGAATGTGTCTGTGTATTTTAGTAAAGTAACTACGTAGATGTTACATTAGGCAATGTATTTTATTAATATTTTACTAGGAGGACACAAGATGGCGTAAAAATTAAAACAACATGAAATAGTCTTGTAGTAGATTAATTAATAGTATTAGGATACGGTAGTCTAAATTAAATTGTAATCAATATGTCAAATTATTGCAATAATTCAAATACATACTTTGGAAGTAAAATGAGGTATAAATTAATTAATTTTATTAAATTAAAGCATTAAAGTCTAGAGTCATAGATATACTTAGTATACTTACATTAAATAATGAAGATATACACTTACATAATGCAGGAATTTCTTCCATGCAATCGTCCTTATTCTTCCTTATAATTCCTTCACTTAGTAGTGTTCCCATCAACACCATATTGTTTTTTTTCTTTACCCAAGTGCACCTGAAAGAGGACCCTATTACAATTTCTTGTGATCTGTTAGTCTATCTATTCGAAACATGTATACTACTTATTGTACCTATAAAGATACATCTGTAGTAATGTATGACGAACGTATAAAGATATACCGAATTAATAAAGAAAAACAACGAAATAAAAGTTGTTATTTTAGTTACACGAGGCACGTTGCTAGTAACAGTTGTTGTTAAGTTGACGTATTTAGAGGTTCTTTATTTTATTTAAATGTCAACTACGTCTACGTTTGAAACTTTGTCGCCAATATGATATACGAGGATAAAATATAAAGTAAATAAAGTCGTGTAGTTCTAAAAAAAAAATAGTTTTCCAAAAAGATTACTATTTGTGCCAAATTATGTAATGGACGCTTAACATTAATAATGTGCTGCTAATTGCTTAATATCGTCAATTAATCTTAAATACTTTTGTACTGTTTCCAGAAAAAAAATCAACTAAAATAAAGAACAATATTTTTTACATGCCTTAATTGTGGCGAGACATGTCGGACTTAAGTTTAGTTTTTTATATCCAATGTACCGTGTTTCTGTGTAAATAAATGAATATGAATATAACCTATTGCGGTAGTTATAAAGGCGGCGTAAATATGAATCCAATTATCAAATCTCTAGTTATGAGGTATTTTTTGTTAGCCCCCTCTTTAACACTTAAAGGAATCGTGTCGCAATGTCATAGTCTCACAATAACCTGATTATTATATAATTTATTAACCGTAGCTCTGCCCCTTTAGAAATTATGTAAACATTATATTGCATTATGGCATTTTTGTTGAGCATTTATTGAATCGGTTCAAGTTTGTAAAGTTTGCTTATGTTTAAATAAATGTGGTTTGAAGGAAAGCCTGTTTCTTCTTTTTTTACATAGGTTAGGTTACCACGTATACGTAACCATATGTCATAATTTTAGATCATCCAATTGATGTAAGGTTATAATAATATAACAAGGTATTTACATAACTTACGTACAAAAACCTGGTTTTCAGGAAAGTCTGAATGTAATTAAAATGTCTAGCAAAAGACGTTTCCGCACTTGGAGCAAGTAAATAACAGATGAAGAAGTAAATAAAGATACTTTTATCATAATTATTATTCATGTTTGCGAATCGCGCTCTTGCATTAGCAAATTACTTGAACACGAATTCATTATTTTAATCATCAACTTTCCGAATTGGGAGAGGCGCCTATTTATTTTCATTTATTGCGCCAGCCAGTGGGGCTTATAAGGGAAATTTGCTAATGAAGAGTGTTTCAAACTTCTCCCGATTTCACGACTGGCGGCTCCTATTCAATACATTTCAAAGAGCACGAAAAATATTAGGTACATTTGCAACGAAACGTCTCGGGTTTGTTAAACTCCAGTTTCAATCAGCAACAGAACTTCATGTTAAAATTGTTATACTAAAAGTCTTCTTTTAAAGTTAGATAAGAATTAGACAAAACGAAGTTGAAGGTAATTTTTGCACTCAAAATTCATCGACCATCAGGTAGGACATGAACCCACGAAGATTTTTTGATTGCAAAAAATTGCTTAAATCTAAATAACGAAGTTCAAAGTTACAGTTGAGGCGTAAAAATTAGATGCCTGTTGATAGTCTAGACTCCAGAGTAAATAAATAACTCTAGCTAACGAAAGATAAAACTCATTTTTATGCGTAGGCATTCGATGATTTACGAATTTAAGTTACCTATTGCTGTGCCATCAACAGCCATTAACTACCTACCTACTAGGTATACTCGTATTATACTAATACCTACTAGCGGGTACCAGCGATTTTGCTTGCACGAATGCCAGAATAAAAAAAATCTTAGCGGGAGTTTAAGTTATTTTGGCAAAACTTTCGATGTTGTTATTCTGCTATAGGAGACAAATCTAACGATCCAAAGATCTCTTAAAAATAGGTCTATCCGTTCTTGAGTTAAATGGACCCGACTTTGTTTTATTTATTTATATTTTACGTCTAAACTTGAAAGGTAGGTAGAAAGATAGATACTGAAAGTTTGTATGGAAAATCGATATTTGGGCGGACGAAGTCACGTGGAACCGCTTAAACTAAACGTTCAATTAACTCTCAGTAAGGTTTCAAGAAAGTTAGCTGTATCTACTTACCATGAATTAGAATGATATGAGGGTAAATTGTTTGCCTATAATTAAGAATTTATATTAATCACGCGCCGTTTGATTGAACAGGGCTTGATTAGTTTCGGGAAAGTTCTGTACCAGCTTAATTATCTCAGGGCTATGGATGAGGTCACTTGACGGCGGGTAAAGTGCTCAAGTTAATTATTATTGTACTCGAGAAGTAAACAAGGTTTTCTGAGAATTTCCTTGTGGTTAATTATTGGTACTTGGTATCCATCTTCGCAAAATTTAGCGAAGGTAAATGCCCTTAATTTTTTTGTGTCGGAGAAAACTCAAAAGCATATTATGACAATAAAATGAAAATGAACCTTCTCAATGATATTTTACTAGCAGTGCTGTTCATCTATAGGTAGGGTCTCCTCGGGGTTTAATTTCAAAGCACATCCGACGCTGTAAGGGCATTTAAAAAGATACAAATTTAATTTTGCTAAGAATATGAGCGAAGGTGCCGTCAGAAAGACGAGACAAAAAGGACTTAAACCGGACAAGACAAAGTCCCCTGAGCAAAGACCGGGCTGGGCAAACATCGGGCTCCCCCTCTTCAAACGTCTCTAAAGGGAGGAGAAAATTATCTCGTGAATAAATTATATTTTTCCCCCCTTTATGAAGACGGTTGAAGTGCATTTTAGCCCATGTTTTTTCTTGTTTGGCTTAGATCAAAGCATTGCAGGAATTCCGGCCGCGGCCCGTGACCCCGCAAAAATAAAATGAATAAAGAATTTAATGTGACTTGATGTCTGTGGATAATAAACGTTAAAGTGCTATGGAATGTTTCCGGACGAAAGGTTGTTTGTTTACCGAATTCAATTTGCTAGTCGAATTTCCACGTTTTAGCATTTTTTGTTCATTCAGTTTGAAAATAATACGGATCTTAGGGAAATTCCTTGGACACTTTTTTTCTAATTCAAATAAACGCTTCGCATTTTAGTACGATTAGGAAATCATGGCGTCTAAACTTTGAATAACTTTAAACCCGGATTAATATTAATGAGTCGCTAAAATCGCCCTACTTACCTTCCTTAGGATCTGATAATCTTTCTCTTCGCCCATTATCCAAATTGCATTTGGGTCTAGTTTGTAGGTATCAGTCGTCCCTTATTTGCGAATCCTTTAAATCTCCCGCCGAAATGTGATTCCGTTTGATTTAATTTCTAATAGGACAGCCGAATTCAACCGAGCAAAATTCCTGTAGCCTGGACGACCGTGCTGCGATCTTCTTCTTTGATCCCGGTACCCTTTAATAAAACCCTTTATACCTACCTACTTATCTACATCGACGTAAATGAAAAGTTGCATAATAATATCAGTGAGAAAGTTTCAGCAATATCCGCACAAGAATGTACGAAGAATCTCAGAAAAAATTAAGTTTTGAAAGTGGGCTTAAAACCTAAAACTGCGTTGTTGCCACGTATAGGATTTCTTAGGTATATGAAATCCTCATCAAATATAGAACCTATCTCAGAGTAAAAATTTGAAAGTGAAAGTACAATCAAAATAAATAAGTTAGCTAAACGACTAAACTTAATCCCTGTTATTCCAAAAACTTAGTACCGGATTAAAGACAGGACTAAGCTATTAGCTAGCCAATTAGAAAAGCGCTTCTCTATTCGGTTATGTCACGAATGTGTCATTCGTTCCTCTGTTGTCGGCTAATATTTAGACTCATTTTAAACCTGGTATATTTTTTTTGTAATAACACCGAATTTGTTTTAAAATGTATGAATGAATGTTGTCAATAATTGGTTGACGCTACAGAGACCTAACCCTTTGCAAATGTTTCCAAAGACTGGACACCCTTAATTGGGATATGGAAATCTCTGCTTCAATTGACTTACTCCGATGCTAGACGAGGTCTGCTGAAGGGCATAAGGGCGAAGTCAAAAAGTCATTGGACAAAGTAGCTTGGGTACCTACCAATTTTTTTTCCACTACAGGTAACGCTTCACAATCGCTTTTACTGACAATATCAAGTAGACTTTCAGCTACGGTTTGTAGATAAATTTAATATCGGCTTAATTTTGCAAGGATTCTCCAAAGTTTGGTTACAGAAAGAAGAAAAATAATAAGGCCTCGTTTACAAGATATTTTACCCATTTTTTAAAACATACTTACTCTGGTTTTTCTCTTAGCTGGAAAATGTCTTACTATAGTTAATGTGAATAGATGCAGAAGCGTAAAATTTGTAAACGTCTGTTGCGTCGGTCTTCTTACCACTTTGTCAGTAAGGCCATTTTCTCTGTTTGGACCTATGGTTGACTGGTAGAGGATGCTTATAGCTGTACAATAAACTGTGTGCAAAAAGTTTAAATAAATAAATAAGGCCGCAGACCCAAAAAGACAGATAAAAAATGCATACTTTCTAAAGTTGACTTTGAACACTTTTTTTCAATATAAATCATCATTGACTTTTTCAGCATTATCTCTTTATTTTAAATAACTACAGTTATTAGTTCAGTTTGCGGTTTCTGGAGCTGGGCCATATCTTTTTGCTAAATGACATGGATTTTGCTAAATACTTCTACGTTTAACAGAATCGGCAGCAAAGACCCGGCAAACCGTCACCTCTCCAAATTGTCCCTTTTGAGTTAAATTCCCGCACATGTGTACCGCGCTTTAAAGGGCTAGAATTAAATTAAAACGATTCCCTTTTCAAGAACGGGTATTTAATTGTGATCCGTTGGCACATCGGGTTCTGCCGGCTGTAATTGGCGAATTTCATACTCAAATGCTTTTTGTCCTCTGTCATCGGGAATATTCGGTAGGGATGGCCATCGGCCATTGTTTTAAAGATGGGGGTTGAAATTTTATTGCTTGGCCTTTCCAAGCAATATCTCAATACCGATTGAACCTCATCAAATGTTGCCCAGTTACTCAGCATAGTAGCCAGTACCTAATAAAGCAAAGACGCACCGACGAATAACGACTAAGCTTTATACCAAGCAAAATCCTACATGTTAAGGAACTATGTAGGTATTTGAATATGAAATGCGTTTATTGCGATGAGTAGTTATGAGAAAGTGTCGCGCGCCCGAGAAAAAATGATTTGTTTGATATTGTACAAGAACTTATAAAATACGTGTGTTATAGTATTGTCAGAGCTAAATTTGTAAAGTTCATAGTATAGTATTTGTAATCATCATCATCTTTACTATTATTATCCGTAAGATGTCTACTGCTCACTGCTGAACATAGTACGCCTCCCTCAATATTTCCAAAGTGACCGGTTGCAAGTGATCTAAAACCAGTACGTCCCTGCTATCCCATGACCCATGTTTGCCATCCCTAGCTGTAAGGGAAACGGAAATTATTCTGTGAAAAAGTGTGTCAAGGCAGTTTCGATGAAGAGAACTAACGACAAAGGTAAAGCAATTAGAATATTACAGGATCTGAATTTTTAGTCACTTGCCTTTTGAGGCTTTTGAAGGGATCGAGGAAAATTGGTTAAAGGGGGAAATTAGGAGTCAATTATTGTAAGAAGCATGAAGAGTACTTACTTTAAATACCTACTTAAAATGCTTCATAGTAGGTGCTTCATGCTTAACCAGGTGCAGGTTAGCGTATCATTTCTACGTTGTAGACATTCCACCTGCTCGTACAAAGCGTTTATTTTAGCGTGGACTTAATTACTTAATTTAATTACATTATCCACGTTTGTGTGTTCATTCCGAGTTATTCGTGTTAACACCGCGCCGTGTGACTTGCGGATACTGTTTGGATGCTAGAGTAACTCATGAGAAATTAGCTTTTCAACTAGGTAGTAGCCAGTATTGCGAAAACGACTCTATTTGAACAGCATAGTAAGATAATGCAAAGTTCACCTTGATGTGCTGTGTTCCGTACTCAGTATGTTTATGATCACATCTAGCAATGTTTGTCATTGTCATAAAGATAACGTTTTAGCTCATTGATGTTACGATTCAAAGGTCAGCTCAGTGTGAGCTGGGCTTAAAAATGTCTGTTAAAATACTAATTGGTTTTAATTAAAACATAATCACTAACTAGGTAATAATCACTATAGTTAAACATGTAATGATCTTGATACTGATAGAGATAGTAAATAGCTAAGTTTAATGTTTAGCAGGCTTACCGCCTAATTTGGAAGCTATGGCAATTACCTACGATTTCAGAGAAATAATAGAGATATTAATTATACTTTTTTCACTATTCCGAAACTATCATTGCTTTCCTGGCGTTAGTTTGGCACTCATTTTAATATTTGCCATAATATACTGATCTCATCCATCACAATATCATTTTAGTATCCAACAAATTACAATTTCTGTTATTAGTGAACCTTAATGCTTTCGCGATTGGGGTGATATTTGTTCAAAGGGCTGGTCTGTTTCACCAGTTTACACCGAATAATAGGTTTTCGGAGTTAGCTAATCTGAATTCGCATTAGTATCACAGCTGGACGTGGTGATTGGTCCAGCAGGGTGAACGCAAAAATAATAGAATTAGTACTGCAATATCATGAACGAGTTAAAATCTAGAAAAAAATATTTCGGACGCGTAAGTCCAGGCTACTCGACAAAAACCTAATACAAATTTAAGAGGGGATAAAAACGTTTTAATAAACAATTGCGTAAGTTTAAAAGTGATTATGTAACATTATCTGCTGAAACTGCGCACTCTTAATTAATACCGGCTAACCTAATTATTTAAATAGGCTGTTAATAATCAAACATTTACTACATAAATGTACCACTACTAGGCTGTCAAGCAAAATTTTACCTAATGAAGATATTTACTATTTACTACCTTATAATGGTAAAAATTTGCTTGACGACCTAGTAGTTGTGCATTTATATTTATGTACCTAGATATATATATATATGACTTAGTAGTTATGCATTTAGGGCGATTTAGAATCGGGGCGCGCAAACTCGTTACACATCGCTAAGGTATGAATGAAGTAGGTCTTCTTCATAGTCGTATACCTCATGACTGAGGATCGTAAATCACCCTCAGTCATTCATAACGATTCCAGATTATTATGTGGAATAAAACAACGCACAACTAATTTCTTGGCAATGTTTAATCGAGTGTTTTGCCATTGCCTTCTCCATTTCACACACCAGTCAATTAGTGTGCAGATTTCATAACGCTGTTTTCCTTCACCGTTAGACAGCGATCTTTGTAAAAGATTGTACTTATGTTTTTGTACAGACTTACTGTTCTTGGCACTACATTGTTTTTACCCGACTACGGCAAAGCAAAAGGAGGGTTATGATTTTGACAGGCTATGTATGTATGTATGAATGTATGTATGTATGTATGTATGTTCATCTGTTCCCTCGTAACTTCTAAACTACTTATCAGAATTCGACAAATGACATATCATTAGAAGCGTCTTAATTGTCCGCTGGTTATAGGCTATATGGGGTTTCACAAAATCTAAAATGGCGCCCTCTAGCGGACAAAACATACAGAGTAAAAAAATAAAGTTAAGATAAATATGCCGTGTTTGGTATCATTTGAAAGCGCTTTACTTATACATTTTGAATATATATATATATATATATATATATATTGCTAGCATTTGCTTATGACTTTACCTGTATTCATGGGCTGATTGCATATAACTCACATCATTTCTTTCATAGCTTCTTTTTAGTTCATCAATTTAACTTTTGTTAATATTATGCGCCACAAATACACTTTAACACCAAAACAGTACAAATATTAAAAAGTAAAAAAACTAAAGCCCAACTACGACAAAACGACGCTGAAAAAGTATAAAACAAGATTTTCAGAATACTAAACTGAACAAAGTTGCTAATGTAGTTGCAAGTAAATGGACACAGTAGACTCTACCAAGATGCCGTCGTTGTAAATTGACAATAATGTCATACAATACTATTCTGAAGTATGCAATATTCACTATGTAGAGATAAATTTTCATGTTTGGAAAGGCGTAGTCACACGTTACGTACCTACCTACCGTAGCACTTTGACAACGTGTGACTGCGGTTTCCCAAACATGAAAATTTATCTCTACATAGTAAATATTTTTTTTAAATTATAGCGGCCAGCACATGCCACAGTACGTAACTACCGTACGTATAAGATATCTCAGTAAGTATTTACCATTTTGTGGTCCGTACAGCATAGAATGATACATTCTATACCTAAAACTTTTTTTTAAAGTTGCTTCTATCCTATGGAGTTCACGTTGCAGCCAATCCTTTGGCGGCTTGTGTTCGTAGCAGCGTAGCAGTCCGGGCCGTAGCGCGATAAATACAATCGCTACGAAATGACTACTCACACAAAGACTTCGTAGCTCCGTAGCGTTGAGTGGTTTCGAATAGGTTTGAATTTCTCCAACAGCTATGCTTCAAATATGGCATGCATAATAATGTATGTGGGGATGCTGGAGCCACACACGTTCGATAGTAGACAGCGTCTGAATGAATGTTAACAATCTGCTGAATGCTTGTTAGATAATATTATATATTGTTCTGTTATTATATGGTTCTCTGATATTTAATTCAATACTCGTAGCTCTAGCTAGGCATTTATACTCGTATGTTGATTGCGTAGAAATGCAATATCTGAATGAAACTAAATGATCTGCCGATGCTTGGTACAGGTTGTCTTATTGCAGGGGTGGCCAACCGGTCGATCGCGATCGACTGGTCGATCGTGACTATTTGTCCAGTCGATCGTGGCCAGGCAAAAATATAAATACGTAGAACAGTTTGCGCAATGTACGTAATCAATTATATTGTTGGTAGATCCCACGGGGTATCGTCAATGAACAGTAGATCTTAGGTCGAACCAAGTTGGCCACCCCTATCTTATTGTATGGTTCTATGCTATTTCATTTAATACCAACCAAATTTTAGAAAGAAGAATGGCAAAGTTCTTTGATGCTCAGCCCGAAATGCTGGCATATTTTAGTCTTTGGTGAAAAGCCCAAAACTGTATAGAGGGAAAAAATATATAACTGACATTAAACGACATTTTATTTGGTGCATTATGTTGGACTGACATTAAAATTTAAAGAATGTATGATCCGGTCAATATTGACGTTTGATAGAAAACATTTACTTCATGTTTGACTGACACGTCAAAGTTCAGTCGATCGTTTTGTTTTTGCAACATTGAAGACGTTTAGTTATTAATAATTTGTACATTCTGAAAATATTTTAAATTTTAATTCCCTGCTTTTTAAATTACCATATAATCATACAAAAGCCCGCTAATTAAGTGATATTTATATTTCATGTGTCTCGCTTAGGACGGTGTTTCTATCTATTGGGTCGATTTATGCCAATCTTCTTTCCTCTTTGAAGACATGTCAAGCACTTATCCGAAAACCCAAGCCATTGGGATAGTTATATTGACAGTTAGACCACATATTGCTTAATTTAATCTCATTCTTCTATCTTATCTGTTTAAACTGTATCTTAAAGTAAGTAAGTAAGTACCTACCTAAGTTACAGGTTTTCCGTAGATATGTTTACCCCAACGTGACTTTCCAATTCTCAAGTATCCTTCGCGAATTTTTATTACGGAACCCAGTCACAAACTGTGCCCTTGCCCGATACAAAACCTGCCCAAGGGAAGCCGAGTGTTCCCCTCGGGAACTCTTAACCTATTCTCGTTTCGGCCAGTTTTTATTTATTTTTGTGTCTGTTCAGGCCGATTTTCATCCACATTCCAGTTTTTTATAATTTCGACTAATGCGGCGAATGTGAGGTTTCAGGATCCAGTATTTAAGGGTAGTATCGGCACAGAATAAGTACTAGTACTTCGTACAGAAGTATGACTTAGCAATTGTATTCAAAGAAATGTCTACTCAATGTCGTCAACAATATCGCGTAATTTAGTTCGCCTCAGAGTCAAGCACATTTTCGTATAGACACCTACAAAAATCCATTGCAAGATAATTTCATACTTATTGCTCTGGAATATGATTCATAATACACTAAACCTATTCAGTGACGTAATATCACGCGACGCGATAGGGTTGACTGCTACGAGAAGCTTCTAACGCCATCTAGCTCCTCTTTCTAGTACTTTATTCATGCTCGTCCAGCCAGCAACGTAGCCGCGCGGCCGCCGGTGAATAAAATGCGCGAGCGTGTCGCTGGCCGGTAGCGACACAAAACTTGTTTTAGCCCCTAAGTAAGGGTCGCCGCGCGTAGGTACGTTTTTGCTACCTACGCGGGGAGATACACAGGCCTGGTATCGGGTAGATTTTATAAATTGAGTGCAAAATTAATAACAGCGAGAAACGAGTTATATTAAGTAAAAACGACATCTTTTTATGTTATTGTCTTCTGTTAACGTGAAATGAAACACACACACGACTTCATTGCCTTTTACATTGCACACACTAGCCCACATCTATTCAATAACAGTGTGTAGGTTTCCTCATGATGATTTTCTTTACCGTTAGCCACTGTTAAGCAGCAACACTTATCTTTGAAAAAAAAAACTGACTCTTAAGTCAGTCTTTTTCAAAGATAAGTGTTGCTTGTACAAAAGTGGTACAGGGACTCTATTTTTTAAACATTCGCATGATTTGTACTGATTATCGTTCGTCATCTAAAATTCCATATTTTTTTATCGCTCGAACTGTATTTTTTTGTGTCTGTATTTTTTTGTGGTAGACGAGTAAAATTAAGTCGCATTCGCCAACAGTATGTCACGCGAGTGATTCAAAAATAGAGCTCCAGGTCGGGAATCGAACTCACGACGATAACGTTCGATTCTCGGCCTACATAAGGCATCCATAAGGATGCGTAGTAAGTATTCTCTGCTCGGCTATAATATAAAAATAGATTTTTTAAATAACACTTGAGCCAGTTTGGATATTTAACAGACACTTCAAAAAATGCAATCAAAGGTTGTCTTAAAACGAATAAAACTAATAAAAAATGGCTAAACGCGTATCTTCGACACTGGATTCCCTTCATTATGGCTTAAAAACCTCACCATAAATCAACTTTGGGATAAATGTCGTAACTCGTAACTAAGTTTAAGTAAATCCGCTAAGCCTGCCGCCGCGTATCGACTGTCCAAACAATCTATCTATCTGCTCAGCCCGACATACGCAGATGCCAAGAAAAGTTAGGGGGCCTCTTAATTAGGGTCCCTTGGCTAAATAACGCGGATTCCGACGTTTGAGGCTTAAGAGTTGGGGTACGATTTCAGTCACAATAAGGGGTTGAGCCAAATCCACGTCAGTGGGACGTGGATTTGGCTCAACCCCGTACGCATTAATTTGGACATTAAATACTTATGTATGTTAGGTTCTGGAGATGCATACTGTTGGTGGCCAGCAAAACCTTTTCTAGCATTTTATTGTTTCAAATCGTTATTTCCCATTTAAGAAAGAAAAAAAATAAAGTATCCAGTCTAAAAATAAAACTTGGAAAAGAGAGAGCTCTGGGTCCTTTATTTACTTACCTTCCCTACATTTCTTTTATACTTGAATGGACATAATGTAATGGGTTTTTTAGAAAGTTGTTTTATCTTAAATAAATAAACTTAATGTTAATCTACACTGCTGGTGTATTTATCCTACATTTGTAGGAATTCTCAGACAATACTCGTAAATACCAAAATAAATAAATGCTGAAAGTTTTGTCTCAAACTTCAGCGCCGCGTGATATTTTGATTATGTAAGTAGACATCGCTAAAAAAAGTTAAGACTGTGAAAGGAGTGGATGATTCAGCGAACAAGTGATGGTATGGAAGAGACAAAAATATGATGTGCTGATGAACTGGAAAAAAGACAGGCTATTGATGGTGATGACTTCGCTGCATCAATTTAATTAAAATTTAGAGCAAATAGAATCGAAATACTATTTTCCAATGACTCAATGTCCTTGTCACGATTACCGATTTACTTACTTCACTAAAATATATCCAAACTGAACAAAATGAACATTCGAAATAAGCGTAGACATTCTGTTTTCGACCTAATAATTCGTTGAAAGTCGATCCCAGTAAATCCCATTATGGGGTTCAGTGAGAGTAATCCAGCCCCCAACATGCAAGCCTAGTAAACCCAGTGCCAGGAGTCCTACTTTACACCTCTATGGAGATTCTCAGCAGTGTTAGCAACTTTAATTGTCTCTTTCTCTTCCGAAGAATTAAAAAGAAATGATTAAAAAAAGGCATATTAAGTTATGACTCATTCATGACTGAGGGTCGTGATCTTGTAATCATTGTGTAGTAGTGTAGTCGTTGTACTTCGTCCTATGGTGAGTAGGATAACGGATAGACATTATATACATTTATTAACATTCACGACTTAGGTACAAATGCTCGTGCTCATCACACAAACGTTTACCCCTTGCGGGATTCGAACCCACAACCGCCTGGTTTAGAAGTCCGGGGCGCGGACCACTACACCAAGACGATCGTCAATGAAGTGGATTGCCATTGCCTTTTCCATCAAGTTAAGCAACCTTCAAAAATTGTGTAATTACAGACCAGAAGACAAAGAATATTTACATCGTTGGTTGACGTTTATCTATAGATTGCCTACATGGGAAAAGAGAGTCATGAACCTAAATCAGGTGTTTAGTATCTCCCAGGAATTAGGCAGGCTATGGCCCACTTGCGTACGTCCTGATTCTTAATCCAGACTTGTTTAAGGTCTATTGTCTTAGCTGAAAGTCCACTTGCACAAGTCTGGATTAGGTATTCCGAAATTTTTACTTGCGCTAGTCCGGGTCAGCAAATCCGGACGATCGCAAGGCCTATGATTAAAGTTGAAAGCCCTTTTGCGCAAGTCCAGATTAGCTAATTTGGATTTGAGCAAGTGGGCCTGGGCTAAGGCCCAGGTCCAAGGATTGTTATTTTCAGATCCAGCTGTCCCCTCCACTTACCAGCATGGCTCGTATGGACACAGAATAAGTACTAGTACTTCGTACAGAAGTATGACTTAGCAATTGTATTTAAAGAAATATCTACTCAATGTCGTCAACAATATGGCGTAATTTAGTTCGCCTCAGAGTCAAGCACATTTTCGTGTAGACACCTACAAAAATCCATTGCAAGATAATTTCATACTTATTGCTCTGGAATATGATTCATAATACACTTAACCTCTTCAGTGACGTAATATCACGCGACGCGATAGGGTTGACTGCTACGAGAAGCTTCTAACGCCATCTAGCGCCTCTTTCTAGTACTTTATTCATTCCCGTCCAGCCAGCAACGTACCCGCGCGGCCGTCGGTGAATAAAACGCGCGAGCGTGTCGCTGGCCGGTAGCGACACGCAACTGGTTTTAGCCCCTAAGTAAGGGTCGCCGCGCGTAGGTACGTTTTTGCTACCTACGCGGGAAGATACAAAGGCCTGATATGGATCAGTAAGGAGTAACGTTGAAAATGGCGACATTGCAACTAAGAGTAGATCCCCAGCCTCGAATTCAATGCTACATAATTGAAAAACATTTTGTTCAAAGAGAAATTTAAATACAATTGTTTTCGATTTACGAGGGTTAGCCGTAGAAGACTCAGGTTCGGCAGTTTGAATACTTAATTCGATAAACCTAAAGAATCGCTACGCTTTGTAACGACACGATGATCTCCCGAATCTCGAATCTCTGCAATTTATAAAACACTTCTGTTTAGTAATTGTTTTCTAAAAATGTTCTACGAATTTCGCAAATGTAAATAGATAAATACTCTTTTTTTGGGGTTGGAAACGTAGATGTATCATTATTGGGTAAGTCTAAGTTTCAATTTAATCAGGATCTCCGATCGATACATACTGACATTGTTGCTTGCTTAGTATCTTGATGGGACTATCTCTATTCAGTGTTGCCAACAATGTATTTGTAAAATATCTAATTAGATCTGTTAAAAAGACCAGATTTACTTATTTTGTATTAAAAAAAACTTTTGCAACCCACTAGATGGAGCTTTTAAAGCCACTAGATTCATTTATTTTATATGAAAAGATTGAAAATTTACCCACTAAAAAAAATTTGAAAACCACCAGTTTTAGTGGAAAGCCTTAGTGGGCTTTCCACTAAAATTGGCAACACTGTCTCTATCACTGTGTAAAATGTACAAACAGTTTCAATATATTTGTCTACCAAATTAGCTTGTCCTTACAATGGAAGTAGGGGTCCTCGGCCAACTCTAAGGCGCGCAAGTCTAGATTACCTAATCCGGTCTTGCGCAAATGGGGTTTCAACCCAGATCATAGGCCTCACACTAGTCCAGATTAGCTAATTCGGACTGGGATAAGAGAACTTGTATGATTTATATGTAGGTATATTTACTTATTTTTATGTATTTTATTTATTATTATTTATTTGTTCATTACACCTATTCTATGATTTTGCACCAAACTCCCTCTTCCTGTGAATGAGTATGTTCCTTTACCTAAAGGTTGTCTGGAAGAGATCGCTTATAGCGATAAGAACGCCTACATTGTATATTTTTTCTGTGTAAATCGCTGTACTTACTGTATTTTTTGTTATGGTGTGCAATAAAGAGTTATCTATCAATCTATCTATCTAACTCTCCGGATTAAATAATCCGGACTTGCGCAATTGGGCTGAAGGTCTTAAGTAAGGTTAAGTTCTTGCCCCACGTAAGATCAAATCATCCAAGCTCTATAATTCTACGAAAAATGTCCTCATTACGACGGCCACTTAAACTGACACGGGTGTCTCGTATCTTCGCTAGTCCAGCTTTAATAGCAAGTGAAGGACAAGCATGAATTGCTGTTTATGCTCATAATCTCAGGATTAGTGGTGTAAGCTGGGCCGCGGTCATCAATCTTGGTCAACCCGCATAATCACAGAAAACGAAATACGGGATTACTTGCCAGTGGCGACCTCTATTTTTAAGCTGTAATAAGTCTTTGTGTAGTAGGCGCGGGTCGTTAAGTCCGGTGTAACCGCATAGTTACGTTATGTGATGGCCAGGGTATCCTTTCACCAAGTTGATGAGATACATGTTTTTTTTTTGTTATTTTAGAGTTCCGTAGTCCTGACCCTTATAGTTTCGTCATGTATTTGTCTGTTCGAGGTTTTGATAAGAGACCGTTAGTACTAGAAATCGGTAGTATCGTAGGTGTATGTATACCAATTACACTGACAAAGCGGTAGAATAGAATCCTTAGAATAAATTATCTAAAGTGACTAAGATGAAGTAGATAATGGTAAGGAACCCTTCGTGCGCGAGTCCGACTCGCATTTGGCCAAGTGCGAGTCGGACGGATGTCCGGTTTTTTACATAAATTGGACAACATCATCACACACATTGCGCAAATCCCAAAGTACACAATGGTGTACCACCATTGTGTACTTTGGGATTTGCGCAATACACACAGCACCTAAACCAGAGACAATATTGAAAATACGAATTTCTGTATCATCCGAGCGGGGATTGAACCCGGGACCACAGAGAAGGCGACACCTTGAAAACCGGTGTGCGAGCCACTCGGCTACGGAGGTCGTAATCGAAGGTTAGATAGTGGTGCTCATAAAAATGATAAATGACTACAAAAGGTTTTTTTCTTTAAAGGTCTAGGAAAACCTTTTACTAAAAATAGAAAAAATAATGTTAAAAACAAAATGACGAGCTCATTTTCTTGCCG
Organism: Pyrausta nigrata; assembly: GCA_949316185.1. Classification (NCBI taxonomy): domain Eukaryota; kingdom Metazoa; phylum Arthropoda; class Insecta; order Lepidoptera; family Crambidae; genus Pyrausta; species Pyrausta nigrata. The sequence continues at coordinate 13,927,623 of OX438947.1, read as the reverse complement.
AGATACGGTGTTAAATTCAAAGATGGAGTGTAAAGAATTTAATTAAAATAACTGCCTCCTATTCCTCCTAACGAGGTCTAACGTCATATTTTTAACTCTATCTTTCAAGGGGCGGGAGAAGACGTTATCTGTGCAAAGAATGTGCTAATAACGAAATCGACAAGCTCTGAGGCCGTACTAAGTTCCGAGGGGAACTTAAAATAGTGATGTACTTTGTTAAGTATCGATATGTCGCAGTCGGGTTGTAGATTTCAACGAATAACAAGCCTGTAGCCATTTTGACAGTTTGACGATTGTGTCAAATTCGCCAAATACACTCGTATTTATTGAGAGAAAATACCATTTGTTTTACCCTAATTATATTACAATTAATAAATCTTTTATTTGACTGTACCAGTATTTTCGGAACATAAAAAAATTATTAGTATTTTATTTTTTATGTTCCGAAAATACTGCCTACTACTTTTCTTATGCCGACGACACAGCACTTGTTTTCTCCGCAAAAACATGGACTGATACTTATCAGTTCGCACAGACGGGTTTCGATATCGTGGACACGTGGCTCAGACAAAATTTACTGACACTCAACCTATCTAAAACCAAACTTCTAAATTTTTCCATATGAGACAATGCAGTATCTAGATTATAAGCAGCTTAAAGATAGCCACTCAACAACCTTTAATAAACAATTCTCCTACAAACAACTTTCCTGAGTTTATTGACACTGCTACCTCTATCACCTATTTGGGTATTGTTATAGACTGCCACCTTAACTTCAAATTCCATATCGATCGACTTTCCAATCGTGTGCGTAAACTAATATTCGTTTTTAAATTACTTAGGCAATCAGCTGATGCTGACATAATGAAGATGGCCTACGGAGGCCTTTGTCAGTCCATTTTAAATTATTGTATAACGAGCTGGGGAGGTGCTGCTAAAACCCACCTTTTGCAAGTTGAACGAGCACAGAGAGCCGCTCTTAAGGTCTGTTGCCACAAACCTCGATCATAGCTGCATCTGTTATCAGGCAGCACTGTGCCACTCAACTTCATGATGCCTTAAACCGACGGAACCCTCTGATCAGAGCAGTTCAAGTCAAAACAGCTTTCAGTCATCGTTTCTTCTTTTTCCTTGGTCCTTACTTATATTAAAAAAAAATGCTGTCTCTATACCACCTCAACCGATATAGACTCAAAAATGCTCTTATCGAATGGTTGATCAAACAATCTTATGCTGACACAGAAAATCTGTTGCTTGTACTTAAGTAGAGTTGGCTTATGTAATAATTTAACACACACACACACACACACACACACACACACAATCAACCAACTACCCATACACATATTTACATCTTCCTTCTGTGTTTGTTTTCTCTTAATTAATCTAAGTTTTATACTATTACGTAGCTATAATTGTTGATTTCAGGTAAAATGTTTTCCATCCGAGATTGGAGACCTGGTGACCTGTATTACAGGTTTTTTACCTACCACAGGCACCAGCGATCCACAAACTGACAAATTGTAGTTTCGAAATAGAAAATTACGACTTAAGTTTCATTGTACCTAGATATACTTACTTGGTTTGTGGTGAGAAATAAACGATTATTATTATATTATTAATATTTTCAAATAATATGCAGCCCTACGTCTACGACACACTTAAGATAATGCCTGAAAGATTGGGACGCGTTCATCGATATAAAACATCGATTAGTGTTGTGCCACATCTCTAATTTTAATTAAACGTGAGCATGACATTAATGAGATGAGCGGAGCGTTCTCTAATCGAGATTTGTTTGTCCGATCTAATTGCCTAGGGTTGGGTGCAGTGCCTATGAATTTTGGAATTTCGTTTGTTACTTGATCAGCTTAGGGATTGGGAATGGTTTTACTAGGCAGTTAGTTTGAGTTTCAGTAAGCGCGCAATTGGTTTGCTGTTCATTTGTTTTGTTTGCTTTCTTTTAGGTAGTAATTAGAAGAGGAGGTTCCACGTCTATGATGCTAATATTGCATTTTTGGATATCACAAAACAACGCGATCACTGTCGTCACATTTTAACACAGCAAGGATCACGTTTATTTTATCTTACAGTATTTTTGGATACTGATCGATATGGTTTCCCGTATTAAGAAGTACCTTTGTTGTTTGTGACTCTTAATAATACAGGGCGTTTCTTGTAAGGTGTGTCAAGCCGATGCGACCACAACACCTATCAATTAAACCCCTATGTATTTTCAGCGATTCTTGGTAGTTACCGACATATTAGCAAATAAACGTTCCGAATAAATGTACGGAAAAAGATAAAAAAATAAGGAAATTGTGCCTTGCTGATTGAAATGAAAATTGCTGATCGTACATATCACAAACTAGATTTCAGTTCCAACTGAATAATATTATTATTTTATTCATTCAGATTTTGCAAATATCTCGATTCAATCATTGCTGAATGCTTTTGGGTGTGGTGGTATATATTATTAATTATCAAGCATCGGCTTGTCACCTTACAAGAAACACACTGTTTAACGCGTTTACGTATTACCAGTAAGTAGTACGAGTACTCGTACATATATTGTAAACAGCACGTCAAGTTGCCATAAAAATTAAGGAAAACGGCGAAGTTGCTAAAAGCTTGGACCCAGATGTTGCAGGCGTCATTAATCAATTTTTATCTCCAAAATAAAGATACAAATTAATTGAGAAAATTGTTGTTTCGAAGACGGCCGATGCTTTCGTGTGTACAAAGGGAATAGAAAACGTTTGCATCTGTTGTAAGAGCGTTCAGCTTAAGGTTCGCCCACATCAAATTTTCAGGAGTGTTCCCCGAAGGAGAAAGGTTTTGACAAAACGGTGTCATTTTGGATTCGAACCCTAAAAGGATTCCGTACTTCATACACAATGTAAGAAGGCATAGCAGGCTCGCGTTGTGATTATCTGTAAATATTTTCATAGTGGTTTTCATGGTCTGGCTGGCTTGACTTGAATAATAATTAGTCCTTGGGACCGTCGCGTCCTTCAGACGTGGAAGGCACTTGATCAATTTATTTTAGAGTGTATTTTTTTCGTGTCTTATTAGTGGGTCGACTTCAAAACAAGAATCTTGTAACTTCCTTTGAGAGCCTTATATTCTTATGCACAAAGCATTTATATGCGACAAGAAATGTATATTATTTAGCGTCGTCATTTATCGGAGGTAGGTAGGTACTACATATACCCGTAGATTGTTGTAACAAAACTTTCGCGATGCTCGTGCCAAGAGCTTACATTAGCAAAAGATATCTCCTTACACAAAGCTACTGCTGTTGGCCTCGATTGTAACTGTATCTCGTTGGTCCAACAAACCTATTTCTCTTTGCTTTATCTATCACTCTAGTAACTCAGAATGATGTTTATTCCCGATCTGTCTTGCCGAATACGATTGCTCAAAAATTGATACGTACCATTTTTGCTTCAAGAATTTTGCGGTTATAATCTACTTTGCTAAACTGGTTTGTGGATGATTATGAGACAAGCCAGAATATATTCCTAGTAGGCGCTTTAATGTTAAAATATCTTTGGTTTTTTAGGATTCATAGTTCTGTAAGGACTATGCATGCAAGCAAAAAATCATTCAGTGCGTTTGAGAATTACGTATAAAACCACCTTGTATGGGCCAGGTCAACAAGTTCTCACATTCAATTGGTTCTCATTCTTCATGTCATAACTGGATTTTCCTACTTCTGTTTTTTATTTATTTAATATGTCTGTCCCTAAGCCTCTTACGTCTAATTATGAAGATCAACGCTCCTTTAATATATTTTATGTCTGGCTCGGTCTAGTCGTTCCATGTCCTTCCCATCCTATACGTATATTATAACAAAGGTCAGTGCACTCGTTACCCTATTTCCATATAGTTGAGAGTAGTGATACCACATTCCAGTGGGGAAAAGTGAGACACGAAAGAAAAAATAACAATTCAGGAAACAAATCACAATACAACGCTGTGGGAGCACCAAACATTTCCCTTCTATTATACATCCGGCATAGCTAACTGTAAATTCAACATTCATTAGGTTCCGTAACGCAATATATCGATATTCTTTAGCAGGAAGTTATCAATAGTATTTTCCTTGTTTGTCGTGCGTATGCTACACATTAGTTAGGCTTTGTGACTAGACAGACAGTAGCGGTGAAAAATTATTACTTTAATGTTATTATAGCGATACTTCACTATTTAACCGTGAGGTTTTAAGTTCAACCTCCAGCCTGTATCACTGAGTTGGTACAAAAAACCTTAAGTACCTACAGTGTTTTTCAAAGATATCGCTCTATAAGGGAACATGTTTCACATAATGATCACGACACGTAAAAATACCTCACCATATACCTAGTCGTATATAATCCTATGTAAGTACCTCTACCTCACGAATATAAAGAACACTTTATCTGTATTTTTACACGTCACGTTCACATGCAGTATCAATTACGAAACTGTGTGGACCTGTCCTTATTTCGTAACGAAGTTTGGTGTCCCTACCCATACTACACGCACGGGGTCGCAGAGGCGAGGGAATTGGACCTCTTGTAGCTGTACATCTTGCGGCATGTTAGGCTATCTGTTTGTGTAACGTGGCTGCCCGGAGTCGTTACCGAATATAGATATTGTGGCCTCCGTCGAGTTATGGTGGCCTGGTACTTGGGACACGGAATATTAATTGTGAAAGTGGTGAATTACTGCAGCCTTGTTTTTGATGGGGTCTGAAATACATGAATATTGTAAGTATGGTATTTCTTGTGTGTGTGCTATTAATGTGTAACTGAATAATATCCAACACACAACCAGTTACGAGGGCGCTATTTAGGTACAAGCTCTAATATTATAAAGAGGAAATATTTAATTGTTTGTATTGAACAGGTTTCGAAACTACGGGACCGATTCAAATGAAATTTAGTACAGAGATTGGTACCTGGAAAGGACATAGGCTACTTTTTGTCGCGATTTAAAGTCATCAGGGGGGTAAAATGGGGGATGAAAGTTTGTATGGAAAATCCGACTTTTGCGCGGGCGATGTCGCGGGGAACTGCTATTGTTTACTATATTTATTAATATAATATTATTACTATACTTGATAACGGATAATTCTATTGTTGACTTCTAAGTAGTAGTACTACTCGTATGGCATATTTTCTAGATTGTTGTCTGACCTGACTTTAATACATTTGTTATATTATGTATTTTTTTGTGGTTTAGAACTACTGCGTAATCATCATTAGGTTCTTCATTAGGTAATTATTTAATATTACTATTATACATTACGCCGTTGAGTAGGTATCACGTCATTCAGTGCAATTGTAAATCTCTTCTAATGGTTTGTTACATTGATGATCACCAAACAGAAAATACATTTATAATGAGGAAATATAATACCGATTCTAGCGGAACGTTGAACAAGCATCTCTCCGGAACAATTAAACGTAAGTAACTCGTATACAAGTTTGCCATGTTAGTACGCCAGCGGCAGAGAATACAAGCATAAACGCACAAGGCTTGTTCATAAAATATTTTAGCTGGCCAGTTTCATAGCGGCCAGTCTTATTACATACCCTATGCAGTTTAGTTTCACAGGCGACGGTCGCGTTTGCATCTCAATGAGGCGGCGCATTTTGGCATTGGGCCGTGTTGAAGCTTGTGGGAATCATGTACGCTAGATACTGCCTTGTAGCAACTTTGTGGCTTGTATTTTCTAACACTTCGCAGTGGAATCAACACTTAAAGGGTACCCGTAGATTTAGAATCATGAAAGTAACGGTAAAGGTAAGAAGTTTACCTTACTTCTTACCTTTACCGTTACCGAACGAGAGTACAAGTAAAGGTAAAAATCATCGATTGTTCGATTAAAAAATATCATTTGTTGCAATACACAAGTATGTACAAAACCTGCAGATCGCGAGTCCGACTCGCCGATTTTCACTCTATTTTTTTTTACAACCATGTATTTTAAAACATACAACAAAAATGCAGATAACTTCTTACGGAATAGGGTCTCTGTACCGTCTTAACTGACCACTGTCCACTGAGTTGATTACTACTTGTTTGCAATAGTCCAATGGAACGTACTAGCCCACTGACAGGACAACTGCAGTGTGTCAAAATGACATAGATTTCTGTAATGTTCGGACAATAGTTAGAGTATTTCTTAGTTTTTCGGAAGTCACCGATTTCGGCGTCTTAGCCCGCGTCAAGCCTGTATTGAGACAGGGTCGAAGCAGTGATTATAAAGTCCAGTTTTGTATAAGCTCGGTAAAAAAGTAATATATGTATAAGGACTACACTCTATAGATACGCACGCTAAGATGTGGGCTTGAGTGAAATGGATAGCGGATAGCGGGAGTCGAAAACACGGATATCTTCTTTCAGAATAGGACCTCATACAGTTGATGTTGGGTTCTCGTATCTCTGGCCATTTTACGATTTCCGCCCGGAGCAAATTAGACAATGTTCCGGCTACAAAAATAAGGTTTAAGGTCTTGTTGTGGGTGTCATTACATTATTTATCACGGAAGCAGTTTTATTTTTAGGTGTGTTAATACATTATGTTTTGGATCTGAATTAGTAGTATTACCCTAACCCGTAATAATATCTAGATTTCTTGTCTTTTTCATAAAAAGGTATCTAAGGGAAAAACTTCCCTACGTCATAAAGAGACAATAAATGCCCAATTTTGTTTTCTTGTTGTGGGTATCATTACATTATTTATCACGGAAGCAGTTTTATTTTCAGGTGTGTTAATACATTATGTTTTGGATCTGAATTAGTAGTATTACCCTAACCCGTTATAATATCTAGATTTCTTGTCTTGTTCATAAAAAGGTATCTAAGGGAAAAACTTACCTACGTCATAAAAAGACTAGAAATGCAAGAGATGCGACCAATTTTATTCTATACCATAATAAAACTGGGTAATTATAAAAAAATATTACCTAACACTTAACTAAGTTAGGTACTTCCCTAAGCACTTTCCTATAATCTCTTTCCTATATACATTTTTGAGTAGCTACATGGCTTGTGAACTGTAAAAAACGCTTATAAAAAACCCGTTAAAAATTGTTGTAACAAAAATACATTATGTTTTGGATCTGAATTAGTAGTATAACCCTAACCCGTAATAATATCTAGATTTCTTGTCTTTTTCATAAAAAGGTATCTAAGGGAAAAAACTTCCCTACGTCATAAAGAGACAATAAATGCCCAATTTTGTTTTCTTGTTGTGGGTATCATTACATTATTTATCACGGAAGCAGTTTTATTTTTAGGTGTGTTAATACATTATGTTTTGGATCTGAATTAGTAGTATTACCCTAACCCGTTATAATATCTAGATTTCTTGGCTTGTTCATAAAAAGGTATCTAAGGGAAAAACTTACCTACGTCATAAAAAGACTAGAAATGCAAGAGATGCGACCAATTTTATTCTATACCATAATAAAACTGGGTAATTATAAAAAAATATTACCTAACACTTAACTAAGTTAGGTACTTCCCTAAGCACTTTCCTATAATCTCTTTCCTATATACATTTTTGAGTAGCTACATGGCTTGTGAACTGTAAAAAACGCTTATAAAAAACCCGTTAAAAAATTGTTGTAACAAAAACCAAGGCCTCCAAAGGACCTCGGCGAAATTAAAAAGCAAACTCATCTCAAATAGCATTAAAGAAAGTCTAAATTACTGCGGCACTCACGTTAATGGAAGAAAACACTCCGGAGGGCCGGGTTCCCTCGTAAACCGGGAGCGATGGCAACCTCCACGGTTTTGTCTTCGAGAACTTTCGGAGGTATAGTACGGGTACGGGGAAAGTTGTACGGCTCACTGAAACACTGTAGGGTTCCGTATTTGTAATGGCAGTTGAGTCCACGCTTAAGGAGACTTTTATTGAGCCGTGGTGGTATCTAGGATAGTAATATTAAGATCTATTGAGGTAACTATCAGTTATACAATTACATTGTAGTGGTATTATTTACATGGGATGGACTCCACTAACTGAAGAACTGAAATAAGAAGGAACACTGTGAGGGTTACAAGATATTAAACACTATAGAATAGAGAAAGCGTCATCATTCAAGTTGAATTTATTCTGTAAAGAATAACTACTTGGCCCTCTGCTGTTGCAATACAGCTCGGGTAGATGTCGCTGCCGTCACGCAATGACGTTAGTCAAAGAGACCAAGAATTTCACACGGGTGGATGGACTGCACGGTAGCTCAGTTGGTAAGAGCGTCCTACCCGTGTGCGGTTTTTTGGTTTCTTATTTAAACTTATATACAAAAAAGAAAGAACACTGAGTGTTAAAATATATTAAAAACTATTTACTAACTAAGTTTGTTTCCATAATATAAATATTTTTATGAAAATAATTTATTTTGAACTTTAGAAATATTAAACTACTTTAGGTACTAGAGCTCCTGTGGGCCATGTTACTTTACACACAACCAAGCCGTCAAAAATGTTGTTTGTAAATCATTTATTTGATGTTTGTTATAGTTAAAGAGGTAGTGATTTACCTGCAAAAACTATTTTTTCTTAGGAATACGGAAGGCTAACGATTGTGCGGGTCGAGCACCGACATGATGGACATACCAGGTAAAGAAAACTTCCTACAAATTCTACGGGGTTGTACACGCTGGACAGAAATCGGTGGAGGTAAAGCTCCAGATGCAACCCTGATGCTGACCACGATCCTCAGACAGGAGGGTCCGACAGAGAGAGATCGATAAAGTAAGGCCATCGAAGTTAAAAAAAATCTTTTTCTTTTCATCCATGAGTATGTAAGGCTAATAATTTATACAAACTTCAAAACCTTTATTTGGAGTAATTGCCCAACGACCTACGTCTCGAAACACGAAGCCACTCCATAAATCACAGAAAATATCCAGCGAACGCCAGCCACAAATCTTAGCTGTCACCGTGACCCAGAGACGTAGCATGACAAAATAAACTAATTCAATGGATTGTCTATTAAATGGAGCATTAAATCGAAGTGGTCTTGTCCCTTATTTCAATTCAGTGCTTAAGTATAATTGGCACGGAACCTGTCGTGACATTGCGTCCCCGACTGTCCTTTTTAAGAGATTAAAATAGTAAAACTTTGTGGTTATCGTTACGTTTATCGTTTATTATGATAATAAATGAAATTGTCGAGTCCATTATTAAAATGCACGCAGCGGAATTAGGGGCGATTATATTAGGAACGTATTAGCAACTCTTGTATATTTATTTATATATATATATTTGTGATCACGGAAACGGCTCTAAAGATCTTGCTAAATTCTGGTAGGTCGGGGTTGAATAAACGATAGATTAGTCTATTGTTTGGAAAAACGCGTGTTTTAAAGTTTTCATGCGTTTTTCTTTCGTTATTGTTTGACGCAGATTTAGATCGCTAAGGTATTACTAATAAACGTCAATGTTTTAATTTTACAAGCTTTATTTACCTTGCAATGTAACTAACTATGTATGTTTGTTCGGGTGGAATCTTGCAACTCAATTTTGAAGCAGATATCTTCAACCGATTGAGCTGAAAATTTGTATACACGTTTAGTTTGGATGACAATGCATGACGTCATTCTAAATTCAACATGGCGGACCATACAAGATGGAGGACTCGTTATTTTTAATGCACTTCTACAATATTAGTATCAAATTAAAGGGCTTGCTGAGAGTAACTCAAAAAATAAAGTGACGTTACTAAAAAAATCAAAATGGCCGACTTGTACATGCAATCCTCCAATATGGGTATCAAATGAAGGGCTTGCTGAGATTAATTCGATAAATAAGGTGACGTCATTCCAAATCCAATATGGCGGACTTCTAAAAATAGCAGACTAAGTTTTCTTTGCTTTCTTACAATGTTGGTATCAATTGAACGGGCTTGCTAAAACTAACTCGATAAATAACGTGACGTCACTCCAAATCTAATATGGCGGACTTTTGAAGATAACGGACAAACATAGTCATGTTTTTAAAGCTTTGCTATAATATGGGTATCAAATGAAAGGGCTTGCTGATAACATATCCATAAATAAGGTGACGTCACTCCAAATACAATATGGCGGACTATGATTTTATGCTTTGTTAAAATATGGGTATCAAATGAAAGAGCTTGCTGAGAATAACTCGATATAGAAGGTGACGTCACTCTTAATCCAACATGGCGGACTTCTAAACATAGCTGCCTTAGTTTTTTGTGCTTTCCTACAATATGGGTATCAAATCAAAGTACTTGCTGAGAATAATTGGATAAAAAAGTGACCTCACTGTTTATCCAATATGGCGGGCTTCGAATGATGGTGGACTAAGTTTTGTATACTTTCTTACAATATGGGTATCAAATGAAAGGGCTTGCTAAGAATTACTCGATACATAAGGTGACGTCACTCCAAATCAAATAAGGCGGACTCCTAGAGATGGCGGACTAAGTTTTTGATGCTTTTCTATAATATGGGTATCAAATGAAAGGGCTTGCAGAGAATAAGCATGCGAGTTTAACTCCGTTGCCCCGATCCGTATAGGAATTTGGTGTATCGGGTTTTCTTGGCGTGAAGAAAAGGCGTAATAGCCGAGCGGAGAAAACTTCACTTTCATCCGTGAGATCATGAGTTCTATCCCCACCTGTACCAATAAGTTTGTACAAAAACTTAAGTACCTACAGTTTTTTTCAAACATATCGCTGCCTAACGGTAAAGGAAAACACCATGAAGAAAAACCTGCACACTAGTGGCTAGTGTGTGAGATGGAAAAGGCAATGGCAAACCATTTCATTAAATATTGCATAGAAGTAGTTGTGTGTGTTTCATTCCACAAAATGATCACGACCCTCAGTCATAAGGTATACGCTTGTTAAAAGGGGTTTTCTTGGAGTCCTCGATTATAATTATTGAGGTTGAATTTTTTAAGTCTGTAGCATCGGTAAGTAAACTTTGACGAGTTTTATTTTGGTGAGATATGCGTCAACAGCATTGGTTTGCCTGACTAGGAGAAGGATTACTTCAAATCAAACTGGAATTGTGTTTACGCTGCGTAAGGCTTAGCTTGATGTTACAATAATTAGGTTGGAGCTTACTTATACAAGACAAGGTGTTGTACCTCGTCGGGTGATAAGTTATGTCACAAATACTTATTGTAGCTCCATTTTGAAGCAAATATCTTTAACCGATTGAGCTGAAATTTTGTATACAGGTTGTTTAGATGACATTGCATAGTAAGCTGTGTAAGTCGTCTAAGATTTTTGTGTATTGATTGTACTGAGGTTTTGGAGACCTTGGAAATAAAAAATAAAGTCGAACTGTTGTATTCCGTAGCAGCAATTGTTCAACTTTAATTTGTGTAATTTTGCGAGAGGCGTCAACAGCATTAGTTTATAACTTGCATGTGGCATACAAACATTAAGCCTTATTAAATTGTTCATCATAAAAGCAAGCATTAGGATGCTCTCCCTTCGCGCCTTCGGACTTTAAATTGCACTGTTTTTTGGGCAGACTAGTACCACAGCGAAGGACCACGGCGAGTCAAGGTTAAAATAATTGGTTTTCCTATTTGCTGTATTTTTAAGGGATTTCAATACTTTAGGGTAATAATTAGTGCTCTTTAACTCTTTGGTTTACATTAAATTCGTAGCCAAGCTATTTTACTCGTCGCCTAGTCATTATATTAGCCACCAAGCCGTTATTTGTTGTTCCTCACTTACATTTCTTAAGTAAGCGAGCTTAAAACTTTCGCCACCTTTAAGACACTGTCGTTATTAAATTTTTAAAATAGCCCTTTTTGAGGCTTACCTAATTTAATTGTCACCTAAATAATATTTTGATAAACTGATACCAAGGTATGTTAGATATTAGTTGCACATAGTTAGTTACCCTTTCAGTTTTTAGTCGATCGAAAAAAAATAAGCCCATCGAATTTAACCGACAAACGCCCTTGCCTCAATGATGCGTTGAATGAGATAAACAGTGAGATATGCCTACAGACTAAGAAATCTGTCCAGCGATAACTAAAAAGTAAAAAATAAATGACAAGTAAAAAACCCTTTTTAAAAACAAGCTTTTATGTCAATGCGCTAAAAAGTAAAAAAATAATTTTCTTTTAAAACTTTTACGATCAAATAATAACATCATTACATAATTTATACTATATAAAAGTTTGTCGCGAGATTTTACCCGTGTAGATAAACAAGTAAATTATATACACAACTTGATATGATTGACTAAATTTTCTTAAAATCAAACTACTAAATACGCCAAGTGAGTAGGTACTTAAATCTCGCGACAAGCTTTTATATAATATAAATTGTGTAATGATGTTATTGTTTGATCGTTAAAGTTTTAAAGGAAAATTTATTTTTTACTTTTTAGCGCATTGACATAAAAGCTTGTTTTTAAAAAGGGTTTTTTACTTGTCATTTATTTTTTTTATGTTGAAACTGACTGTGTTATCAAAAAAAAATTACACAGTATAATAAAGTGTATTATTTACATTAAATACATGAGGCAGCATGTCAGGTTACCCAGGTGAACTACAAAAACAGCTTTTATTACGTAGGGAATAGGGGCGGTGAATAAAGCACGGCAGTCTGACGTTCGGCCGTGTGCCTAAGAAGAAGATATACTTTAAACAATACTTAAATAGCAATTAATTAATCTAAAAAGAAAATTGAACAAATACAGCACCTCCTCTTTTTTAAAAAAAAATGGTTAAAAATAAAAATTTACAATAATAAACAAATAAATTAATAATTTATACATGATTTTTAATAATGCGAGCATGTGGCGAGCACCCGGGTTATGAACGGTACAAATAAAGTAAAGTAAAAGAAATGCTGCGACTCAGTGGGATCCTACTTTGCTTCCCTAAACATCAACAGTAAACAGAATTTTGAAATGGTGACCCCTATAATGAGCCGGTCCATTTCCTACAGAGTGTTGCAGTAATTTTTCTAGACCCGCTGCATATTTGAGCGTCTACAACAAATTGGATTCTGCAGTTGGCATTCTTTATGCGCAACAAATTGTCGAAACATCGCGGCATCGGGGGCAAATCAAGATTGGTTTGGCAATACGGGTCTTTGTTCGGGAAATGAAATTGATGAAATTTCATAACTCAGATCATACGAGTCTGTTTTAGCAATGCTAGGAAGCTATCGATTTATTACTGATGAAAAATCACGAGGTAGCCCGCTACATGCAGGTTGGCTTCGATGTATGCGAGATGGCTAAGACAGTAGAAAATGAAAATGAAAACAAAATATTCGTTGCAAAAACATATAACAATATTAGATGTAGACTTAAATATAACAATTGAATAGTGATTTAATTTATAACCAAAATAAGTCTGTTGCTTCACCATGTTTTAAGAATGTGTTTACTACGAGTACAACATTTTGATTTGTTTGTGTACCCTATTGATACTACGCCGCGCACACTCACACGCATACCTGCCTTATTTTTATTTGTTTAAAACGTACCGTGAGAACCCCGAAGATCGAGTCGTCGAGACGTTCCCTATGACACATGTACTAGACTGACCAGAGCGCTTTCGCCGCGTGTGTATCCTGTGAAGCTCCTTACAGACATTTCGAGTGATTGTGGCCTGTAAAGTGATACCTGAACCCTGACCGGCAAGTACCTAGCTATAAGTGCTCAGACCTGATTAATTTTCCACCTATCATTGTCGCCCTCCACGTGTAATCCACTGCCTAGACTCTCAAACAGAATGTAAGTTATTGCTATCCGCCTAGGCTGTCATTTCTCCATTTACGTCACCTTACGCAATGGCTTATTATCACATCTTTACTATAGTAAGAGAAACACCCACATTTTGGGTCTTACTCGTGTACCCAAAATGTGTCAGTTTTGCTAACTATAGAGCTCGAGGGCATCATTGTATTACTGCTACAAATATTCATATAATATATATAGGCATAACAGTTTTTAATTTGCATATTTTAAACTTACTCGGGTGTCTTTCGGTATGTACTTACTTAGAAAAGAAAATGACTAAGATGCAAGTATATATTATAAAATAAAAAACGTAATAATAAACGTGATATCGACACCGAAAAGTGACATCTTTGTCACTTTTCATCTTCTAGCTACATGATATGAAAAGAAGATATTATGATATTTTTAGCCCTACTAATAGAGCCGCGAACCCGCGACTCTTTATTTTTTGGGCTTTGAAACTGAGAGGTTAGTTTTAAAGCCCAAAAAAAAAAGACTGAAGTTAGTTTGAAAGCCATTGAGTAGACGACGGTAGGCCTGCCGAATAGCTTCGAGAAAGAACTAAAACAACTTAGCTGTTAAGTTCAACCCAAAAGTCGAAGAGTCTAGACACCAAAAGCATAAGAAACTTAGCACCTCGTTAGTGCAAACATAGCACTGACACCTACTCCAGATAAGTTGTTAAATATTGAAAAATCTTAAAAGAAGCGGTTACCAAAGCAATCTACTCTAGCCAACCAACGTAATAACCGCATAGCTCAAGGCGTTCTTGCTTATTTTGCCGCCAACTTGACCGATCACGCTAAAAAGTTAAAAGCCAGCAAGCTAGAGATTAGCAGATGCTCGGTCAACGTCACTCACCGTTTATCTCGCCTCTTGCTGAAAATAAAAGTGGTGCTGGTTTCATTAAATCAATTCGTTTGATTGCAAGCCGAGCTTAGAGATGAATCAAGTTGATGAGTGTTGTAAAAAGTTTTTATAGTTAATGGTGCCAATATTTTAGTGTTGCTTTTGACAGAGAATATGAACCATTAAATGCCGTCATTTGTTTTCGCTTTTTTAGCACCTGCTGCGTTCTTTATAAATACCTTAAGGTATAAGTTCGTAGCCGACCACATGTCGCAGCGCCGGACGTCGTGTCGCTTCAGTCATGATTCCGAGCCCGACCGCAGCAAGTGACAGACCGCAGCGCCACTCACTCCACAGAGTCGGTCACCTACGCAATGAGCTCTTTATAAAAGTACTCGAATTATCAATAACTTTATCGACTACTTAAGTACTCGATACCATATAATAATGCCATAAATGATTGAGGTCGCTCACAGCGCCACCCTATCGGACATACTGGAAAAACCCTTTAAATGGGCCTCTTTTAGATTTAAATATTATATTAGAACTAGTGGTTTCCCGCGACTTCCTAGGTGAGACCCCTTCCTAGGTAAGATCCTAGGATATCTAACAGAAGTAAATTAATCGTTTATTCAACAAAAGAAAAGAAAAACAAAGACATGCATGAAATAAAAATAAATAAACTTAAAACCTACTTAAATCAAAATTAAACCCGTGTCATTGAGGCAAGGAGGCGAGCTGGCTGCGTTATCTAACTATCTCTATATCAAAGAAGATTGCCATAAATCGACCCAATAGATAGGGACACCGTACTAAAATACACATGAAATATAAATATCACTTTATTAGCGGGCTTTTATATGATTTTATGGTAATTTAAAAAGCAGGGAATTAAAATGATTTTTAGAATGTACTAAATTATTAACAACTAAACGTCTTCAAGGATGCAAAAAAAACGAACGAGGTGAACTTTGACGTGTCAGTCACACATGAAGTATATGTTTTATATCAAACGTCAATGTTTAACGGATCATACATTGTTAAAATGTCAGACCGACATAATGCACCAAATAAATTGTCGTTCAATGCAAGTTATATTATTTTTTCCTCTATACAGTTTGAGGCTTTCCACCAAAGAACTTTGCCGTTCTTCTTTCATCTAAATCGATTCAGTGGTTTATATTTTGTATGCCTTTGTTCGTCAAACAAGGACTGTAGCCATCATGACAACCGATTAATGTCAGCCAAAGAAAAAATAATACCAGCCCCCTTAGAATCAGAAACAATGCAGTTTCTGAACCAGACATGTTCCAGTATTCGTACCATGATCCTTGAATTAGCAGGCCCGAAGTAGGGCAGATTGTGTTAACCTGTCACTAATCGAATAAAATAAAATATATGTGGATGTAAAGCCCCATCTTGCTCTCTTATCTTGTAAACCTATCACCTTGTGTACGCTCATAGTAAGAGTTCTAGCTATCTTAAAGTTGGGTAGTTTCTGTTTGGTGGCAATTTATTTTGGATTTGGATTTGAATCTGGATAGTTAGTTTGTTGATAGTACGGGCCCAGATGTTTAATAGTCATAGACAGCGGGCATAGAGAATTTAGGGCTGCATCATGCTGGCATGTGAGCTCATAGCTTATATTTTAGTCTTTGGTGAAAAACCTAATATTATTAGAGGAAAAATATAACTGTCACCTATGATGGCTGACATTGAATGACAAAAAAATCATAAATAAAATATGACTAGCGGTTTCCCGCGACTTAGTCTGCGCAAAGGTCGAATTTACCATACAAGTTTTCACCCCCATAAAATATGATTTCTGGGATAAAAATGACAATCTTACTTATGTTGTTTTTCGGGACTCAAACTATCTCAATACCAAATTTTGTCTGCATTGGTTTAGCGGCTTAAGCGTGACGTGAAAAGCTAACAGACAAACACACTTTCGTATTTAAAATATTAGTATGGTTTTGGTGTGACAGATGTCGGCGACACATCAGATCCACAAATTAGAAAGAATATGAGTACTGATCTGCGGTCGAGCGCCAGTGTGGTCGACCGCTTGACGACGTGTCGCTAGCATCATGTCGCGAGCTACGAATGGTATTTCATAGAAATACATAGAAACCAGTAGTGTCGCGTCGACACGTGGTTTAACGCCGCGACGTGTAGTCGGCTACGAACTTATACCTTAATGCAAACCCAATATTGTTTATAATAAACACACCAATTACCTAGCCCCAAACTAAGCGTGAGTTTGTGCTATGGTGACTAGGATAACGGATAGAAATACTTAAATAAACATCCATGACTTAGGTACAAATGCTCGTGCTCATCACACAAACATTTGCCTTTTGCGGGATTTGAACCCGCAACCGCCTGGTTTAGTAGTTCGGTGCGCGAACGACTACACCAAGACGGTCGTCGTTTAAACTAATAGGTTTACTCACAAAGGTTTAGGACTTCCAACTTAATTTCCAAATAAGTTAACTGGCTACTGATTTAGTTATCTATAAAATAAACTCCAAGTTTCGCCAATAAAAAAACAAGAGACAACCTTATAAAAACGATGCAATACACTGTAAAATCCACAGTGGTCAAAGTGAAATCGGATAAGTCGGGAAACGCCGCTGAGTTCAGGAAAATCGAGTGTACGGAAATAAGACTCGTTCTTGAAAGCACGTTGAGTGGTCGGTAGACAGGGCTCAGACTTGGTGACTGTTCGTTCAGAGTCCCTACTCTGTTAATTGAATTAAATCTTCTATTGAATAATATGTCGTAGCCGGTCATGAAAACGGTCACTAAACGGAACGCAAGCGCGCCTCCTAGCGGCGTAGGCCACGCAACTACGATTTGGCGCGCTTCGACAGAGTCGTGGCGATACCGGCGGACCCGACTGGACTCAATTTCGATCGAGCCGCTGAGAAGAGAAGACATCGCACGGAACTGTCCCACGTTACGTATAGTGCCCAGATTTTCCTAAAGTACTAAGTTTCAATTCTGTTAATTTATTTGGATGAAACATTATCAGTTTTGAAGCTAAATCGAAAACAAAATTTGCTATTTGGGATTCTTACTTCTGGATTTTTGAAAATTCAACCTCTAAGGGGGTGAAAAGGGGGGTGGTAGTCTGTATGGGAAATTCGATATTTGCGCGGACGAAATGGCGGGCAGTCCAATGACTACTAAGTTTGCCAGACAGTCATCTGTGACGTTATTTAATTTTCGTTTGCGTTCATTCGCACTGCCATACTAGCATGAGGGACGTGTAGAGTCAAAAATACAAGTATATTATAGAGCAGGGTGCCTGGGTCTTGCAAAAACATTTTAGGCGTAAATATTCATGACTATACCGTCAATAAGTTAGTCTGTTTGAAGTTTATGAGAAGAAAAAATCATGATGCTGATTTTTCTATTAAATTCAGCCCAAACTGCAAAACGGTCCTTTTATTGTGATGTAGTCTGCACTCTGCACAATCAAGGCATACATCATAATATTTTACTATTTATATAAATTGGTATCAATAATGTAAGTATAGCAACATTTCCGCGCCATACGCAACTCGTAAACATGGGCCTTGCTACGCAGCGCGTGAAATACTTAATTTGTTGTACAATCGCCAGCAAAACAGCGTATACATTTTCGTTGCAAAATGGCTTCTATCACAACTGTATAAGATGCCACAGTGTTTTGCTTGATGTGCCCGTACATGTTCTACGCACTGGCAGCGTAAACACATCTCGTGCACATTACTGCCTCCACTGTGTTGCCAGCATTACGGCATTTCCCGATCGACATTACGGAATGGAAGCGGTATGAGGCTGAAATGGCATGCATTGATTTTTATATGACTGAATTCGCGGATTTACTGATTTTGAAATTACATACATTATGGTTTTTGGTTTGTTGAAAGATCTTGGGGTTTTGGGTTAGTTATAACTCTTAACTTATCTCTTGTATGTAAAAGCAAACAAATAATAAAATAAATAAATAAATTAACTTACCCAACAAGGGAGACACTAACAAAGGCAATCTTTTTAATTGAAATTAATTGAAATGTGTCGTTACTTGATAAGGCAGTGTGACACCATGATGTAATCGATACATTATTGTTATACATGATAAATTGGGTATAGTTTATTTGTTTAGATTTTTGAACTCAACATCGAGGAGTAGGTCACTTTGCAAGAATTTTCTCAAAATGTTCACCTAATCTTTTTCGTCTTCTCCAAACCCACCCTGACAACACCGATCCGCATCGTTCTCACACGAGTATATACTCGCGTGCTTATATAATTATTTCCTAAATATTTAGAAGCCGGCTTGAGGCCAACCTTCCTCGTAAAGCTCCCTAAGTTATGGCCAGCGTAACGGCCAACGCAATGCTAGAGTGTGAGCATATTTTTGTGGCTTTTTAAAAATCCGACCTCATTTTTTAAGTGGAATGTGGAGATTTGGGTTGAGCTGGCGAAAATGAAGGACTGACGTGTGGAGTTATGCTTCGTAACGACGTAGATGGTGGCTTTCGATTTGCTTATAAATGTAGCAAAATACGTGAAACCAGTCTCATATAGAGCTACGACTATCTACTTATCTAAATAATGTATGATGTAGTAACTTTAAAGCAACGCAAAATTTAGTCTATACTTTTCAAACTCCAGTTTTCAGTCCTTTGGGAGACATCAAAGTCTGATTGTAGTTTAAAATACTCTCAGTAAAAAAAATGTAGCCTCCTCGATAGTTCAATACAAAGTGATTAATAGTTTAGACTGGCCATATACATCAAAGGGTTAAAAATGTCTGCATTTATCCGTCCATCTGTTAAAATTCAGTCCAACCTTTGCTAAAACATTTTAGTTTCTTGAATAGTTACGTCCAATGTTGTCAAGAAAATGCGCATCCAACCCAAGTCGGGCAAACGAAACACAATGCTGCCATCACCTTACGAATTCCACGGTCGTTTCGGTTTTTTAACCTCTCGTTTGTAGTTGTTTGGCTCCCAAAAGATTTAGTTGAGTGAACAAAACGGAGAAGGCGAATAGAGGCTCGTTAAACAAACGTAAACTCGGGTAACTTGTACGACGTGACAGCCCGAAGGTTTAGGTGCAATTGATGAAATTGACAAACGTTTTGTATGGTTTAGTTTACGTTTTTAAGTTTAGGTGTGTCCCTTCAACCAGGGGTACTCATATTAAATAATTCCATATTCGACAAGGTAATTCTGTAATCACTTGGTTTTGTTGTGGACTCCAAAATAGTTGAAATAGAAAAAAGCTTTCGGCAGTCGCATACTCGAACGTACGCCGTGGTCACACCATTTCAATTGTGCTTCATAATAAGCACCTCGATGCCAGACACCCTATAGCCCGTCGCAAGACTTCCGTGTGAATGCAGTATCAATCCATATGCAAATACAGAAATCCAAAAATTGGACCATCAATCTAACACATGAAGTTTATACAGTACTACGGATTCGGATTTAGCTTCTCGTTTCTGAAACAAAACAGCTATTAATCTCCTAAAATAACAGAACTAAAAAGCTTCATTTGAAACCCTATCCCCTAATCTGTACACCCGCAGAAACAGTTTCACGGAATTAGTTCTCGTTCCTAACTAAGCAGAGACTGACCCTCCCGAAATTGTGGTCTCCTAAAAACCTAGAGGTAATAATATAATATAATACCTAAATGTATCGGGATTTGGCCGACCCCTTAAGCCCTGCCTAAGCCTGGAATATCTGCCTATTTTTTCGGCACCGTGCATCGAATTACAGAGAAAAGGCGTAATAAGTAGTGTTTTTATTAACGCGAAACGTGGTGAAAAGAAAATCTATTTATTTTGGCCGGTGTAAGACCTCGCTCTTTCATTCGTACTGCGGTGGTAAGTGGACATTCTTAAGTGCTGTTTGGTCAGGAGGGATTACCTTTGCTCTTTTCGTTCTGACCTTCATCCCACTCAATCAGACTGCGCGGCTTCAGCTAAAGCGCTTTTTGCTTTGTAATTTTTTGTCGTTTAATACGTTAAATAACATTTATTCTAAATTCTTCTTAGCTGTTGACTTAGAGTACCATCAATTTAATGAAATTTTCGCGTCAAACAAAAGTATTTCGAAGAAAATGTGAAAGAATTAAGAAATTGTTTGTTTTCAAAGTTAGAGCATGGTATTCACTTCGATAATTATACTCCTTGTGTGTAGATTTTTTTTAAAATCTTGGATATTCATTTTTGTTTTTATAAAATTAAATAAGTCAAAGTTGGTCTTTTATTAGTTTTATTTAAATGAACGAACTTTGAATTCGTGCTTAACAAACAGTTACAGATATTTCAGTGTATATTACCCTTTACAATAAAGCCATAATAATAATAATATCCCCCGTCATCATTTTAATACAATTTTGTTAATCTTGTTTCGACGACGCTGTAAAAAATAAGATTATAATTACAAAACTCTGGAGATAGCGATTCGCGTTTTAATCTTTCGTTGTTTAAGAGGATTTTCGCTTTAATTTTATTGTAATCTAGCAGAATTATTAGCTACTACAAGTACACTTATACAATTTTAGATAAATAATCCGTGTAAATTATATTTTGCTTTAGTCTTTTCATCACAATTTTATTACCTACTTTGGTTACTACCAGCCATTGTTCAGCTGGGTATCAAATTTACGACTCTAAAGATGACTCTTTTTTGGTTATTACATCAACATTTTGAAACAGATGTAACTTTTTGTCGAGAAGGTATCGCTTTGTTAACTGCGTTTTTATTTAAAAACCAGAGTATTTTAACAGGCACGAAGGACCGAAAGTTTCCTAGTTATTTCCCTACCTTCGTAGCCGTATCAATAAGAAGGCTTAACCCAAAGGCCGTGGTGACACCGCTCAGTTATTTGTCGTTTATATTCAGCCAGCTTCTTGACATGGGCTACGGGACGCGATAACAATAATCGGCTTTGGCAAAAATAAACGCTTTAGGCTACGACTTCATTTGAAAAACGTAAAAATGTTTAAACATTTTATGGCTTTGTCCAAAGACTTTAATTCTGAAGGATCGTGTGGGATACGATAGTTCGGTAACTCAAATTCACACCTAAACTTTATGGTATTACACACCATAGAATAAAGAGTTGGGAAAACAGTCGCTGGGATGGCGAAAGGTCATAGGTTCGTGTCCCGCCTGAGATGATCGATGAGTTTTAAAGTGCTCTTAGAGTTAACTTTTGTGTAAAACTTACTTAAGTCTCTAAATAATATGATTTATGTAAACTTTTATTAGGATAGACAGGGATAGGCATTTAACATTACACGGGCGCCGGCTATTTGCTAGTACTAGATTTTTCTATCCATATATTGTTTTGCTTTGCCTACGTCAAACAGTGAAGCATCTACTAACGATTTGCAGGCTCAACTTATGTACATAGCAGATCCCCGCGACTTCACCCCCGTCAAAAATCGGATTTTCCATACAAACTTTCATCCTCCATTTCACCCCCCTGATGATTTTATATCGCGACAAAAAGTAACCTATGTGCTTCCCTGAGTCACAAACAATATCTGTACTAAATTTCATTTGAATCGGTCAAGTAATATCGGAGTCTATTTAATATAAACTACAAACAAACAATGAAATCTTTCCTCTTTATATTAGTGTAGATAGGCCGTAGGCAAGCTTGTTATAGTATAGTTAAGTGTTTTGAGTTTGAACTCAAAACACTTAACTATACTGCAAGCAAATGAAACTAACATAATTTCTTCCTATTCAACAACAAGTTTTCACCCCAATATTGGCAAAAGCAGGACGGCAACACTCAGTTATTCGCCGTTTGTATTCAGCCACGTCCCGTGGACATGGGACTTCACTCCGCTCTTTTTATTTTTTCATACCGCCCAGACGACTCCGCTGAGGGAGGTTTTACGATACGGATGGCCGTACTCCTTTACATAATTTAAATTTAACCTTCAACGTTTAGGGCTGGAGTATTTTAAAACATAATATTTTCAACGAAAAATACAGCTTTCTAAGACTAAGGGATTGGCACTTGGCCGCGGGCAGACATCTGTTTGTCTATCTAGACATGGCTATAGGGGTCCTTTTTGACTACGGAACCCTATATTGTAGTTTTAAACTAATCTGAGAAAATGTTTTTGAAACAAATCATGAATATGTCGACGGGTAAATAAATAAAGTAATACTTACGTATTGCCTGTTAGTTAAACAGGCAATACGTAAGTATTACTTTTTATGTGGCCTATTCTCATTTTCGAGGACGAATACGCAGTAACTACTAGTAAAATAAAACAAAAAACGAATGTGAATGAAATTCAAAATGTGATTCAAATGGGCAAAGTAGATTACTGCCGCGTTTGTCTAGTGGTCAGCACGCTGGGTACTATCCGCGCGGTCCCGGGTTCAATTCCCGGGTTGGGCCAAAAAATTCTTGGGTTTTTCTGTCTCTTGAAATAACTTAGACACAGCTACCAAGCCAGAAGTTGGTGGTGTTATCACCCCCGCGCCTCGAAAAGCACGTTAAGCCGTGTTGGTCCTGCGCCTGATCTCTCTACGGTCATGTCGGACTGTCGTCTTACCGAAATATGAGAGTTAAGGAACAGAGAGTGCATCTGTGTATTGCGCACACACTTATGCACGATAATATCTGTTCTAAGTAATCGCTGTTGAGGCTGGCCGCTGTAGCCGAAATTCGTCTAGGAGGACATATTGGTATTATTCGATTACTCGGGAGTACATAGGTAGGTCATTTAGAAGTCTAGAATTAGTACATCAAGTAGTTAAGAATAAATAATAGCAAAATAACGTTAGTGTTACCTACAAACGTTTAGTGTTTTAATTAAAATGTTTTTTGTGCTTTGTACCACAAAATAACGGTATTCGCGATTATTATTTCCTATCTGATCTCTTCTTAAGCAAACAACAGAATTTGCAGAATTAAATTAAGTTTTCTACAACCTTATCTAGTATACTTAAAAGTCATTTGACAACGTGATTCTTTCTTCGGTGCCTTAGTGGTGTTGAGAAAAGAAACCACGTAGAAAATAGAAAAGGTCTTTTCATTTGCTATTTTCTCCATAATCCCTTTTATCAATACCTCTATGGCATCATAAACGCATTTTCTCGTATACAGGTGTTTGCGGCATCCCCATCGAATCGATACTTCGATATCGGATAAATGACGGATGGGACAGTAGACCCACTAATCTCAATCAATACTAATGTTATAAATGCGAAATTGTGTCTCTCTGTCTGTTACCTCTACACCCTAAAACCGCAGAACCGATTAAGATGAAAGGATGACGCAAGGGTTTCTATGAAACCGGACTTGGACTTGGTGCCATAGTAACTTTTATTCAGGTTACTAAGAGCTGTCTAACGACGTATCACACATTGCTATTGGAGGTGGGTACCAAAAATTACATCATCCTTTGTTTTAGGCATAGAACGGACATAGCATAGTTTTATCCCAGAAATCATTTCCTAGGGGGTGAAGTTAGTATAGAAAACTTCACATTCGACAAGAGCGAAACGTGGGCTGTAACAAAGCGTCAAGTCCACTCCATACAACAAAATACATTCGCGGCTTCATCCAAGATTCGTGGCCGTCTTGGTGTACGCACGATAAGCTCCAAGAGGGTAGGCTGCGGTTTGGACACGTATCAAGAAGACCACCTGAGTACGTGGGTAATGTGACGGCTAATCTGAACATCCCAGGGCCCAGACATAAAGGGTGACCAAAAACAAGTTGGACCGATGTGGTCAACAGACCAATGTGCCTCTGCAATGTCTCCGCAGACGATGCGTCCGATAGGGCAAAGTGGAAACGAAAATATAAGGAGGAAGACCCTACCATCAGATGGGATTAAAATGCCTAGGAAGGAGAGAGAGACTTGCGCGGGCGAAGCTGCTGGAAATCGCTAGTAGTAGATATATTTACCAAATAGTAAGTACTACTTCATAGTTGAACAAGATTACTGAACCTAGTTTAACATGGATGCCGTCACCATTTAGTATTCGGTCCGCGACCCAACTGTGTTACGCTTTCCTTCTGCGAAAGGTACTCTATAATTTTATTTTCCGACCAAAACGTAGTTACCAGAGAAACTGATACTTTCGTAACAGATATCTAGCTACGGGGTTCGTTTTTTAACGCGCCAAATCGAATTCCCGAACGTTAGAGTTTCGAACGCGAGTTCACGAGATTTTAGGAAATGTTCAAAGCTAAAAGTTTGATGTTGTTTATTCTATAACATTGGGTTATGTATGAACATGTTTTAAAAATAGCCCCGTTACGGCGTGTTTTTACGAATGTATTTATTCTCGCCGACAAGTACATCGTTGACGCAAAGATACAACGTCTTCATAGCACGACACATGCGCAAGTGATAATTCTTATGACGCCAGTTTGCTGAACGGTATTCACCCATAAGTGGGTAGCAAATTAAACTCCTTGACTGTACTTGTTATAGTCGTGTAATGTAAGAATAAGATCTTAAATTGCATTTTTTTTAAAACTATTTCCGGTTCCAAGCTTTATAAATAAGATTTTTGTCGTCCAAATAGTGATTAAAAGACGGTCAATCATATATCTTCGTCTATTTCCATTGTTTTTTTCTTGTTGAACTAAAATTTTCAAGTTTTTGTGACATGTACACTTAACATAAGTATCGATAACGTAAAACAATTTGTTTGACTTCAAAATTGATCACTTCACTTAAATGCTTAAAAGTTAATCGAGGAAATCGAATCAAGTCTAGCATGTTCCTTTTACTATCTTACTCGTAATGAAAGTAATTATTAGTGACCACAGATTCAAAGCCAGTTTCCACTTGCGTATGCATGCAAGTCTGTTGCACGAATTGCTTTCGATATCCCGAATAGAATACCATTTCTGAATACTGGCTTGTATGCAAATGCCATGACCTGCATTGACTATTGCTTGAAAATACTTGGAAGATGCAATTTTTAAGGAATAACAGGTACTTCGTCATTTCAAGTTCATTACAAAGTAAGCACTGCTTATTTATGTTAAATATAATTGTTATGTGTTAAATATAATTGTTATGTGTTAAATATAATTGTTATGTATACGTTTGTTATCAATTGTTTTAACTTGTACAAGTTTATTGTATTATTTTCCTGACACAACTTCATGATTCTTTTTTCGTAAAATGCCATGTTGTCATTGTTTTAAACAAAGGTCCTACTATGAAAGACTGCCTGTAGCACTACGGGCTTTTCGATAACAATTCGATTCTTAACCTACTCACTCAACTCAATCCCTAGGGTTGAATACACGGACAATGGGCTTGATTCAAGACAATTTAAGTTCATTCCGTTTCTTTAAGTATGCAAACGAAAAAAGGCTAACTACACTATTTTATAAAAGTCAAATTGATGCGATTTCTCACCTATTTTTACAAGTGTTCGCGTGTTTTCGTCTAACGTCTTCTTCTTTTTGATGGCTAGCGAAAATTCATCGTTTGACATTAAATTGTCCATGGAATCTGTTATTTTCTAAGCAACTGACAGCTGTAAGTTTAACGTTTTTAAATTATTTTAGTCTGTCTCTTTTCCTTTCTTAACTAGAATAAGGGACAGCATAAGCCTAAAATTAGTATACGGTCGATGAATTTGCGTGTGCAATTTACTTTCGTAATAACTTGCAAAAAATTTGCTTAAATTTTTAATTAGAAAAGGTTTTTGGAAATCAGGTCCAATGTCTTACAGGGTTATCATGGTAGGCCGACAGAAGCTAAAACGGAGTTGAAAGCACCTAAATGAGATACGCGACATGTAGCGTCGTGTTGCCGTAACTCCGGTCCGCCCTTTCCGGATTCCCGTAAAAGTTCTCGTCACGCACCGAATTCCCGTTTGTTTGCGTGTTCCTTCTTGTCCTTGCTTTGTTTTCGGAATTTGATTTAAAAGTCATTGGACATGTTTTGTGCTTGTTCTTCGGAATTGTACGTACGAGTTTCTTTCGGTATCGTTAGGTAGGAGAATAAATGCGAAGTACTTCGAAATTTTATTTAATCATAACAGAGCGTACTATTTGGGATGAAATGTCATCAGCTAGGGTACTTTTGAGCCTACTTAAGAGTAAATTGAAAACGACTAATATCGTAGTAAAAGTCGAAGATATAGAAATTTGATTTTATTAGAGTAGTTAAGTTTGCATTGCTTTCCGATCAACATTGAAGAGATGTCAAAAGTTTGATGCTTATTTTAAGGATAAGCGATTCATGTTGTCATGTATTCTTGCTTTTAGTGCAGCTAGTTACATCACATACAAATAATAATCTCCAGCCAGTAAAACCCTTGATTTTACGTACTTCTAATTCGCCCCTTGTTTTCCATTTACCACTAGAAATAGTCGAATAACCAAAATACATACAGAAATGTGATACGCGACATACGGATAACTTGCCTTTTTGCGTAACTTCGTCTCGCCCTTTCCTTACTACAGGGGTCCTACTATGTGAGACGATGGCCGCGTTTATGACTCACCCGTTCCTGTCACACATGCCAGCATGACTGAGTGTGTGAGCGTGATAGCTACAGGAAAATACAGACGTCTATAGAGTAGACTCTCTTATTCCGGATGACAATGACTGTATTTTCGAATCTATGTGTTTTCCGACAAGTTCGTGTGCGATTATCCTTGTCCTCGCAAGGAAGTGCCAATGACACTCTACTGAAAATATTCTCCCCTGCCTTCCCTATAATTACTCTTCCCTGTATTATCACCCGTCCCAACTGATACTAGCGTGCAGTACCACGCCTTCTGCATCTCTGGCGACTGCAGGAGGGTCGCGCACGAACTTGTCGGACTAGACCCATCAAACTCGCTCGCGCTGTAAGAGTGACAGGGACGGCTACAGTCGAAAAACGGACATTGTCAACCAAGTAAAGCCTCAGAGTCTGTAGATGTCCGTATTTTCCTATGATAGCCATACTCACCTTTACTCGCACAGTCATGATGGCATGTGTGACAGGAACGAGTGGAGTCGAAAGTGCGTATCGTCTCACAGAGTAGGACCCCTGTAGTAAGGTAATGCCTCTAGAGTTCGGTCACGCACCGACTTCGGTGGACTTTGTTTATTTGTCCTTGTTTCGATCGCTGTTTGAGTTCACTGTTTGATCTGTTTGACGTCTTGTAAACGACCCTTCCCGACATCATAGATATAGAAAGAAAGTTTTCAAAAATGTTCGCTCAAGTATTTTGATCCCGGTTTGTAACCTTAGGAATATACTTGGTATTCGGTCAGAGTCAGAGCATTTCACATGAGGGTGGAAGTAGGTATTTTTGTGTTTTCGTAGAACTTTTAACACCCCTTATTTCTACCGACTTTCCGACGATTGGTTTTGAAATGCTTTTAAAAAGCGGATCTATAGAAAAACTTGACTGAGTCATTCATACCGGTTTAATTCTGAACTGAAGATTACATTTGTCCAGTATCGCAAGGTAGGCACGAAACAAAAGAAGTTTGTATTATTTTCCTCACAGAATTTCTGTGACTGTTTTCTGATGCGAATCAATAAACATCAGCAAATATTAATTTATTAACGACGCACCTAAAGCTTGCCGGCAAACATTCCAACGCAGTAAACACGATGAACATAATAAAACATCGCTCGTTTATATCTCAATTCATTTGGGCGACTCCGTGAATTATTGAAACCGATCGCTTTGGACCGGATAGCCTCCATTAATCGATTAAATGCGGTATTACCGGTTTAATATTTAAGCGCGCTGTCAACAGTATTATTCAATTTATGGGTCGCTGGTAACCTCTAATTCCACTATCGCTAAATGGGACGCAACGCTTTGGAAATATTATAATGTTTACATTGTAACAGCGGATTATCTTACAGTTTTTAGTAAGAACAATGTTCTAATCGAACTGTAAAGTTGACTGGACGGGCGGCTTGTTTACGTGCAATATGCACCGGACAACCGGTTGGTAGGCATCGAACGGCGAGCTTCGCTGTAACTGTGCGCGCTCGCTCAGTAACAATCATGCTTATTGTAATTGTATAAAGAGAACTAGTAGTGTCTAGATAAACCTAACATAGGCTTTAAGACACTATTTACTTACAAAAATGTATTCTTTGTATAAATAAATAAATAAAAAAAATAAAAAAAGTTCCTGAGCTAAGTAGCTGTAACGCAAGGTCGGCAGCACGTCAGGTTATATGAACTACGGAAACAGCTTTATTACGTAGGAATAAAGCGGTCTCTAGGTCAAAGTGGGGTAGTCCGACATGCAGTGTACAAAACTACGAAGTCATTTTCAAAGTCGTAAAAAAATCTCTCCATATAACGTCATCGCGTAGATGAATTTATTTGTATGAAGCATCTGTTTTCTTTTGTGATTTCGATCATGACCCTAGATTTAAAGTTGATCATATTCACCACCCTATAGAATATTACTGTTTACACTAATACCCGGTCTTCCACTAAAATGCCTTTAATTTTTGCTACCTTTCTTTATCGTTTTTATCTATACTTATTTACAGAATGTATACTATTACAATATATTTCAACAATAGTCCTAAGCTTTTAAGGTTTTACTGGGCTTTTATATTCTTCGGAGAGTTGGTTTTCGAGTTTTATTTCTATGTACGTTATCCCTATTCTAAAATTTGATATCATTAACTTGCAATGTGTTTTTTTACGTACTTTATTCAATTGCCCACGTTCCAATTACGATATATGCCCACGTCCTTTAAATATTCTTTTGGTTTTAAAAATGTAATCTAACGTTATTGTTGATTCGGGACCGATGATGGGCCGAAATTGGTTCTTAATTTACATGAAATGGCTTCGGGCAATAACGTGGCGCGACGAAATTACTTTATTGGGAATAATATGTCGCTTCTTTACTGGAAAATTGGTAAGTCCAAATTGGGAGCGGCCGGTCGTTGGGAAATATAGTTTTTTCAAGCTATTTTTAAGTTGTCAGACACACGCGTTGCGGTGGTGTTCGTGAAAATAAGCGTTGTTGATGAAATTGTTTCCCCTTGCCAATGTACAGTGGGCCACACATCAATCTACCCTGATGTGTCAAATTTACGCAATCTTAATTCAACCTTATGATGATTAATATAGAATTCCATATTATTTGAAATATTTCGACAGATTTGGGTAAGTTGATGTGTAGCCCACTGTACAGTTGGCAGCACGTCAAGGTACCCATTTATAAAAACTAGCGGTCCCCCGCGACTTCGTTCGCGTAAATTTAGGATTTCCTGTAGGCATTGTTAGAAGCGGAGTATTTTTTAAAACTGTGATATCTTTTATTTTAAGATAAGAATCAAAACGCGTGTGAATAATATGAACATATTGATTATAACGGTCCCCCGCGACTTCGTCTGTGCTTTTTGATTTGACTGCTTCCCCGTTGATTTCTAGGTAGGCATTTTATAGCTCATACAAAGCGTTCCCCGAGAAATAAGCTATCTAACACAAAATATTTTTTTCAAATAGGCTCAGCAGTTCCTGTGATTAGCATGTTTAAACAAAAAAATAATTCCTCCGTTTTTCCAGTTATAATGTAAGATATGGTGCAACCGACCCTAACCTCTTTATAATATTAGTATAGAAAAAATAGCAGTCCCCGAGGACTTCATGCGCACCTATTGATTTTACTCTATTCCTGAAAGACATAACGTGATTTTTTTAAATTACCTATCTTATAGCCTTGCTAGATACGTTGTACCTTACACAAAGGTTTTTTTGCAAAATCGGACCGTGAATAGGTAATTCTGATCTGAGATAAGTGCATTCAAACAATCAATTAGACAAAAGTCAAGAAGAAATCAGCAATATTAAAGTACTATTCTGGTCACCACCGCGTCCACCGCCTTACCACGATGGCCAAAGAAAGAGCATTATGCGTCTTGTCGTATTGAGTGTGTGTGCAAGCGACAACCGTGAGTGTGTGTGAGGCGGCAGAGACCTCCTTTCTTGAACTTCAACTTATTAAGTTATTGGGAAAAACTCAAGCTGACCCGCGAGTTAAATACGTACAGCGCCATCTATACTCGTATCTACATTGTAATATTTTGTTGCGTCTTTTAATTTCTATTCGACTAAATTATCCTGCACCCATTACAATTTTTCTGCATGACTTATAGGTATGACTGGGGGAGAATACTTTTAGCATTGAGTCCACCTTTTGTACACTGTTTTAAGTGCAATAAAGTTTTTAAATAAAAAAAAATCTATTGACGATATAGCAAAAGGCCAACTTTGCTGCCGTCCTATCCTGACTTCGATACAATATTATATTACTTGTGATAATTTTTTAATGGTATGTCAGATTTGAATAATTAAAAAAGTAATTTACAGGTACTGATATAGCCTTGAATATGACGTGATTTATTTGGATAAAGATTAATACCGACATACTGAAACTGTGGCTTTCTTTTTGCCGCTGCAAAAAAATCATATTTTTACCTAAAAAAGGAGTTATTGTGACTTAACTGTTATAGTTAGACATATGTTACCGCGGACTTAATTGTAGATAATGATGTCCTCTACAAAACTATAAAACATTACTTTGCTCTATTGTCAATAGTTTTCGCAGCGTTCGCAATTTAATGATTTTCCTTTTACACCTTTGGTTACATAATCGAAGTTTTCATACGGAACCCTAACTTTTTTGATAATGTAGTATAGCCTATGTCCATCGCAGATAATGCAGGATTCTAATGGTGAAAGAATTTTTCAAATCGGTTCAGTAGTTTCGGAGCCTATTCGTTGCAAATAAACAAACAAACAAACAAACAAATCTTTCCTCTTTATAATATTATATATAAGTATAGATAAATAAATAAATTGTTTCAACAAACACACCAATTACCTAGCCCCAACCTTAGCGTGAGCTTGTGCTATGGTGACTAGATTAACGGATAGAAATACTTAAATACTAGCCATAAA
This sequence comes from Pyrausta nigrata, assembly GCA_949316185.1. Taxonomy (NCBI): domain Eukaryota; kingdom Metazoa; phylum Arthropoda; class Insecta; order Lepidoptera; family Crambidae; genus Pyrausta; species Pyrausta nigrata. Next base: position 13,896,064 of record OX438947.1, on the reverse strand, counting down.
AAGTAGCCAAAGTACCTACGTGTCTTATTAAGCAACAAAATACTATTACTCATGAATATACTACCTAATTGTGCTTTGGTATATTGGTATGAAAATATATTACTGTAAGTATACTGAGCTGAGGACCATTCTCAACTAATTCATATTGTACCTACCTACCGGACAATTATTGTAAACTTACCTACGATTTTTGTAAAAATCTCATGTAAGTGACTGTATGGTTTTTTATGAGAAAATAAATATTCTTTAAACCTAAATACCTACATATAAACATCCATGACTTAGGTACAAACGCTCGTGCTCATCACACAAACATTTGCCCCTTGCGGGATTCGAACCCGCAACCGCCTGGTTTAGAAGTCCGGTGCGCGAACGACTACACCAAGACGGTCGTCAAACTGAACTTGAACTGCGAAAACGGCTTTTACTACGTAGGAAATATCGCCTATATTTCCTACGTAGTAAAAGCCGTTTTAGTCGTTTGTCTAAAGGACAATGTAGGTGTCTGGTGTACGGCCGTGTGTACTCGTAAGTAATATTTAATTTTAAGTACCTTTTTCATTAATTTTCTTTTCCCATTTTAGTGATAGATAATGTCCACACTGTTGCATCTATCATAGTAAGGTGTTATACGCTGTGACAAACATACTACATCCTAAGAAATATCAAATCTATTGGTTATCATTCAGGATTTGTCGTTACTCTGCCCTATTATATTTTTATCTTTTTCCAATATCAATTTGTATGGCCCTAATACGAATATAGGCTACAATTCTAATAGGTTCTATGATTTCTATTCTTATTTGAATCGCCCAGCGGAACAGCCCACACCTGGGTCCGCGATACTTTATTCTGTACCATAGACAATTTATCTTTATAGACGTAGCGGCATTTGGATTTTATTTTATACATAATTATGCTATCTTTAATTCTCTTATATTTAGGTTTGCTGCGATGGCAAATGAGCGTTCGCGCTGGTAAAGTAACAAGATAAAGAGATTTGGTAACTGACGAAAGAATAACATTTTGCTGTCTCTCAACCGAGATTAGCCAACTGCACTGAAGTATTATATCGCACAATTATGTGCGCAATAGACAGGCGCACTCTTTCTATGTGCCTGCACTCTCAAAGTTCGGTCAGCCGGACATCCGATATGACCGGAGAGACACCAATGTCATACATGTAATACTTATGAAGCTTCTCTTACATTCTGTATGACAAAGACTTTCTGCTTCATGAAGTCAAGCCTTGCCTAGGTCTATGTTCTGAAAAACGACTGTGTGCCAGTGGATATTTCTTGCAAGATTCAACATACTAGTCAACACTGATGTCTAGGGATATTTTGGATATAATAATACTATGTTTTGTATATCCCTAGACAGTGTTGATGTGTGTACATTTAAGCGGAGTCTATAGTTCGGAGTGGTCTGTGTTCCACGCATATTCCCAAAAGACTTATTGCGAGCAATATTTTTGGCACGTTCGTTCTAGTTATTTTGTTTATTGGCTGTACTTGGCAGCCTGCACTAGCGTTTATCAAAGCAGCTTTGTCATAATGTCCCCAGTCATAAATTTTAGACAATATTCGTTTAGAATTAAGTAAGAAGACGATAATTAAATCGCAATTTTTAGCTATGCCTTACAAAAACTCTATATAAGATAATTACATACGATATAGAGTGATATAGTTCAGTGGGAGTTGAAATATCTTCAGCTCCCACTGAACTATATCACTAAATGAACTAATTGAACTAGATGAGTAATACATATGTATCACTCATCTAGTTCATTTAGTTCAGCAGATCTACTATCAAAATCTCACTCACTACTTCATTCAGTTTTAATTTATCGTGTACTACAGAGAATTATTATGACTAAAAAATAACATTTATAATATTTAGGCAGTCTAGAATTACGATACGAATTAAGAACATTTTCATTAATTTCGAAGATATTGTTACACGCATTTCACACATATCGTTAACAAAGGATGTAGTGTTATTTATGTACGTTACGTATTAAAAACGTATTAATTAATACCGAAAATTGTACATATAAAACTGCAGTGCAGTAGCAGAATACTGCAGTCTCGCTATTGCAGTTTAACAAATATATCCGTACGTTTTACCCTCATATCACTAAGTTACTGAACTAAATGAGCTGCTTTGGACTATAGTGAGTGAGTGATACATATGAGCTAGATAGGTGAAGTAGTTCAATTGTATCATTCATTCAGGAACTACTCATGTCTAATACGATACAACAAGTAAATCTTCATAAGTTGAAAAATTTACTATAAGTAGTTTTTCAACTTATGAAGACGGTAATAATTTATTAACTTAAGCTAACAAGTATAGTTTTTAAAATTATGAAGATATAATTTATTATTTACTTGTTGTATCTTATCTAATAACCTAACCTATATATAAAGTTATGCGTATTATATTGTACATGTGTACCTTAAAACTAGTGGTTTATATTAAAAGTAGTGGTACCCCGCTACATCGCCCGCAAGAGTTGGTTTTTTCCATATAAACTTTCATCCCCCTTTTTGCCCCATTAATGTTTTTATATCGCGACGAAATGTTCCCTATGTCCTTTCCAGGGTCTCGAACTGTCCACACACCAAATTTCATCTCAACCAGGTCAGTGGTTTAAGCGCCAAGAGATAACAGACAGACACACTTTACACACTTATGATATTAGTATGGAAGTATGGATAGTATGGATACATGATTGATGAATAAAACATCATGTGTTCTGCGATAGAAAAAAATATGTTTCACTCATAGCTTAGCTAGCAAGGGACTACTTTGATCTTTTTTAACGGATCCCTAAACAGACAAATACAAATAGATCTATAATGGAAGCTCGTTAGACCGTAGTTTTATTGACATTTCTAATAAGATGTATACACCATTGTAAAACAGTCTTTATTACCAAAGAATTGGGATCAACGTAACTCGTTATCGGAGTACTAAATACGCTTGTTTAATCGCAATGAATCCACCGTGGAAGACTCATGGTTGTGGTGTTACGTAATTTATTGCATGATTTTTACACGTGGCCGTGGGGTTAATGACCCTAATGGGGCTTTTATGGGCATTGACCTCTGACTGAAGGAGATGGGGAAACTGTGCCGGTACCTGTTCGACAAGTGGAAAACACGGCGGTTAGGAATACATGAATAATAAACTGGAAAACTTTATTACCGGGTTGCTTTCTTGTTACAATAATTGACATAGAATATAAATATTGAATATAAATATAGAAAATAAATATTGCATTCAAAAAATCATGGAATGTATTCAGATGAGACTCGAAGCCACAACCATTTGTTATCCGGGTGATAATCCCAGCTGAGCTACCGACCTTAGTCACTCGACTTATTAATTATATTGTCATCTACCTACAAGTAAATTTATTGTTTTAAAACTTGTAACAGCACGTATAATTCAAAGTCACGTTTATATACTAAAAAACATTAACTTTGTATGGCGCAGTCTAGTCAGTAAAAATGCGGCCAATTCCCCCAAACTTCAATTTCCCGTATGAAAGTAGTTACAAAATCAGTGAACACTCCCTTATTATCTAGGTCACAGGAACTAGGTGCATTTACGAGTATAAATTAATTATTCTGCCTCATTGTAACTAAGGCAAGGTTCGGACACGGGACCCATTGAATTATTAACAAAGGTCGCCCCTGGGAAATCACAAGTGCGAAGTGGGTATACACGCGTACGGAAATTTGTTGCCGGAGACAGACACTAAGTTTTTGATGAGATGACGGGGAAGGGGTTAACCTTCGAGTTCAAAAGACGATAAATATGATGTCGAGTATACTATCGGCGTCAATTGCGCCTTTTCACTTTGCAGAGATTCGCTTTGCTCTCAAACGATTTCAAAATTGGAATCACCAGTCAGTAGGTTCGAAAAAATTGTTCTTAGAAATATAAATAATAATAAATTCTTAGATATTCCCACACATAGCCATCTAATCCCAAACTAAGCTACTCAAAGCTTGTGTTATGGATACCAGACAACGGATATAATACTTAAATACTTTTTGATTGTAAATGCATAGGTACATAATATTATACATAGAAAACAACCAGACCAATACAAACAGACATGTTCATGCACACAAATGTTTGTATTGTGCGGGGATCAAACCCGCGACCCGCTGCGTAGTAGCCGAGTTCTCGACCACTGTGCCAAACGTGTCGTCAAATACACAAATATAGTACGTGCTTGCAAAGTAATTGTTAAATACGAGTACACTTGGCAAGCCAAAGTTGGTGTCGATGCCAATGATGATGGAACTCCAATCGAATATTTTTTTATTCTATTATAAAAAGTGTTAGTTACACCATGTACATCTGTTTCAAGAAAGGCTGACCGATTTGTATGATAATTATTGATTTTTTGAATTTGTCCTGAATAGCAGAATCGGTGAAAACTACAAGGTATTTTTATTAATATTAATAATGATTAGCGAGAGATCCCACCGAAAGACTAGACGGTTGATGAATTTTTGTGAGCATTTATTTCGTCAAAGCGCTAAAAACCTTGTAAAACAGGATAAAGTTGATGAAATGAGGGTAAAAATTTAGATGACACATCTTGTATTTACGTAGACGAATTAAGGGGCCACGGTAGTTTTAAAATTAAAGTAACGCCTAATCTCAAATGAAGAATTATTGCTAAACATTACACTGTTATGTTTTCTCCATTCTACTGTACGGCGTAGAAGCATGGACACTCACTGAAGCGATGTGCAAAAGGGTTGAGGCTTTTGAGATGTGGGTGTACAGAAGAATGTTAAGGATATCCTGGAGAGACAAAATCAAAAACATAACAGTTTTGGACCGCATGAAGAAGGACACAGAGGTTTTATACACCGTCAAGAAGAGAAAGCTGGAATATCTTGGACACATTATACGCAACCCGAAATATGAATTTTTGCAATTAATCATACAGGGAAAGATTCAAGGCAAGATAAGTGTCGGACGTAGGAGGGTATCCTGGCTGAAGAACCTACGCCAATGGTTTGGAAGGAGTACCCGATCAAGGGTGCAAGTTGCTATGATGGTCGCCGAACTTCGACAGAAGATTGCACCTTAAGAAGAAGAAACATTACACTATTATTTATTCTGTGACATTACGAGAAAGATTTGTTATACATAATTTTGTTATAACGGATCTTCATACTGCATCGAAATACTGTGTCATTATTATTAATAAGTAGGTCCAATTAGCAAGTCCATCGAATTGCATCGAAAAGCTTTATTAATCTTTGTGTTGGTAATTAAAAAGCTTTCAATGTAGCATAGATAAATTTATTAAAGTGATTAAAGGTTTATTAAAATGGAATTTAATTTAATTTCATAAAGCTTTATAAATCCAGAATATTGGTAGATTAATAAAACGAAGAACTGATTCGGCTAAAGAATACCAATTCGCGAATTCCACGGACAATTAAATTATTCATGTTGCTTTATGAATATTAATGATTAAAAAAGCGAGATTTGAAACTTCCGAATCTTCAAGTCACGCATTTAAGTATTAAATTCTTATATTAGTCTTTGTCCCGATAAAAACGCTTACTAATGGGTCTGGTCGATTAACCAAAAAGCAGTGTGCCTACAAAGGGCCCATTGAAAATTTGTTAGCAAAAAATCACCGGCATTAACCTTTGCTCTCCTTTGATTAGCTGGAGGGTTGAGGGCCCTTCCTCTTCGGAATAGGTTTCATTCAAATTGATGACTTCATTGGTTTAGCCCCAATAGGAGATTAGGGACCGCAAGTTTGTTTAACAAGCCGAAAGTGAATTGTTTTCCTTCGATCTCCTGATTGGTCTCAAGTTCTTCGGTAATAGTTCCGCACGGTGAGAAACGGTAGTGACTGAGCCTAATTGAGATTGATTTGAGTCTTATTAATAATAATTACATTGACTTACCGTTATAAAGTTGCAGGTAGATTATGCATTGATAAGGGTTTTTAAATTGCATATTTTTTGACTTTGGAAAAAACAAAAACAGAAAAGTAGAAGGCAAAAGGAAAAGAGGAAGGCAAAGAGGGTCATACGATGGACCAAAAAAAGGATAAGTTAGGTGTCGCGTCTTACCGGGAGGTCAAAGATATGGCATGCAATAGAAAATAATGGAGAAAACTCCACCAAAAAGAGTGTGGCTCTTACTCGTCAAATATAAGTGGATAATTGAAAATTTTAAAATAACTTTAGTAATTAATCTGTTTTCTAACAATAAATAATAAACATCAAATTATCTTGAAAATTGATGCTTTGCTTGTTTCACCCTTTTAACTGTTTCAATAATTTAATAAATAAGCGCAAAAATTATATAAACCAAACGCACAAATAATATTGATTCAACCCTTGACTCCAATATTTAACCCTTTGTGGCCAATCACAGTTTTGTAATATCGAATTTTAATACAAGAGATATTCCTCCACGCAGTGACCGGCACAAGGCAGTAATTAATCGAAGTGCTTACAAGGGTTGATCTTTTTTACATCAAGGGATGCGCCAGTAGGAGGCCTATTCTGAAGATTAGTTGCGACTAGGGTTACCAGATAAAAAATCACAAGTAAAAAAATGCTGAGGATATTCAAAAGAGTCGTTAGGAGGGTGGGGGGGATAGGTTGTCCCGCTCTAATCGTAATAAGTGAGTGTTTAATAGGTGCAATTATAAAATTTGAAAGTATTCAAAGTTGATGATTCCTATACCTAAGGTTTTTTTTTGTTTATACTTACCAAAATCCGGCCGGAGTGTGAAAAAACGTCTCAATATTCTGTAGTCTCAGAACAAATACTGAGAATATGGTAAACCTAGTCGTAATGGAAACCCTGCATCGGACCAGAGCGATTTTGCAAGGGTTAAGTTAAGCCGATGGATTGGGACGAGTTTTTGTTGGGGCCAGATTGGGACCCGCAATCAACGGTAGATTTTTTCTGATCATTAGCCAGACTGTTCTGGTAAATGTGATTGGAATGCGTATCTAATAAAGTGAATTTGATAAACAGCTGAGCAACTTTAAACCACTTGTAATGTATATGAACTGTTTTTTGTCAGTGTTTTTACAGCTTAAATGCCCACTTGCGCATGTCCGAATTAGCTATTCCGGACTTTTTCAAGGCCTATTATCTGTGTTGAAAGCCCACTTTCATTAGTCTGGATTAGCTAATCCGGACGTGCGCAAGTGGGCCTAAGTACCCTAGGATCTAACTCTCCTATATCATTGCTTTATAAATAATTTTGGTTCCCAGGACAGTCCAATGAAGTGGAGCTTTATACTTATCGCTTTTTTTTTTTTAAATTTTGAATATGTTCAGAATAGTAATTTTAGTTGCAAGTTTACACTTCCATTTACCTATATACCTAGGGTGAGAGCGGGTTAACGAGGCAAAGCGGTTTTGTGGCGATATACCTGTACAATGGCCAGCACAAAATAGCATTTTTGTCGCAATATCATCCCTATTACAACTACATAAGATGCCGTGCTGTTCACCTTGATGTCAGTCGTCCGTACACAAAGGTTGACTTTTTTCATACAACTCTACCATTTCTTAAGTAACTCGTACCGATGCTGCGATGCTATATTACCTGCTTGCATGTAAATTTGAATGGAGCATCTGGTGGCCGCAGGTGCACATAGATAGTCATTGTAGTAGGATAGCATTGGACTAATAATAACTTAGCCTGAGGATTCAGAGTATAATCTAACAAGATTCCATTGTTGAGCTTACATTGTGATGGAATAGCTAAAGAAATTATTCGTTATCGTAATAATCTGAGATCGACTGTGAAACAAATCGTAAACTAAATGTTTACGATTTGTTTGTTTGTTATGTTGTTGTTGTTATGTTGATATTAGCATCACGTAATAGAAACTGTTACTATTTACATCATACACACGCGCGCACACACACACACACACACATTGCTACTCCTGTTTAATTAATTAATACGCTTTACCATGCCTAATTTCTCTTAAACTTTCGCGTTTCATTATTAGAACACATTAAAACGGGGATTAACGCGACGGATAGTAGGTAAAACATTATATACCTTTAATTTTTGCCTGACGTTCATGCCTAATTTATTACACACCTTCAAGTGCTACTGAAATAGAACCACAGACAGGAGGGTACACTAAGACTTAAAAGAAGTTGTACCAACCCATGTCATCTATGTAAACTTGAAAGTTCAATAAATAATTTATAATTATAATGAATTAAATTTACTACACAAAAAGAGTCATGAATTGCTTTGATTTTCAATTACATATTTGTTTAAACTGATACCCCACAAGACTTAGACTTCAGTAGGACTTCGTTAATATTTGACGCACCCTAGACCACAAATCATGTGGTTATTCTCTTTGTGGCTTTGTCCATCCTCCGTCCGTTGTTGTAGTTTAGAACTACTTTGTGCCTACAAGACGGGCATGAACGTTAACCACTATACTTATTTCAGTTATTTTAAATAATATTCGCCACAAATCTTCCCCGAAACTTCGAAAGGGGAACGTTACGGTTTTTATTTTTTGTTTTCTTCAAAATATAGCTACGCATTTTAAGATATTAAACGTATTCTTGTAATATATGCGGCCCTCCGCGCCTATTTTCCACTGAGAGGGCCATTTGTATTCCCCAAAGAGAGATAGTGGATGCATTTGTTGCTTGCAGACCAACAGATGACGAATTTTTAGTAGGAAATTTCGTATGAAAGTATTTTATGTCCTTTGTTTTGGGGTGTATTTAGTTGCGATAGGGAAACGCTAAGGGAAATGTGGTGCCATGTTTATAAATAAGACAAGATAGACTGTAAAATATTACGATGCAGTATACTTTGTAAGATGATGATAATGATCAGAGAATGGAAGAGGGAGTTGCAGCACATGATAATGTGATTAATTTAGTGGTTTTATTTAAATATCAAATCAGAGGCTCAATTCTCACGCTTTCGATATTATGTCTCATACGATATTGTCGAAAAAACATATCTAAAATTTTGATACTTCGAAAATACGGCACATCAAAATTTTTTGAAATCCGACATGTTTTTTCGATAAAAATCGTAAGTGTAAGTGACGTGATATCGAATTGGGCCCCAGATTAGGCATATTACAGTAACTTCAAGAGTTACGAGTATATTTGCAGACACCTTGATATTGCGCTATTAATTAATTTATTCATGTGGCTACGTGCAACTGCCTTGTTAAATGGATTCTGTTAACTTTTACGCTGGTTTAAGTGCCTTCAACCTTCAGAATTTCGATTGGAGAACACCACTTAGAACTGCTGAGCGTTAAATATTAGCGTAAAAGTTGATTGTCGTTTTATTATTAAAACTTCGTCTGTCGGACCTTTTGTCGCCCGTTTTATTGCTTCGCCTGAGTCCGAATTGAAGTTTAAGACTTATTCGGAGTTCCGAAGTTGCTTAGATTAAGCGTAACAGCGTCGTAACACCGTACTGCCGTCAGAACGGGGCCAATTATACAACTAACTCACTCCAACTCCCTTTCAACTACTCTCTTAACTCTTAAAACTCCTCAATTAAGGGGAAATTGCTAAATGAAAGGAACAACAACAATACTTAATTACGGCTCGCGTTGGGCGGGCTAAGTAAAACTGAATGGGAATTACTTGGATAGTTTGTACTTTTAACTGAGTTAGTTTTTTTAAACGGCATTCGGCAGCGCTATTGACGCTAAGCAACCCACGGCGCACTCGTGATTGGATGGGTGACCATTGCGATTGTTGAGTAATGCCTGCATAATATAAGCCTGCCAACTTATGATGTTCATTGGGCCTTATTTCATATTTTGACTAGGTAAAGCAGGTAGGCTAAGCTGTCAAACCCCATAAGACCCGCGGGCGGGCCGCTAACAATTAATTTTCTATTGTGTCTAGAAACATGATACGTGAAAGTTTAAATGTAGGTACACACGGACCCACATCAACCTACCCTGATCTGTCAAATGTCCACAACCATATTTCAACCTAATGTTGATCACATAGAGCTCCATACCATTTGGAAAAATTTAACTTATCAACTTTGATGTGGGGCCCACTGTACACTGATAGTACGCTCTAGTATTATGTTCTGTGATAGTACCTTACTTACCTTTACATAACCATAAAATCCGGTAAGTACTACTTGTAACAGTAATGTAACTGCGCGAAATAAGCATACGCGATTTACAATAAAACACAATAATAAAAAGGTAGGTAATACAGTAAAAGTATGTAACTCTTTAGTAACATTGGATTTACACTGAGTGACTTTCTGCAGCACCCATTACAAAAAAGGTACATAATCTTTTAGTACCTTTCGGCGGAAAAGTTGTCGAATTATGTCTTGCTTAAAAATATATAGCTCATTACATTACACTGAAACTCATTGTAATTGCTAAGGTATTAGCAAGAAATATACATGTATCATGATGTGACAGTTTGTGAGACGGCAGTCCGATATCACCGGAGAGAGATCAAGCTTATGTAGGACTAATACGAACACCGAACATGCTTTCCGATGCACGGGAGCTCCGCCAGCTTCCCAATCCCGGAGCTGTTTCTGAATTATTTCCTGATAGAAACACGTACAAATCAATATTTTATAAGTATTTGCATGTTATGCAAAGACGATATTAAATACTGGTACACTTGGCACGTCAAAATACCCCACTTTGACCTTGAGACCGCCTCTATTCCTTAAGTAATAAAGGTTGCTTTCGTAGTTCAACTGGGTAACCTGACATGCTGCCGACTGTACCTGGAACAAAACTTGTGTCAAACCTTGTCTGATTATTAAACTGTTAATTTGAAATGTATGTTTCCATTATATCATTTTACTTTACTACTATTATTTACAATCAGCCGTCTCATATTTAGACAATAACAATAACCTACTTGAATTTCCAACAGAACTCTTCTCCACTGTCTAAACGTCAAAATATGCACTTATCGAACCGGGCCGGGTATAATACCGTCTCCATCTCCGTCATTTACATTCTCTCCGTCGTTCCATGTAAATTCCTCTAAGGCGCCCCGCCCGCCCAGTGTCTTATTTACGCAACTCGTTACTCCAAAGTGCTCGTGAAAATTCCCTTACACCCACCCGAGGGATGGTTGCAGAGCATAAACGATATGCTCCAAGATGTTACAGTGTATGAGTGAGATTCCCAGCTTCGTGTTTTAATGCTGCATTTGATTTTAGTACTGCGAGCTTCTCACGGAAATTACCAATATTCTTCGGTAAATACGGTCAGGTATGCTTTAGAGAACGGTATCGTAAATAGAGTTAGTAGGAATGGCGCGATGTGATGTAAGAGTAATATTTTTAATGAATAAGGGCACTATATAAAGTAGGTTCACTGACTAAAAAATTACAAAAAACTTAGTATGAGGTTTAAACCAAGACTAATTATTAGCCTACCAATCAGAAAAGCGTTTCTCTATTTGGTAATGTCACGAATGTGTTACTGTTATTCATATTTAATTTAATGATATTTAGTCCTGGTTAAAACCTGATACTAAGTTTTTTGTAATAAGACCCCGGTTATTGCACTTTTAATTCTTTAGAACACAATCTGTTAACGTTCAAGGAAATAAATAAATATACATTTATAAAAGTTAACTGGAGCAAATAAATATCTTGCACTTTAAAGCGGAAACATTCATAATACAACGTTTTCAGTAAAACAAAACAGTATCACAATCCTTAATCAATACGCCCACCGAAATACACCATATCACTTTAAATATCGGGCGTACAGTTAGCGGAAACATTTTAAATCGGTCTTAAAATATATTTTTCTGTTACGTTTTCGTTGGGTATAAAATATTGACAGGTAAGTCCGTGCCTGACGCTACTATGTAACACAACGGCAATATTTTCGACTCTACGTCCCCCTCACTCGTGCGATAGGGCTAACAAGTGCGACGGAGAACTGAAAATAAGGACACTGTCTTAGAGAGTAGAAGTTCTGAACTAGGTCAACCGAGTGGAGGCATGCTACTCGGAGGTGTCTGTTGGACGTGACATGGTCGGCAGGCTACACACGGCATTATTGGTTCAGTATGGTTCAGTAGGATTATTCGCTCTCTTCAGTCAGAATAGTAACAATGTCACTGTCAAAGAATAGTATATTTAGTTATCCACGGCTCGTACTTATTCATTTACTTCGCTGGCTCAGCGGTCTAAATGTGGTTTTGGCCTGCGACACAGATACTCGCCACTTTTCGATCCTGCGCAATCGGATTTTAGGAGTTCACGCTGATTAAGTAGAGACACTTAATCTTTTCAACGATATCTAGTACATAATCGGTGAAGTGAAATCTAGTAGACTCTGATGGATAAAAAAATTCTGCTTCAGACTCTTCAAATCGTCGTCACAGATAACTAACTACGAGTTACGACTAAGTGGGAAACAGCTCGTAACTCATTCTCATTTTACTGCACCTTTCCAATCAACTACACCTGTGGATATTGCAGTTAAAGCGTATATACAAGTTAGACAAAGCGCGTTTTGGTACACTATGCACTGTATATGATGCTTAAGAGCATTAGCCCGGATAGCGAAGAATCGTGGGTTCAAGTCACACTGGACGACACGGTTGATAATTTTCTGTGCAAAATCAAATTTACTTTCGTTCATCTTCATTAGAATAAAAATATCAACTTTATGAATTGACACCTTTTAGATAAAATGTGTCACTTGAAACTTGTGAAATGTTAAGACAACGTCTATCGTGCCTGCTATTGCAGCTGGGCAAATAATCGTAGCGTCACCTCTGTTTGAACTACGCCGTAGCAACGTATGACTACGGTTTTGTAGTTTGGTAACGCTTATACTACGAATTGGTTGCTACGGAAAGCAAAACAGAGCTTACCAAAAGCTACTCTAAAGCTGTTCTTTGTTTTTCAAACACTAGTTTAAAAGCTTTGATTGCATTTCTGAAAGCTATAACTATTGTAGTTTAAAAGTAATCAAGTTAGGTGGTTAGGGCTGCAGGACTTGGCGTGTATTCAAGTTTAGAGGTTGTGCACTTTGATTTAAGTTAAATCATGGTTCGTGTAAATCTTACGGTCATAAATAATAATTTTAATTTTGTCGTCATTATTGACATAATTCAAAGCGAACCTTCTTAGCATTCTTTATTCATCACTGTATTTTTAGATTCAACTTTGCGGTCTTAGTCGAAGACGAATGTTGGATAAGTGGAAGATTATAATATTTACAAGTAGGTAGCGTAAAAAGTAACTTTGTATGGTGGAGATAGATTTAAAACAGTTTTTTCGCTAGTTATTAGCCTTTGATTGATATTGCTAAGCAGTGAAAGTTCTACTATGTATTGCAGTAAACATTCGTCAAATACACCCATGTTCAACTTTTTTGTTCTACTGAATCTTTGGACTGCCCTTTTGTGAAGCACGCACACTGGGTCTACAAACAATAAATGTTCCACATCTAGGTAGGTTGATCGAAATCGCTCGTCTTGCAATACAAGTCAGTCGTCGTATTGTCACAGGAACGGCGAGCAGAACCGACTGGTTAATTACCAAAATCCCGAGGGAGAGGCCATGTATCGGGGGTTATGGCCAATTATAAAGTTTGTAACTCAAACACCAGTCACAAAGGACCTTTTACACGTCGCGTGCTTCAAACGATGCTAACTTACATCACAATTTTAAGGGGTCTCAACATTTTGGACTGGCCACCCCTCAGTGTGGAAACCAGATCTGAAAGTTTGTCCTAAACAGTGTTTTGGTGCTTGCGTTGTGTCACTGGATGTGAAAGCGTAGTTTTGTAATTTGCACGAATTTTGGCGAGGGCAAGTGGGCTATTTTGTTCTTGTTAGTGTTTTGAGTTGGAATAACTGTTTTTGACGGTAAGTAAAAGATGTGCGCTTGGAGTAAATTTTAGAATTTATGAGATTCTTAAAGATTTTGAGATTTTGAATTAAACTGAAAAAAAAAGGATCAACCAAACTAGTTTTGTTAATTAAAGGTTTCGTTGTAGGGAAGTCAATTTTTGTTAAATATAAACAAAACTAGTTTGTTACTGATAACCAGAAGTTTGCAAGTCACTAGATTACGGCCTACTAGTAGCCAAATTTTGGTTAATGTTAGCCAATCAGTGTAGGGCTGATCATATTCAAACGTCATATTAAAATTTAAATAAGTAATAATTGAAAACGTAGAGCATGCCTAGTTGATATTGTATGGTAAATGATAAAGGTAATTTGTATCGGTACAACTTGACTGCCTCGTTGGTTGGTATACACGAGGTATCGGGCTCGAATCCTGGGTCATGCCGATTTTTTTTGATGAAAGTTGGCGATGTTAACATCCCCGTGCCTCGGAATGCACGTTCAGCCGTTGGTCGCCAAATCTATTGTCGGTTATGATATAGTTCTGTGAGACGGCAGTATGAGAGTGAAGGGACAGAGAGTGCACCTTTGTATTGCTTACACACTTGTGCACTATAGTTATATTACCCATGTAGTTGGTTAAATAGTTGGTTAAAATTTGTCGCTGTAGTCGAAATTCGGGACGTCATTGTATTTACTGGTACAATATAAAGCATTTAAATCACAAACATCATTTACGTTTTTGAAATCTACGCAAAATGTGTCCCAGTAGACTTTTCACATAAAAAAAACGGTAACGATAACTCATTAAGCTACCAGATAGCTCATTAATCACGCGTTATTGTTACCGTGCCAATAATTATACCTCGCCTACGCGACAAAATAAACAGATAACGTGCTATGTAAATAGACCTCACGATTTTAAACGAAAATGAGAGGTAATATCATGTTGTTATATAGCGCTAGGTTAATATCGAAAAAAGGCGCGGTAGCCCAGCGGAAAAAAACTTCACTTCTCATCCATGAGGTCGTGAGTTGAATCCCTGCCTGTACTGAGTTACTGAGAACACTTAATTTGTAAAAAAGCTTAAGTACAATCTTTTTCAAAGATATCGCTACCTAACGGTGAAGGAAAACGTCGTGAGAAAACCTCAGTCAAGAGTTATACGACTATGAAGAGAGTCTCACCATGCCCAATAGTTTTTGTGTCTACTAATAAGGCAGCATCAAAAATACAATCAATACATTGATGACAATAAATAAATATAAAATATCTTTATAAAACAAATATTTTAAAAATGTAAGTTATCAAATTTTAAATTAATTTGACTTGTATAGTCAACGTGTTAGTATACATAAACAGTCTCTATATTTAACTTTTACTATGGCGTCATCACGAAAATAGTAGGAAAATCTTATGTTATCATCGAGGTAGCAGAATTATTTGTGTCTATCATTTTTTTAAAGATTCAGATGATGTCCCATTGTAGGTATGGATAGCCGTATTCACCATCTTAAATATAGAGACTGTTTAAGAAACACTTAAAAATATTTTTCCGTTGTGAATTATTATAAACATTGTACCTTCATAATCAGGACAACTTCCCAAAGCTCGTAGCATGTAAACGCCCGTTAACGACTCCCGTTTACGTGGGCAGGCATCTTATTATCTAATAGGTTGTCGTGTAGATAGGGTGGCAAACATGTTACAATCCACATGATATTATTAGCAATAACAACCTGTAACGTGCTACGGTATAGTTATCTAAGTGTATTTCTCTGTTAGGACCTATATGGTTACCTGGTAAAGAATGCTTTTAGCGTTAAGTCCGCCATTTGTACAATAAACTGTATGCGAAAAGTTTAAATAAATATTATTAACAAATTCAGATCTTTTGACAAGCAAGTAAGTCTTACGTTAACACCAGAAGCGTAAAATGTGTGTTGTGAGCACACATATTTTACACTTGGTCGATAGCTAAGATTGAAACATGGTATTTAAAATTATTAGTATTTAAATTGAAACCGGTTCTATATCAGTGTGTAACTTCAGAAAACTCGTCCAATTAGCTTTTCCCCGTAAGTCCAAAACGATATCTGTTTGCGTTTAAACATTATAATTAACACTCAAACACAATTTTCATTAAAGCCGCGTAATTGCCGGCTTTATTACAAAACAACGGTATTTCTTAGAAATAAAGGCACCGTCGAGCGCTTCGATGAAGGAAACAGACAATAACCAGCCACTTTGGGGGTGGAACTTTATTAATATTGTCATTATTAGCCCTGCGAAATGTTAGGCTGTGTTCTCATTAGGGTGACGGTGAGCGGCAAATGGTCGCAAAACTGATGTCGAGTCGAAGCGAATCAGGGCAGAGAAGTTCGCTATCTCTAACAAAATGTATGAAACTGACTTAGGCCATTGAAACATCACGTGGCTTTTGCATACATATTTTGACATTTCATTGGCGATAGCGAAGTTCGCTGTAGAAAGATTGCATCTTGTCTAAGGGCCCAGCTGCGAAGCGTTAGCGAACTTTAAATGCCGGTCTCCATCAGACTAATCGAGACGGGTCGCATTTGAGTCGCAACGCAAAAATCCGCCTGCCTATGTTTTGTATGAAACATCGTACACTAGTAGCAGCTAAGGCGAGGCGGGCCGCAACGTATTTCTACGATGTTTCATACAAAACAAAACACAGGCAGGCGGATTTTTGTGTTGCGGACCGACTGGCCAGTCTAGTGGACGCCGGCCTTTAGCAAAGACGGCAAAGGCATAGTATTCGCCGACCGCAGCGATCTCGCATACACGGACGATAGCGCATAAAGTGACTTACTGTGGCATCTTATGCAGTATTAAAAAGGGTGGGGAGGGGGGGGGGGATTGTGCATCGAAAATTGGGATCTGTGTTGACACTCGGTTAACAGCAAACATAATTATTGAAAAAACAAAACACCTGACTGCAAAAGTTCAGTCCATCGGATCAGTCGTTTAACCATAGACCGTCGTTCGGAATCGTATCATACGATTACGTCAATCTAGCGCCATCTATTGAGTTTAGTCGGAAACGCCAAGTAGTTTAGTTAGCATGGTCGATACAACTATGACAGCACTTGTTTCCGTCGTTTTAACGTTTCCTTTGACGGGAAAGTGAAAACATTGGGCAATCACTGAGCGCCGACATGAACGATTGTGTCTTGGCTAATGCGTCGCTGTATCAAACTTGCTGCGTTTCTCGATTGTAATCCGAAGCCATCCATGTGATCTTCTGTTATTTTGTGTTAAATTGTTTGTGATACTATAAATACACGTCTGTATTAACTAACCAGACTATTATTTCGAGTACCACCATATACGACCCAACTGACAACGATTTCTTACAAGCCACCGACTACACATATATACGAGTACATACTCTCGAAAAACATAACCTTCCGCAGTCGAGTAAGAATATAAACAAGCAGGTAGCTCTGGCTAACTTTTCGCCTATAAACACACAGCCTTAGAAAGCGTCGTAACTCAATACCGGCTGTTAAATTATAGCGATTTGAAACCGCACGGCGACATTCAAGGGGTTAATAGGCGCAGTACATAATAGAGTCAGAATATTCAGAAGTAAGTTTGAACCGATATGGTAATGACGTTCTATTAGTTCCGTATTTCAGAACGACATCTCTTGAAACTAAGTAAGGTACTATAGGGTGTTTTGACACCCTGTTTGTTTATTTGTATGGTCGATGAAACTTCGATGGCGGTGACATATGCTTAGGAAGATCAACATACTGTGCATCAAACTGTATTCGGTGGAATTAAATATCTGTTGGTTCTACACACTGTGTACCAACCACGCATGTCAGACTGCCCCACTTTGACCTTTTGACCGCCTCTATTCCCTACGTAATAAAAGCTGTTTTAGAAGACAAAGGTAACCTGACGGTCTGCCGACTGTACTTAAAGCCGCCCAACATGTTTTACAAGGCCTGGCAACAAGTGTCATAATTTGAACAATATTTTAGTGCGGAAAATCAACTCTCAAAATTACCTGCAAAGAACCCCCATCAAAACAAACCCGTTAACCCGAAACTCCAAAGCCCAATATGTTCCGAACACCTTAATTAACCGACTGCACAGAATCATAGCCATCAGCTTCGTTAATTATCGTTGGTAACCCCTATAAAACAACGAGCCCATAACTAGTTGGAAGTTGGTAATATACGATCAATTAAATAGGGCCGGGCCTCGAACTCGCACCGATGGGCCTCCGTTATTTACTATGGACAGAGGCCCTACTTCTGTTCAGCCATCAGTCTAGCTATCACGCTCATTCGCGCTATCATTCTGTCGTGAGTGAAAGGGACGGCTGCATTCGAAAATACAGACATTGTGAACCGGAGTAAGACCTCAGGCTCCTGGTTTACTATGGACAGGCTCCTGGGAAATCTCTGGACGTCGAAAATGAGGCGTTTGACAAATGTTTGTATTCGTTTTCCTAAATTTTGGATTGGCCGGCAAATACGTGAACGTTTGTAGTGTATGTAACAAAAAAACGTATACTCGCGTGAAAAATGACGTGTACTTACAACTACTTAACAGAATACAATTTCAAATTACACAATATTTGTCCACATTTTCTTTATTACTTACTTAAGGTAGGTAGGTGTGTTTGAAAACAACACTCTACCCTTATGAGTAACCCAAGCAGAAACATAAATGCAAATTTGATTTCTCAGTCTTAGAAGAAATTCTGATTTCTACGGTCAGGAAAGCTTAATAAATTAATTTCAAACTAAAGCACTTCAAACTTGAGAGCCAATTAAGATTCAAACGCTTAATATAGCCACTGAATCAAATACTAATTTGCGCAAAGTTATAGTAATATATAAACCGATATTGATTTCGTCTTTAGTTAGCTATACCCAGTGAACGCTAGGTAAAGTCATCCTCCTAAATAAGCACATAATATTAAAATTTCATATCTTTAGGTACTCTTCCTTTTAGTGTAGACTGACGCGTCATTTTTCATTTAATTAATAAAGCAACTTAATTGCAGTGCCTTTTAGACAGGAGCTGCTATAATAAATACGGACTGTAGTTAGTTAAAGTTTGCGAAGTATTCTAAGTTTCCATCTTTCACTGAGAGCCGAAGGCAAAACAATAGCTAATTCGCAAGTCAAAGTTCAAGAGGAATCG
This sequence comes from Pyrausta nigrata, assembly GCA_949316185.1. Classification (NCBI taxonomy): domain Eukaryota; kingdom Metazoa; phylum Arthropoda; class Insecta; order Lepidoptera; family Crambidae; genus Pyrausta; species Pyrausta nigrata. Next base: position 13,876,971 of record OX438947.1, on the reverse strand, counting down.
ATTGATCGAGAACTCGAATTGTTTCAAACTATTCCGATTATCGGTAATCGAGAACTGATCCCAACTCTCACTTCAGTTCATTTGATGCGTTCATAATTGATATTGATGAATAGTTTGAATTTAGTTTAATGGACGATTTAGTTATTTGTTTGCACGAAGCAATAGGATTTTATCGACGTGACGCAACATTAAAATTGTAACTGCTGTTAGTCTGTTTTGTATGAATGATAAAAGTACATTCTCAAATAATTTCTGTCATTATGAAGTACTATTAATGATTTTTTATACACTTTATTATCCGTCGAAGGTACGTTAAGCAGTTGGTCTTGGCTAATATCTGCTGATATTAGACGTTAAGCCTAGTCAGAGTCCCTAGGGCGGCTTGATAACATCTGACAGTAGGGTTGGTCACTTGCCTTACAGACACCTCCACCAATCCGCACTGAGCCCGCGTGGTGGAGTATGGTTCGTACCTCCTCACTGTTGAGGTAAGGCCTTTGCCTAGTAGTGCCCAGTAATTTTATTTTTATTTTTGTGAATCCTTTATATCGTGTGTGTCTATAAGAACCAAACATACACAATACCTATACATAGACACAAACAAGTTTGAATCTTAAATCACCAAAATTACAAACGGCCAAAAAGCCGGTCTAAACAACTGCAGCCCAAGGACTAACGAAGTGAAATTGGAAACTGCAAAAGCGCTAAACGCCCTTGCATTCTCCGAAGCGCGCTCATTACTGCGCTTCAGCCACTCATGGCTCTTAACTGGCTGCTTAATAAGTATGTCCCATGTGTTGACAGTCTGAATATTGATCAAAATATATTTTTATACCGTTTGACATCAGACGACCAAGTGTTTCAAAAGTTATGACCTAATATCTTTTTCTACAGATTTTTTAAAAAGTGCGAGCTAGTGCAAGCTCATCAGTTACCAGAGATGCACTATTTATTTCACTTAACTGTGCCAAGTGCGGATTCAAATCTTGCATAAACATATATCAGCTCTTACACTCACACACACACACACACACGCACGCACACACATATTCCTATATAGTACATTTGATCCAGTCATAATAAATAAATATTCTATGAATACATTTAAATATACACGTTAACTTAAAACAAATACGATTAAATTTTAAACATCTATTAAATGAGCTTATTTTGATTACTTAGTCACTCTGTTCTATAAATTATTATTGTGCTATTTGTATAGAGGAGCGGTTCTCCCTAACACAGGCTGTGTTATGCCTAAAAGGGAGTTCTTACCACTAAATATGTAATTAGACTAAGTTTATGAAAGAAATGAATTAAATGAATTAAATAAAAATGAATCAAGCACAAGCTCATGCTTAGTTTGCGGCTAGGTAACTGGTGTGTTTTTTGAAACAATTTATTTAAGAACATACTTATGATATTTATTAAATAAATAAAAAAATATAAATTAATAAATCCGTTGTTTTTATAACATTGTGGAAACTTGGTCCAGCAGACATTCTATACAGATGCAACACGGTGTGTACGTAGCCGAAAACAAGTGAAATCGTAAACTGTAGTCCTCTAAGTGTTAATTACTCCTTGGTCCAACTCATAACCAAAAGGTAAAAACCATTTTTTGTACAGGTTTCGTCAGATTTTTACCGAATGCTAAGAAACTAAACTAGTGCATCAGAGCCTAAACGCTCCCAGTATCTCAAAGCACGCTCGTTCATTACGCCCACTCTCGAGCGTCGCTACACGCTTTCATTTCTTACAGGTTGTTTAACGAGTGTGTCGCGTAACTCACTAATCGCTGTTTTAGCGTTTCCATTCAAAGCTGACGGCGTGTCGTGAAAGTCTTGAGACTTAAGTTGAGATGGCTGAAAGATATCGTGGCAGGGTCATTATGTAAAACGTGCTTATAGAGGTTGCAAAGTACCTCTATATTTACGTGTCAATATAAAGCTTGCAGTAGGCTACGTAAGTTAGGAATAATATTTTTTTTACCAACCAACATGGTTTTTCTTTTATTACATGTTCGTGAAGTGTTTTCTGGTTGCAATGAAGAGCATCATTCTGTTTATCTTTAATTTATTAGTTCATAGATTATTATGCTCGTTCCTAACTATTGCGACCGATTTTTATAGGTAATTTAAAAACAATATTGTATGAAAAATATCATGTTTTGCTACGGCGTAGTCGACGAAACTAAGTTTTTCGTAGTCGTTTACCAAATAGCGCTTAAAAATACTACATCGATTAAAGAGTCTATTACTGAATAGGGTTAGCATAATTTCCACAGGGAATCCATGCACTTACTTGCTTTATCAAGATTTAGGTACTTTACTGTAAAAAATCTTATAATATTTCGAACTCTTCATGCTTATCACTCGATTTTGATTACTTCGATTTCTTCAGGCTAATCATTCGATTTCGAATGCAGTTTAATTCTCAGCACTATAACAGTCACTAAGACCGAAGTTGAAACGAAACTTGGTCATAAAGCATGACGTGTGGTCAACCGCATGTCATTATGCTTGTTCTCAAGGTGACGTCAGACGTGGCATGGACCCCCGGGCGGCATTTAAGGAGCGTTTGGACCAAACGATCGAATGCTCATTCTATCCCCACTCCATCCAATTTTGTTTGTATGAACAGAGAGAGACAAAGCATACTTTAGTCGTTCGACCGTTTGTTTGAGAAAAGATTCTGTTCTGAAGAGTTTTTCGCACGCTTGATATAGACGACACACGAGTGGGTAATCTTGCTAGATTCCTAGAGGATCCTCGTAGCGCTCTTTCTAAAGACACCTTGACGTATGCGCAATGACCAGTTATCTTAGTCTTATAAAAACATCTTTATAGCGTGTGTTACAAATCCAGTTCCATTCTTGCTCGTTGGTATTTATCATCATCATTATCAGCCGTAGGATGTCCACTGCTGAACACAAGCCTCTCCCATATATTTGACCTGTTACAAGCAGCCTGTATCCCCTGCGACCTTTGTAAGGTTATGTGTCCCTCTTGCCGGTAGACGCTCTACGCTACGCTTTTGATGAAATGGTCTCCAATCTAGAACCGTTCTGTCCCAACGACCATCAGTTCTCTTCGCGCAATCTCCACCGCCACTTGAGCTAACTGATCCGCAGGGCTATGTCGATGGTATTATTTTGCTGTAAATACTCAAATATATTTTTACATTGATTTAATAACGATATGTACAAGAAAATTTGGTTTAGTTCTCATACTTTTTGTTCGTTAGGTTTAAACCCACTGCTACATACCACGTTACGTGGACTTGACAACCTGACCTATTTCCTTGCAAACACGTTGCATCTTCAACACTAACGACCTAACGCTCATTATTTAGTGAGAGCACTAAATAAACTTTATGAAGCCAGTTTATTAAATAAATATAAAAAAAATCTAGAAAGAAAATGCCTGCTGTTGGTATTTGCCGTCGTCTTAGTTTCGCTATTAACTTTTATTAACTTAAATATTAAGAAATATAAGTAGAGCAAGATAGTTTTTGTATTGTTCAAGTTATTTTACAGGTGGGGTGTCAATGCGTTATCAGCAAGTGTCAAGAGATGGCGGTAGGTATGTTTCAGAATATTTTTAGGGTTCCGTACTACTAAAAGAAAAAGGAACCATTATAGGATCACTTTACTAACGAACCCAGCCCCAAACTAAACGTGAGCTGATAGACATACTTCCCAATTCTTGCTAAGGTGAATAAAATTTTTATTTCTGCTAATTTTGTTAACGATAAAAACTTGCCGTGCATCAATTTCCTCTCGAGAAGCTTGTTGTAAACCATGTAAAATTACCTATTATTATAAGTGTAAAGTGAATGTTGCTTTATTTAATTTCCTAGTTCGTGTTTCTTATCGTTCGTGTTGGCTAAAAAATGTGTACCACTAAGCTATACCTACCAGCTTTAAATTAAATGAATATCTATTTTAGTACTTATGTCAATAATGCAAGGTCTACAATTAGGTTACAAGTTTTGAGGCTGACTGTGAAATTTAGATTAGCAGTTTCTTATTCGATAAACCGTTTGTGTGTACATTCGATGGGGCTAACTTAACATGGTTTTTATTATAATGAGGTAAATGAGAAAGTATGAAAAAAAATACGCATTAACATAAATAATTGGATAGCATTATAATATTTATGATATATTTACTGCTGTTCATATGGTCATCATATCATCTTTAATTAAGTCAAATTTTTGTCTGTTAATTACCTATATTTACAAAATTATTCGATACACAACAACTGCTTAAGAATACGATCTATAATTCTTAATTACATTTAGGGATTTCTCAAAAAGAATCTAAAGTTCAACAAAAAATGTTAAGTAAGCCGCACAGAGTGAGGTTAGAAAATAATTTCGTGAGTAGGCGGACATAAAATGTTGCATGCGATTCATATCAAAATGCAACACATGTACAGTGAGGGTTCATTATTTTAAATAATAATATTTTGTGGTGAACAGATTGAAATGCAGATACTAATAACTAGGGCGAACTCAACAAAGCACTGGAATATTTTACTGAAATATTTTAATAAACCAGGCACAAATAAAAAACTGTCGTGAATTTTTGGAGTGATTGAGTGATGTGTAGTTGAGAAGCTAGAGGCTTACATTATTAATAAATACAATAATACACAAAAAAGGCTTCGGTGCAAAGAAAAGTTAGAGATAGTCCCAACGGCATCCTGAAAATAGTAGCAGAGAACCATTATATTCCCTCAAACAGTTTGTCCGAAAAATGCACATTTACTAACACCAATAATATGGATTATTACTGGTACAAAACAAATGAAACATATTAAGAAGTTAACGAAGTACTGGTATTGTACTACAATTAACTAACATAGATCCTAACAGCGCAGTTTCCCTATACCGATCCCACACGAATGATTATCTCCAAATTAGAACAATATTTCACGGCAACTTGAACTGAAGCACTAAACACGTTCAGTCAGTTTAATTACAGCAAACTTATTAGAAACAATTTGCGATAGAGCACCTTTAGGAAACACGCTCAGCCAACATTTGGAACTAGTTAGAGGCATACAAGCAAGGGAAATTATATTTGTATGCCCGAGTAACGTAATTTTGGCAGTAGAAACTGTGTTGCAGTGAACCCTGTGAAGTATTTTACAGGTGTATGCAGAATGGATCGTGGAAACCATGACTGCTGAACATTTACTTATTTTTATTTTTGCGATTGCAAGCAATGATTTTAAAGAGACATAGTAAAACTTCGCTTTACCATTTATCCTTTGTAAATCCGGCCACTAATTAACATTCCTAATAACATGCTTTAAGTCCGCTAATTGTGCTTTTCGGTCCATATAGTTTAAATAGTTAAATAAAATTATTTGTCCTATTTACTCGTTCTTAATCTTACCTACTCAGCTTAGGTATATCCATACTAATATTATGAATGCGAAAGGGTGACTGTCTGACTGTTTGGTACTTTTTATGCTTAGACACCTGAACCGATTTGGCATACAGATATAAAGAGATAGGAGTTTGATAGCCTTTTGGATCTGACAGAGTAATTTCAACCATTCTTGTGTAAAAACTAAGATGTGTAAAGTAAAAAACAACCTATGGTAATTTCAAAACCATTTAGAGATTGTATGCACATAATGACTATACAGTTACTTATACCACCAAAAATTTTAAGATTTTATTTTTACGAAAATACGGAATATATTTTATCCTTCATATGCCCTCTAAACGCACCGAAAACCGACATATGAAGCATATGCTATTTGCATGTGTGAGAATTTCCAATCGAGAAAAAAGTTTGCTTCCAAAGAAAATCCTGTTAATATCGTATAAAGTCGTCATAGTCATGGACGTCACAAGATTAAATTTTCAATAATTAATTACAAAATTACTTCTGAATAGACAGTCAAAATACTCAAATTACTTTCTTAATTTAGTCTTTACTTCAAGTAAAAAATATAAAACATATACCTTAAAATTTACTTTACATACCGAATTGTATCAACAAAGATGTAATTTACTAGTGTTGTACATACACTTCTTCTTCTTCTTCTTCTTCTTCAACCCGTTGCCACCCAATGCTGAGTGTAGGTCTCCTCCAAAGATTTCCACCTCTGACGGTCAAGGGCTTGTCTCCTCCAGTTCAACCCAGAAACTTTGACGATGTCGTCTGTCCATCTTGCCGGCTGTCGTCCCACGTTTCGTCGGTCGCCACTCCAGCACCTTCCTTCCCCACCTGCCATCCGTTCTTCGGCATATGTGACCCGCCCACTTCCATTTTCTACCCGCTATCACTTTGGCTATGTCGGTTAACCTGGTCCTTCTGCGTATTTCGGTATTTCTTACCCTATCGCAAAGGGAAATTCCCAACATAGCCCGCTCCATGGCTCTCTGGGCGACTTGTAAGCGGTGGATTGTTTGTTGAGTCAGCGTCCATGCCTCAGCGCCGCATGTCATCACAGGGAGTACACATTGCTCGAACATGCGACGTTTTAGGTTCACAGGCACCTTCTTGGATTTGAGTACGTCGGATAATTTACCAAAAGCACCCCAGCCGAGTTGAATACGACGCTTTATTTCACTCTCTTGTCCGTTAACTTCTAAGCTCAAGGTCTGCCCTAGGTAAACGTACTCCTTCACTTTCTCAATCAGATTACCCTGGATGGTTATGTGAGTAATGTCGTCGTCGCAGCACATGATCTTGGTTTTCGAGGCATTCATTTTAAGACCGACACTAAGCGATGCCTCATAGAGTTCCTGAACCATGGACTGTAGTTCGCCTACACTCTTTGCGAAAACGATGATGTCATCGGCAAAGCGCAGATGGGTTAGATTTTCGCCGTTGATGTTAATGCCTCTTTGGGTCCAGTCGAGAAGCTTAAATACGTCCTCCAAACAAGCTGTAAAAAGTTTGGGTGATATTGTGTCTCTCTGCCTTACTCCTCTCTGTACGCGCACTTGGTCTGTAAGCTCATGAAGTTTCACCTGTAAAGTAGCTGAGCGGTATATTTTTCTGATGGCTTCTACATATCTCGTGTCCACCTGGCATCGTTGTAAAGAGTGGATTACGGCCCAGTGTTCTACCGCATCGAACGCCTTTTCATAGTCCACGAAGGCTACTACTAAGGGTTGATTATATTCGTTGCACTTCTCTATGACTTGGCGTACTGTAAATATGTGATTCATCGTGGAGAATCCACTCCTTAATCCAGCCTGTTCCACTGGTTGGGCCGAATCTACATACACTAGTAACCACAAATCATGATAGACGGCGCGCGACCGCATTCGCTGCCCCGGGCAGCGGGCGCGTGATGTCAATGTTCATTGTTTTAGTCCAAACATGTGGACATGTTTATGAAGTAGTGCATTATGAGATGTTATCTTTTCTTGTGGGATGTAAATATCTTTGATATCTTATTGTAATTTTATTAAGAACTGACACAACGACTTAAGCCTTAAAATAAGCCATCAAAAATAATATTTGACGTGCCTTACCGTGCCCTTCTAAGCACTAAACACGTATTTTTTTCTCATTGGACAAAACCAGCAAATGGAATTTATTGGATTACAATTATTTATACTTCGCTAATTTTATTGTTATAATATATTTAGAGGTAGTAAATCGAAAACAAATGGTGTGTCTTGAACTAATTAATGTGACTTATGAAGGCAGAGTTAATTGTACAGTTTGACAAATTCGATAATTATGTTGAGAGCATCATATACAATATGGTATCGATTATAAAGGGTCACTTGAAAACTTAACATCACTAACCTAGTGATATGGTTATTAACAATTGATTAAACACAGCTGTTAAAATAAATCACTCGACCAATATTGCTGGACTACGAGTGATGCGCCGCGACCGCAATAAAGCCTGTCCGACGCAGCATCGGGACAATTTCAACTGACACAACACACTTATCTAGTTATATACTATCTACAAGTATCTATCTTATACCTTTAAACTAGCAAGTCTTGTTAATTTATTTATTTATATATATATGTAGTGATCTTGGAAACGGCTCTAACGATTTCGCTGAGTATGTTGGGGTTTTTGGGGGTAAAAAATCGATTCGAGCGATTGTTCGACGCAGAATATAGTAGCTAATTTCGTCCTAATAAGCATGAGCGTCGTGGTGGAGTGCATAAGAATAAAGAAATGTAAAAAACGTGGGTTCGAATCTCGCTCGATGATGAAAAATTGTTTTCCTTTTGTTTTAAATAAGACTTACGAATTATTAAGCTTTTTTACTAAGTAGTAGTCGCCCAGGTACTTGGTATAGTACTAAGTTAAAAATTAAAAGATAAATAAGGCGCGATGGCTGAGGGTAGGAATCGATACTACAAGTCTGTAAAGGTCCTGAAACTTCTAGAGTCCCGAAACTCTCTTAGTGGACTTTGTAAAAAAAACTCAAGTAAGTACTTGGACTTTTTTTTAAATAAAATTGAAGAATGTTTAGGTACTTCTTCGCCGATTTAGGAAGCAATGTAGTAACGTGTAGGTACACGTGAGCAAGGAAACCAGCGCACTCTTTGGTGTCAGCTAGTGTGTGAAATATTGTAGGTAACAACAAACAAAGAATTTCGTATGTAGAAAAGTTTATTTAAAAAAAACCGGCCAAGTGCGAGTCGGACTCGAGCACGAAGGGCTTCGTACTATTAACTTACAACATTAGACCGTATAGGCAAAAAAAGTATATATTTTTATTTTATTTATAATAAGTAATTTAAATTTTTCGTATTTTTAAAAATGAGATCTATATGTGAAGTATCCTCGAATCAAGTTACATGCAAATCAGTCCATAAACGTAGAAGATATTCTGCTGTGACAGACTAGGACGGACTGAACGATCTTATAAGGGTTCCTCGGACCTCGGAGGGTCGGACTACGGAACCCTAAAAAGACTTGACCTGATTTAAGATGCCCATGGTGTAACCCTTTCCAAAAAAAATGATCCTATGTATATACAACTTTCTTCGTCATCTTTGCACTCAAACTTAGCGATTATTTCTTTCACCCACTCCTAACCCATTTCATCATGACGGTATCATTAGTTTCTTTACATTCGTAAAATCATCAAGGATCTGCTGCTACAAATCATATTTAAGCGTCTCTTTGTTGAAGGATATAAACCTAATATTAGTAGTAAAAAAAGTTTGCCTATATATCCCACTGCTGGGCAAAGGCCTCACCTCAACTATGAGGAGGTACGACCCATATTCCATTTTAGTAGTATTGGTGTTTTATACCATATACGTCTTCCAAAATAAATTGTCTGAAATGAAATCTAAAGGTATACATACAACGAAGTGTAGCTAGTTACTCGTAGTTATATGATGATATTAACTATTAATGTGTGGGAAATAGTGTCACTAATAAAATGGTAGATTTTTATCTCTTCACTAGTTTTATCAGACAATGTTGGTACTAAATTGACTTTTAATTAAGGTTGATTACAAATTCTCTTAGTTGGCCGGTCTCCAATAATAGCACTGCTCCAGAATACGCTTTGAATAAGCAATTACATTAATTGATATTCGTACCTAGTTTTCTCCATTCAGATATATTACCGAGTAGATATTAGACCAAGCATCTCCCACGCGTTAGTTGAACGGAAATTACTTATTAGCCAATAGGTACGTTTGGTTGGGTAAACATCTTCCTCCGTATCTCTGGAGATACGTTTGTTCATGTGTATGTGTGTCACTACCAAGTTACGTTATAAATTCTTGGGAATAGGCTCTTGAGGGCTTATTGAGAATTATTAGGTCATTCAAATTTTGACGAACTCTGATATGATCTATACACGTACGTATGACGTAGGTGTGTTAGTCGGATGTAACTTCCGCGGTACATTTAATATTAGTATTGAGTGTTAGCTGTTAATAGGCGATAATAGAACCGGATATTCCTTTGGTATATTAGAAACGATATAACGTAAATTTAATTACAACCCTGTAGAAACAGTTTTTAACCTCCGACGTAAAAGAGGGGTGTTATAAGTTTAACCGCAATGAGTGTCTGTCTGTCCGGTGTTCCAATTTGGACGCGTTTTTTTTAATTTAAAACCAGACTTTTTACTAATTTTTATAATAGTTTTATATTTCATCATTGTATTTAAATTTGAACAACATTCAAAATGCCGCATAAAATATACTTTCAACCAAAGCAGTCCTGAATTACCTGTTTTCCCTAGGGACGAACTGGCACTTAAAATACTTATTTACTGAAACTAACTACTTAATAATAATATGCCGAAACACTCGTATTTTTGAGACACAACCCAACGCCAGGTGAGTCCATTAAGAATATGAAATGAACGCGCGGTGAATGCGAAACTTGTGGAATGGAGCCGAAGCCTGAGGGCGAGGTCCCATTCTGACATCCATATTTTTATCTAAGATAGATAGATATTCTTTATTGCATCAAGAAAACACATCACAGCCATAACACACAATTTAGAACATATATAAATCATACTTACATTTATAAAACATATATTATATCACATTACAATTTATGCATGTAATAAAACTAAGCAGATAAATTAATGATACATAGTCTGTAATATTCATTCTCCCGTGCTCAATCTGGTTTTGACCTTGTCTCGCTTTGGCTTCGTGACAATTCGCTCACACTGAATACCCAAAAAACTCATTACATTACCTTCTCCATCTACCAGATTCCCCCAGCGGACCTGGACGGCCTCAGCATTAAAGCTCACACGCAAACCCAGTGTCACTCATCCTCTTGCCTTTGTCCCGCTCTGTCTACAATAGATTCACTGAAGTATCTCGGTATCATGATCGACTCAAAACTCTCTTTCCAACCTCATATCGAGCTTACTGCGGGCAGACTTCGCAAGCTTGTTTGTTTTCCGGAGCCTCAGGCGGGTGGCTGATGCTGTTGTAGTGAAAAGAGTCTATAAAGCCCTCTGTCAGTCTCTTCTGATTTACTGTGTTTCGTCTTGGGGAGGCTCCAGCAAAACCACATTAATCAAACTAGAAAGAGCCCAAAGAGCTGTCCTCAAGGTTTGTAAGTACAAACCTTGAGGACAGCAGGGATAAGGCAGTGGTTTAAAAGTTTAAACCACTGCTTTATCCCACCTTTGACCTATATCAATTTTGCCAAGTCCTGACCGTTCGTCAACTTTTCATCTTGTCTGTCATTTTAAAGCAACACAATATAACCGTTTATAGCGAAAGCAAAGCAAATAAGAGAAATCGATTAGTGGTAAACGCCTCATCCTTCAACATCTTCTTTTCACATCGTTTTTTTCTGTTTCTTGGGCCCCTGTCTCTATAACTATTAAAAAATATTAAAAATCTATGCTTTACCTAAATTTCACTGTAAATCCAAAGTATCGACCTATCTACAAAGCTTGAATTTCTCCGACACCGAAAATCTTCTTGTCCCTCCGAGGTGATCCGCATATACTCATACACACACACACTTACTCACGGACATACAAACACACACACTCACACATAAACCACACACACAGACACACACCACACACTCTGACAAATATCCAACTGTATACGTGCTCTTTTGTTCCCTTGCTATTTTGCTGTTTTATTTCTATTTTCCTTATTGTGCCCCGAGTAACACTGGAAGGGGAGAGTGCTGGTGCTCTGTAGCACTTACAGGTTTTTACCTAGTACAGACGCCAGTCGCTCCTAATCTAAAACTGTCACCTGTACTATGTTTCTCATCCTGTACCTTAGATTGTGGAGCGAAAAAATAAAGAATCTTTATTAATAATAGCACCCGCGACAGCGCAGTGCCAAGTGAAATGTTTTTTAACAACACTGATTGTATACCGCAATCCCGTGTGCGTGAGCAAATTCACACGACTCGAAACGCCCGAGATTCGAAAATGCGGCCATTGTCTCACATAGTAGGCCCTCTGTCTTATTGCCTTCTTTTAGTCCTGAGCCGAGTATTCCCCGTTTTTGTATTATAATGGCACCGCTACATCATAAGTGGATCACGTAACGACCTACAGCTCGTGAAATTACCAAGTTCTGAAGTACAGTGACGAGAAGAAAGGAGTAGCAAGTTACGTAACATGACAGAAAAGATAAATTATTGTTTTAAAGTGATAAGCATTCACTTTGCAATCTAAATTTATAATTGCACTTGAAAAAATGACCGCCAGAGGCGGGAATCGAACCCGCGTTCCTCGCATGCCGGGCGATTGCCTAACCTCTCGGCCACCCTGGCGTTGGCAGAGCCTGTCGAAATTTTCAAGTGCTTCTTAACGCTGTAATGCCGCGTTGCTTTCATCAATGTTATTGGGATTACACCCTCAACACTCGAAAGAAATACTATTGCAAGTATTTAACAATCGAAAGATGAAGCTTGCAAATACGATAAATTATTGTTTTTAAGTGATAAGCATTCACTTTGCAATCTAAATATATAATTGCACTTGAAAAAATGACCGCCAGAGGCGGGAATCGAATTTTTTTCAAGTGCAATTATATATTATGAAAGAAAAGTGTAGGAATTTTCACTTTTCAAGTTTGAATTTGTATTATTATTTATTCTGTAAAGTAAATATGACGCCATAGATCCTTGCGTTGGATTATCACTGCTAGCGAGTCCCTACGAAGTACGCTCGAACGGCTTTTAAAAACGTGAACCCTTTAAAAGATGACCTTACTCCTTTGAAAATGGAAGTCCATTGTAAAAATGGATACTAACATTTGCAGTTGACTGTACAATATGTAATAAAAAGTAGCAGATAAATTGATATGGAGTATTTATAAGGGGTTATTAGGTGGCGGTCATGTTCGGTTTTAGTCATGTTCTAAAATTGGTCATGTTCTTGTTTAGTCATAGATTTTGATTGTATGAAGTAAGAGCCGTAGTCATTCAGTCACTATTTAGAGGTATATTTGTGACAGACAAAGACTTCTGATGTGTATATAGTAGGTATTATTTTAAATGATTTTTATAATTTCCATGTGTATTCACGTGACTAGTATCTGCTCATGTGACCTAGTATTTGGGCGACTATTAGTCAGTATTTATAATGAAGAAACAAATAAATACATTAGGCTGTCTTTACTTATTTCTATTTTGTTAGAGTTTGAAACAATGCTAAAAGATTGCGTGATTCGTTCGGGTAAGGCTTGCACTTAATTTGGACTTGCCTTTGGATGCTTGTATACGTCAGGGCTTGCCAACATTGTTAGTTAAATCATGTTGTCAAAAAACATCATCATCATTATGTCATCCAGGCCGTATCCAGCAACAAGTTTGCATTCAGACAGGTTTCGAGGTTTTGAGGCGAGCAAGTAAAAATAGGTACTACCTACTCCAAAAGTTAGGTTACATACATACTACTGTAATGAGATGCTTGTGGTATTTCTAGCAGTAGATCTTTGATAGTTTTGCTGAAGTATAGCAACCATCGAGCACGTAACTTGAGGCGAAGAAAGGGTAATTTTTCTCCGAAACTTTTCGGAAAGTGTCAATTTAAGCGAATACTCTTTAAACAAAATTATGAATTAGGAGTTATTTTGGTTTTGATCATAAATAACAATCTTTTTCAACACATTTAAATGAAAATGTAAAAAGAAATAAGTGAATTTTGACAAAATGGATTGGGGCACGGAATAAGTACTAGTACTCCGGTTGGGGTGGGGAAAAAACGAAAGCAGTGCCAAGGGATTTTGACGGAATTTTTCTTAAACAAAATTAATGACATTTCGTCTCTATATGTTATGTGCTCGGTGATAGTAACTCATGATGCCGTAAAGATGGAGTGGGTTAGGACTTAATGAAACAGAAAGTTTGCGTGCAATCCGACAACGAAAGCTTTAAACACTTTTTGGGAAGGGGGTGACACCATGAACTTAATAACTTAAGTCAGTTCAAGTCTGCAATAAACATTTCTACATACAACGTTCGTAGAATATCCATCGGATTTACTTCTTCGAAAGCCAAGCGGTGCCGCGTGACCGGTCTGAAATTTCCTTACACGAAGGCTCTTCGCAAGTTGACAGGGGGAGGGGATTTCCGCTTCCGTTCACAAATATCGTGCCGTTAAATTAAAGTTTCGGGCTTCACAGTTTTAACTTGTTAGCAAGTTATTTACTTTCACGTCGCGCCTGACTTATTAAAGTGAGTCTGCTGTCTAGGGCTTGACAAGTGTTGTTTTCAGTACTACCAATTCTTGTTGTAGCTCTCATAACACAGTTTATTATAGAAAAACGTACAGGTGATTGCCATTATTTAAATAGAATAGACTAAAGAGTTTCAACACAAGAATCTGAACGAAAATATTAAGATAAAGGATTTGCCACAGTAGATGCGTTTTGCGGTCTGCGGTCAGGTCGAATTGAACGCGAACCGCATAATGTATGAACAACATTGTCGCTGACTTTTAACAATGTTGTCAATGACTTTGTAGTCAGTACCCTTTCCTAGGCTTTAGGTATCGTGTTTAGAGCCCATTTATAAAATAAAAAAGGTAGGTCAATAACTGTGGTCTCGTTGCCAACATAACATATTTTTCTAAAGATTTAATTTAATTGAAGACTCTGAGTGCGGCAGTAAGAGCTGAAAGTAATTTAAAAACGGATCCAATAGTTGGGTTAATACATGATGCATTTTTAATTAGACGAAAAAATCGAAACGCTATCAAAAATAAAGGTACTAGCGAAAAGTTATCGACTATGGTTCAGTTTCTTAAATAATCTCTCAATTTACCAACCATTGTGTATAGCTTAACTGACTTATTGCGACTGAGTTCTCTCATTTACATGCGGAAAGCACATTTCACAACCACAGACAAAACTAATTGCTGTTATAAGTAACACTAGGTTCATTATGTTCCCCATAACGGTTGCGCCCACACAGTTCTTAGCTACTAATATTAGTTCATCGTGTAATTATTTCGCGTGGGATAGCTTAGTAGGGCGGTGATCAGTCAAGTCAATAGTTTTGTATGAAGAACAGATGGTATTTGTTTGATTACTCAATTATTTAAATCAGCAGGCTTGCTTTCACACTAGAATTATTAGTCATAGATTTCATTAAAGCAATAGTTTCAAACTTTTAATTGTCAATATTTATATGTTCTCATGATAAGCTATCTTTGGTCACCTGATAAGGTATTGCAATAAAAAAAGAGTTTTTTTAAATAAATATTGGACAACATCACATAAAATGCTCTGATCCCAAAGACCTTATTTAATCAAAAGTAATATGTGTATATTTCATATTGACCCGACCGGGGATCGAACCCGGGACCTCAGAGATGGCGACACCTTGAGTGTGCTACTAGCCACTCGGCTACGGAGTCGTCAAAGTTATTAAGCTTCTGCAGTTGTTATCATTATTCCATGCCATACCCATAATCTCCATGAGCGGCCAGTTACCTATAATTGGCCTGTTGCTGTAACTAGTTCCCCGAGCGCCATATAAAGATTATGTGCAATCACTACCGAAATACCCAAAAATAAATTTATTTAAAACCTTTAAGATATTTGGTTGTATTAAGTAGATACCTCTTGTTTTGGGAAACTAAATTACTAATTTTCACCGTATTCTGTTCAGATGTTCCTTAAAATTTAAAACACAAGTGTGACTTCAATACTTATTTTAATTTGCAATTTTTTTCTTGGATTGCTTTCTAGGTACAGCTTGATGTTTTATTTTTAATTAATTCCTCCTTTATGCGGCGTTTGTCATCATCAGGGAAGTGAAATTACCTCCGCTTTCCTCCATGATGTAGTGATGTAACTAGTATTTCGATTTGATAAGATTACTCTATAATGTCGATAATCGAATCAATTAAAGAGTAACCCATACATGTAAATACTTCATTGCGAGAAAAATAAGGGCTTCTGGTCTTATGACAACTAATTAATGATTATTCATAATGCATTTCGTAGTAAGTAAGTATTAAGTACCTTTCTTTAAGTTCACATTTATTTACAGAAAATTTTCTTTAGTTAAGTCACTTGTATAATATGCCAGATAGTTATCATACGCTAAACAAAAATAAGATCCGTCTCTTTTTGATTGTCATGGGTCCCCACACAATGTTTTATCGATATAACTTTATCCACTCGCTTCATTCTCGATCAAGACAAGTCTTAACATCGTGCCAGTAGCCCCTCAGCACAGCACGAGAGCGTCTGTTTTGCTAAATCCATGGTAAAATTTTACAACATGGAGCAGTTAATTAAGGTTCAGAGCAGAGTCGGTGCCCCGGGCGAGATGGGAAATAGCTAATTATGAAGTTACGTACTGCTGCCACTACTGATGTGCTTAAGTTGGTAAAGATCAGCGTATGCGAGTACGAGTAGGTACTGTTGGGGTAAAATAGCCCCTTACCACTTTGCAGAAAGATTCGTTTGGCAAACCTCAGACGATTACAAAATTCGAACCACCGGTCATATACTTAAAAATTGATGTCAGTGTAAGTGCGAGCGCGTTTGAATTTACTTACTTTACTTTATTTCACCCTGTCAATATTTTTCTCGCGGTAAAATTATGACACCTACACACAAAATGCATAGACCAACCGCCCTTAAAGTATTTTAGAAATAAGGCCTAAGTAAGTGAGTTAATATATTGTTTGTCAACTTTTCTGCCAAGTAGCTAAGCTAATCTATAGAGCGAAATGCCCCCATTTTATTTTCGACCTTTTCTAATCAAAGATATTATCGATATTATCTTAATAAAGTTACTTCAAGTTACTTTTACTTTGTCTATTAGATAATACATTATTCAATCGAGGTTTTTGATATTCTAACAAAAGCACAAATAATATTTTCAGCAAAAGTGGTCCACATCAACGCCTGATTCTCATAACTTAGGTCATAACTTAAATGTCTGGCTGCGCAAAGCTACATAAAATTAAAATGTGGGTCTAGTTCATATGACTCTTTTTAGAAAAATGTTCAAAGTATTGGCTATAATTATAACAGCTTTTAATTTTGCATCAATTTGAAGTCAACTGGTTGGGACGGAGTAACTGTTTGCATTAAGTTGATTAAAACCCAGCTTTTTATACAAACTGTCAATAAGATGTAATGTTTTTGCGATACTACACTTACGGAATCAATTGGTCCATGCATTGATTTATTATATATTTATTATATTTTATTATATGTATAATAACTGAATGAGATTTATTATATATATAATAAATCAATGGGTCCATGTGATAAAGAAGTACAGAATGGTTACTATTCGCCTAAAAATATACATAGCGTGAGTACTCGTAGAATAGGTACTATAGTTGGTTCATATCACATACGGAGCGAAAATTAAAATCGAATTTAACGGAATTTTGGCAGATTGGTCGAAACAGCGGTTTTCTTGGCTCTATTCGCTGTTAGTATCTCTTGTGGCATTGTAATTTGCTTGATACTTAGTTAACTAATTAACGGAATCCATTAATATAGTATGCATTACTCCTGAATACCTACTTATGCATGGGTAGTTTGTCTTAGGATATTTATAGAACCACAGTCACCAGGCAGTAACTTATATTTAAAATCTAGTATTAAGTCTGGAGATCACCAATATATGTTTAATTTTTAATCAGACGGTTTAGCATGATTTGACATATTTAGTATGGGAATTCTGTCAACTTAACCGCCAATTTAACTTTACCGGCTGTTTAAAACTTGATGAACTCGGGCCTAAGTATTTGGATAGGTACAGCCTTTAGCGAAACTGTATTTTTTAGTCCGTATTATAAAAATGTGACTAGCCGGGTAAATGAAATCACAACAGCCGGGCTCCCGCTCCACTGATTATCATATAGAGTGACATTACCCGTCTTTGAAAGAGGCTCCTTCGTTACACGTTGCTCTGATGCTGCCTACTGCTCTATTACAGAATGTAATTACTCGAGAGCGCTGGGATTTATGCCTATTAGTGCAATGTTGCTTGAAGTAAGTTTACATTTTGCATTTTATACACATGACCGCAGATATTGACAAACTTATAGGCAGTGGCGGCGGGTTTGTATTTTTGGCCGTTTAGTAGTAGTAGTAGTATGCCAGGCCAAAAAGGCCAGGCCCAGGCCTAGAAGTGTATCGTCAACGGGTGGAGGCAAAAGCGCGGTGAATGTTTAACCCTAGATGAAGTAGAGCGCATTCACGAGTTAGCACAGCTAGATACTGTTTAGCGATGGCAAAAAAGGCTAGAACTTCCAACGTATGGAATATGGATACTGGAGGCTCTCTAGCCTTGTCTCCCGGACTGGGTAAATCGACAACATGGGCATCTTACATTTAGCCTTGTGCAGGTACTGACCGGGCACGGGTGCTTTGGTCGCTACCTGTACAAGGTGGCTAGGAGAGAGCCCACTCCGGTGTGCCATCACTGTGATGCTGAGGAAGATACGGCTAAACACACGCTCTCAGAGTGCGTGGCATGGGATGTACAGCGGCAATGTCTAATGGCGGTGGTAGGCAGAGACCTTTCACTGTCGGGCATAATCGCCGCAATGCTTTGCAGTGAAACAGCGTAGGAAGCAGTTGCATCTTTCTGTGAAGAAGTAATGGAACAGAAAGAGGCAGCGGAACGGGTCAGAGAAGAGAATGCTCAAGCCGACCCTCTCCGGCGTAGGCGTGTAGGAGTCCGACGACCGCGATACGATCGCAACCTGGCTCCCTGTGGACACAGCGGTGGTGCGGGTGGGGATTCCCACCCATTGCCTAGCACGAGTCCACCTGACGTGGGGGATGCCTCAAGATTCCAGAGGCATCCCCTCTCATCCCTGGGCGTAGGGGCTACACCGGTTGGTGCGGATCACCGCTGGGGCGATGGAGCGCATACGATAAGCGATCCTCCATCGTCCTGCTACTAGCGGTCTGAGGGAATTCGCGGAGGTTTTAGTGGGTATACTTGACAGGTCTGCAGCGGTTTCGTTGCAACCCGTCAAGGGAGTCCCACATAACCCGCTGCCATCCCCAGGGCAGTAGGTATACGTAAAGCATTTCCTCCGCGTAAAAAAAGGCCCAGGCCTAGAAATAAGTACCACTCCTTTCTCAGCACCCATCATACACTACAGAATAAGGCCGCGCTAAGCCCGGACCTTTTTTAAAACATAAGTCCAAATGTCCATTATATTTTTATAACTTAAGCAATTATAGTTTATTAAGTTTTTACAAATTATATATAGTTATATTAAAATAATTTTGCTTGAAATTTCCGCTAAGCTTATTTTATTTTATTTTTCCCATCTAATAATGGATTTCCGCAAAGTAACGCCTGATTCCATTAATACAGAAGTTTGCCAACGACTAGGTATTTACCTACTAAAGGTTTTCCGTTGCAATGAAACGGATAGTTGAATACCCCGTCTCATAAAGAGATTGAAATTATTTTAATTCATAATATTGTCACCAAGTATAAATATTGATTAATCATATGAATCAACTTGTTCCAGCCGGTATTTGTGAAAGTGTATTTATGAAATATTCCATCACAGAGATGATGCCAATAATTTAAATCAGTTCTCCCATTGTAAATGAGTTGTAAATGTAAACATTTCAAATTAACGTATGGGCCCTTGTCTGAACAGTCAGACTAATTTCAGTCAGATTAATTTTAACGTACAGACTTAAAATTAATCTGACAGTTAAAATTAATTGCGCGTAGGAAGGGGGACCATGATGCCTGAATATTGTGAACATTTTACATTTAATAGTAAAATTTTATCACTGCCCTTTTAATTTCACTAGCATTAAATAGTCATAGTCTAATTTGTAAAAAATGATTTAAAATCGTAGATTTCTAAGTGCAGGAGAAAGCCTGGGTATTTTTATAATTATTTTATAATTTAAGCAATTTTTTTTGTGTACTTTTGCACTTTTTTATCATTATGTTAAAATTTACTACCTTTTCATCATTACGTTAAAGCTTAGTAAAATGTGGTAAAAGCTTCTGGCTTACTTACGTCGTAAATATTGCTATAATGGGGCGGGGCTAACTGCCACAATTCCTAACCCTTAATACTAGGTAGTTTAAATAACAACCATTGTTTTAGTATTAAGCTTTGAACGAAATAAAAATATTTATCTTATCTTTCAAATTATTTATTAATATCCTGGCAGATTCCGAATGGCAACCCTAAATACGAGTTGCAGTACAAATCGCGCGCCTCAGGCAAACGTGGAAATAGCTAATTACGTCAGTTACGAATTATGCGCGTACGCCGTGGTACACCGATTTGTGAGCTCTATGTAGCGGAGAGGATTAATAATTTGATAGCTTTACCATTGCTTTTGTTGATCGATCTTTAAAATTAATTTGACACTTATAATTCATTGAACGTCTTTTGAACCCACGAGCCTTTACACTCCGGGCGAATGCTCTTGCTACTAAGCTTTAATTTATTAAAATCTTGCTAAAAATTGCTTAAATCATAAACTATCGATACATTGTTCCAATTTAAATAAAATAGAAAGTTTTTAGCATTCTTCAGAACTAAATATCACTATTGGAATAAGTAGTCATGTAAAGTAGAGATTTAAAAAAATCTAGAATAACTTTTAAATGTTTTCTAATCACCATCTAGATCTGAGTAATTGTCTTTCACTACTTAGATTCGCCCTTTTTGGTCCCATTTGTTTAAAAAAAGATTTTAATGGAGCTCTGATAAGGTAAACGATTTAAAAATCACCGTGTACGTAATGTAGTGCCTCTCTCGGTGTATAAAACAAGTAGAAAACTAACTGAACCTTCACTCCGAACTAGGTTTTAGAAGAGCTTTTGGCAAACCCGCAGTGCACAGCGTTTTCCCCGAGTATTTAGAAAGAGAGCTCCAATTTTCTATTTCGGGCGAAACTAAGTTTGAGTTGAGTGATTTCATTTTGCCAGCAGATTCTTTTCGGCGTAGTCGACAAAGCGGAAAATTGGTAAACAAACATGTATGTGTCTGAGGTCTTATTAAATAAAATGTGTTGAATATCTTTAACTGTAGCCGTCCCTTTTACTTTTATATAACTGACAGAGATGGCTTGAATCGAAAATACGGACGACAACTTACGAAGAACCGAGTACGTCTGATCCCGTGGGGATTATGTCTGAGAACATTCCTTTGCCCAAGCTAAGTTCTATCACGTCCTTTGGGCTCGTAAATCGACTTCAGAGATTAAGCTATCTTGTCAAACATGAGTTTTGGTGATGTTCAAATAAACATATACGTACGTTGAAGGTGGATGCTATTTACACAGGGCAAGCAATACTTAGTGCCAATCAGGGCAAACAATGATTTATCATCGATAGATATTACAGATGTGATGATGCTTCATTCAACACCATCCATCACTTGAAACATATAAAACCAATGATAGTGCATTAAAAAAGAGGTAGATATGTTATCTTCTACTGCACGGAGATTCTTTGATGATGACGAATTTGATGCGACGAGCACACGTACGTTTACATGTCAAATGTCATATTTGTACGAAATTTAAACAAATTGCTGATTTGAGGCTAGCTATTTCCGCGCGCTAATGACATGTCTACCTCTTTTTTTTAATACACTGTCATTGTATAAAACAAAAAATGTTTCAGTAAGAATAATCTGCGTACCATTAGACCAATTGAAAACAACCACTGAATCGTTAACACACCCTCAATGTAATCTTCCCAAACAATTCAAAATGTAGAAGCCAAATGAACCGTTAGTACCACACGGCACATGCTCAAACCGTTGAACTCAATGTTCCCAGTTAATAAGAGCGAACAGCCATAACAATACTAATTTTCTTTTAATAATGACTACACAAAGCCTTGGAAGACGTTTAAGTCGTTCCCGTAGTAACAGAATGACAGTTGCACTACATCTCAACGAAACGCAACTTTAAATTTGGGCCCGAATCCAAGCGAAAACCAACTTTATTTGGACGACATAACAGTTTAGTTGTACGAAAAAAAATCTGATTCTGTGTAATCCGAATGAAACGTTGACACTGAGCTCCCAGAGGCCACAGGAAGAAAATTGTGAGATCAAATTAGGTTCGCTTTAAAGTCTTCACAATAATAAGAATAGCTCGAAAATGAAATGTAAGATGGAAGATATTGTGGTTTCGCGAAAAGCCGACGTTTGTAACCGACTGTGATTTAAGTTGGCATTATTTAATGTGTGTTGTTACGCCAAATTAATAAATATATATATTTTTTATTTTAATATTCATAAATCGACTAGAGTAAAACAAAAAAATAAAATTACATACGTACCTACGTAGTAATTGGCAGTTCAAAAATGCATTGCTAATAATCCTCATAGCCGAATTTCGACTACAGCGGCCAATCTCGACAGAGATTAGCCAACTACGCGGGAGATATTATAGTGCACAAGTGTGTGAGCAATACACAGGTGCAATCTCTGTTCCTTCACGCTCATAAATCGGTGAGACGGCAGTCCGATATGACCGTAGAGAGATCAGGCGCAGGACCGAGGGCTTAACGTGTTTTCCGAGGAACCGGGATGTTGACGCCACCAATTTTCTGACTCCGAAGCTGTATCTAAGTTGTTTCAAGACAAAAAAACCTAACACTTTCGGCCCGACCTGGGACTCGAACCCGGGACCTCGTGGATAGTATCCAGCGTGCTGATCACTAGACACTAGACCAACGAGGCAGTCTATAACGCATAGCTAATAGAGAAGGCAAGATAACATTACTCTGGAAGATCCTTAAAGAACTTGAGATGAGCTAATACAAAATGACCAAGTGACGGTACAAGATGAATATACGAGTAGTTTTGTCGAGTAATAACACAAACCTTTCAAATACACAAGAATGAAACGTTTCATTTACATGCAGAAAATGGTACACATTATGTGAATGCATGTAAAATTACCATCCAAAACTGTGACTACCCATTAAAAATTCATAACGCATTTCAGAGGGAAAATAAAAATAAACGGAATCCATCTCGTTAGTTCGCTCGGAAGGAGGTAAAGCAAGCTTTTAATCTTTCTTCTTCTGACGTTGCGTTGCCATAAAAAGTGGAATGGAACGACCTCGTTTTAAAACTGAAGGTTCCGTATGTTTAAGCGAAAAATTATCTGGTTCAACTTATTTTGGCTTTATCTATTTTAAGGTAACCAAAGGCTAAGCCAAACGCTGCATGCCAATTTCATGTAGAAACATAACGTTTAAAATGAAAAACAACGTCAACGTTTTTAATGAAAAACAAAACCATTTACTTAAATGCCCGGTAAGGGTACTTGTAATACTATCGCAATAACAAAACAGCTCGGTTGAAGTATGGGACATAGTCAGTTCCAGACGGATATTTAAAATTATGCCTGAAATACTGGATGCTCCCGTGACACACGGGACGTCTGGCAACACAAGTGCATAACCCTAAATTAAACTTAAAATCACAGTATCATCACCAATCATTTTACTGAATCAAATGACGTCAGCTAGAATTCGTTCAAACTCTCCCAAAATTAAAGCCAATTGACAAAGCCTTCCGTTTTCCCGAAACTGGGAAAGAACACTAAAAGTCGGGTACATATTTAATGTGAAAGCAGACGAAACAGAACGGCAGTATTAATAGGAATTTAATAAACTCCTAACTGATAGATTGAGTCGAGGAAAGTATGAACAAAATCCATTAGTTGGGTCCCAGTGGAGACCGCTTCCCGTTTGGAAATCACGTTAAAAAGCAATACTTCTCGATGGCTAAAAATTGGAAGATCTTCTGTGACTTTGTCCCGCTAACTTGAGGCTTTTTGCGTTTGTTCCGTCTGAAGTGTTTTCTACTTTTCGTTTTTCCATTGACATGGTATTTCGTTGGATTTCCTCATTAACCAGTATTGTAAAAATTGGTAAACTATATTTACTTTTCGATAGTTTTGGAAAAAAATAAGATTAGGCTAAGATATCACAGTTCTGTTACCCGTTGGACAAGTAGAAAATTCCTTTTGGTTAGGTTAGGTTAAAAGCTTCACATAAATCGTAACTTTGATAAGGCCCTATTGCGCGTGTCTGGATTAGCTATTCCGGACTTTTTACGGCCTATTATCTGAGTTGAAAGCCTAATAGCACAAGTGGATAAGCCAATCAGGAAGGCCCACTTGCGCCAGTCGGGATTAGCTATTCCGGACTGGCGTAAGTGGGCTTTCAACTCAGAACAAGTAATGTAGGACTCGAACAAATCCAAATTAGCTAATTCGGACCCGATTCGGATTGCGCAGGCGCGCAAATACAAAATACGGTATGAAGATTGCTGCCTAACGTGATTGTATTTGACTTGAGATGATTGCATCAGTGTCATCGGTTGACAGCCTCACTTTTTTAATTAGAATGTTTTTGACAAAAGTAAACCTTGACTTTTGGAATTCGCAGATTTCTTCAGCACAAATCTACCTATAATACCTATGTTAAGTTAAACGGCTATAGACGGCTGTTTCAAAATGAATGGTGATTTTAGCTCAAATTTTACAGATATTTTAAGAGGGCTTTAGTTCGAACAAACTCTTGTTAACTCGTGCGGAATTTCATTGAAATTTGATCTAAATAGTCAAAGCATTTTTACATCGGCATAATTTTATGGCGAAAATTGTTTTTACGTAACATACAATTAAACGATTTCGGCTTTTTGTTAATAAGTATGTTATATTCTCTTCTTAGCTTATTTCTATTTCTTTCTTAAATGTTCCTATTTCTATTTCTTAGTTCTTTGCAAATATTATACGAGTTCAGACGATAAGAATTGGAGTTACTAAACTAATATTTTAGTTAATATTTTCTCAAAAAAGTGTAAAACAGGCTCTTGTACCCGTACCTAAAATGACAGTCGAATAAGTAAGAAGTATCAAAAGTCAATGATGTCAAAAATACCCTACTATAATCTCTCATTCTCTATTTGGCAAAGACAAAAACCGAAGATCAAAACTGGCATAATATCGAGATTTGATTGAAATGAAATGCCGAAATAATAGAGCCCTAGTACGCTTCACAAACAAACACTCTAAACATCTAACTATCGATCTAACAGGAAACCCACACTCAAAACACGTCCCGTCTGAAACAACCACCAAATTTCGGGTTCAAGAACCTTACACGAAAAAAGCTCGTCACACGAAACGTTTTCCAGCTACCACCATTAATCAAGCAGCAAACAGTGTTACATCTTGTGTCGCAGGCCCCTAAAATATGTGCGGTCCGTGGAAGAGACAAGTGGTGAATTGGGTCACGTGAGTGAGCCGCCATTTTTCGCGGTATCGCTCTTCCGGCCGGCCAGGTCCGCCATTCATATTCTGTGCACTGAAACGTGGCTACATACTAGTTTTGGTTTCTAGGAAATACACTTACTAAAATAAAGATTATAAAAGTTTCGAGAAAGTCTTAAATTCTTCAGGCATTTTGATAGTATAGGATAGAGAAGTAAATCAATGATGTTTTACGAACGTGCACATGGATGTGTTTGCTGTTGTTGATGTTGTATTTATTTCAATGGATATATTATAATAACTTTAGGGTGTGATAAACAGCCACTATAGTAATCAATTCGGTTTGTGCTCAAATCAAAAGTTGTAATCAAAAGTAGCTAACCTTCACAAAAAGAAATCAATTGGCTTTTGATCTTCTCAACCCCGATAATGGACCACGACACACATTCGCCAGGCTTATTCATCACCTTTTTGTTTTTCCGTGCTGCTTCGGAATGTAGTGTTTTAAATCAACTACTTATTATTTATTTAAAATGGGTTTGCTCTTGACTCTAGACTAAGCTAGACGTGGCACAGACAGAGTCGATGATGGAGCGAGCTCACCCAGAAGAAGCCTGTTCACTCTGAGTTTGAAGGTCTTTGGGTTGTAATCCGTTGGAAACACTAAAGCGGGTAGTGAGTTCCACAACTTAGCAGTGCGCATTATAAATGTTGATAAGAAGCGCTTAGTTCGTATCGTTGGAATATCAACGCGATATGGGTGGTATCCCGCGGTGCGTCTAAAAGTGCGGTGGTAGAACGGGGCCGGTGGAATGAGTTTATGGAGCTCTTGAGCACACTCTCCGAAATATAGCCTGTAAAAGACCGACAAGCAGGCAACTTTGCGGCGATGAGCCAGTCTGTGGAGTCTGGCGCATAGATATTTGTCACCGATAAGCCTCCTTGCTCTGCGCTCTACCGCGTCAAGTGCAGCTAGTTAGTACTTAGCTGATCCATCCCAGAGGTGACTGCAATACTCCATGCAGGATCGGACTTGCGCTTTATAAAGTGACAAAAGCTGTCCTGGCGTAAAGTATCGCTTCACTCTGTTCAGGATACCCAGTTTTTTTGCCGCAGTTCGAGCTTTGTGCTCAATGCTGGCACCAAAATTAAGACTAGCTGTCAATTCCATGCCCAGAAGCTCAAAATGGTCGGTAACAACAACAGACGCACCCCGAAAAAATGGAGACTGGAGGAAAGGGTTTCTCTTGGTGGTAAATAGGCACGCTTGTGTTTTTTTGTCGTTGAAGCTGACAAGATTGTTCGCTCCACCATGGCATCCCTGAAGAGTTGAATTTCGTCCCCACTGGTCCCTGCGCCGGATAAGTATCTCTCTGTAACCGTGCTGTCATCCGCGTTACCAACGATACCTGGTTGGAGCAGGTCGTTAATGAGCAGCAGGAAAAGAGTTGCAGAGAGAACTGACCCCTGAGGAACTCCGGCATTAATAGCCCAAAGTTCAGAGGAGCAGCCGTCTATGACTACTCTGATCGACCACTCACTCAGGAAGTCTGAAACCCAGCTACAGAAGTCAGCAGGGATGCCGAGAGCAGGAAGCTTGTTGAGCAAGCTAGCGTGCCAGACCCTGTCAAAGGCCTTAGAGATATCAAGCGAAATAGCTAATGCTTCGCCATGGTTCTCGAAGGCTTCACCCCAACAGTGCGTGAAGTAGACCAGAAGATCACCAGTAGACCGTTTCCGGCGGCGGTCACTGAGAAGATCATTGTCTTCGAGGTAGGTCAGCAACTTATTGTTTATGACCCTCTCCATAACTTTACGTAATATGGAGGTGATGGCATCATGACAATCGGTCGATAGTTGGCAGGGTCAGCGCGATCACCCTTTTTGTGTACTGGTTGCACATTCGCTAGCTTCCAGGCTCCCGGAACTTTTTTAGCCCTTAAAGAGAGGCGAAACGAACGTGTCAGCACGGGAGACAGCTCAGGTGCACAATGCTTCAGCACTCTCGCTGGTATGCCGTCAGGCCCGCTAGCCTTGTTCGTGTCTAGACTGCTCAATACTCTTCGGACCTCTTTAATATGCACAGTGATCTCGGACATCGAGGAATCACAGCGAGGTACAGTAGGTGGTTGTTTTGAGCCAGAGTCTAATATCGAATTGCCAGCAAAGAGAGAGGCAAAGAGATTTGCCTTCTCTAATGCTGAGTGGGCTAACGACCCATCAGGTTTAAGCATCGGTGGAAAAGAAGGACGACAGAAATTTGATTCGACCGCCTTGGACAGGGACCAGACCTGTTTGCTACCTGGAGGGTGTGACGAGAGTTTAGCCCCTATGCGTCCAACATGGTCAAATTGCGCCTTACGCTGGACCCGCTTGGCAAGTTTGGCAGCAGAATTAAAGGCACTCTTTGCCGTGCGGGCCTTTTGCGCTTCAGCCTTGCGGTCGCGGACGGTTACCCAGGCTTGATATGCAGACTGTTTAATGGCCTCAGCTTGGGCACACTTTGCGTTGTACTAGGGCCGGGTTTTAAAACCGAGCGAGATGTCGGAGAATGGAATGAAATACTCCCTTCCCTGTCGTATAACGTCTACAACCGCGTCAGCACTGCGCGATGGGTCACCCGAAGAGAAGCACACTTCCCGCCATGGGTAAGACGCAAAAAAGTGTCGCATCTCGTCCCAGTCTGCAGACTCATATCTCCAAACTCTCCTCGTGCCTCTTGGGCTATTATCCGGAGGAGAAGAGAGAGATACGGATTTTACTAGACAGTGGTCAGACGATCCCAAAGGGGCCGAGACTGAAACAGAGTGACTGTCCGGATCTGTTGTCAGCAGGAGGTCCAGGCAATTAGATGTATGGTCAGCAACATCTGGTACCCGCGTTGCTTCTTTCACCAGCTGGGTTAGATCTAGCGATATCGCAAATTTGCGCGCCTCTAATCCGGCATGGTCAGTTTTCTGGTAGGGGAACAACCATTCCTTATGATGGGCATTAAAGTCCCCAAGAGAAATAAGCTTCGCAGTTGGGTAACGTTGTTGAGCTAGATCTGTCGTCTCTGCAAGGTAATCAAAGAGCTGAGTCGTCTCCCGGTCACCGCTGTGCGATCGGTAAACACCGACATAAAGAGATTTCTCCATGTCAAAATCCACCAGAATCCAAATAACGGAATAACCCTGATTTTCAAAGCAACGGAGACGACGACAACAGATGTCATCGCGGACGTACACACAGACCCCTGCTTGCTTCATGAACTTATGCTCAAGTGAGTAGCTAGGGTAGTTGAGGTACGCCACGTCCGATCGCTATCTTTGTTTCCGTTAGAAAGAACAAGTGAGGCTTCTCGGTCTCGAGGTGATGGTGGACTGGATCGAGATAAGTGTGCAACCCTCTGATGTTAGTAAGTTGCACTTTGAGAGGGAGGACGTGCAGCCGTTGTTTAAGTTTGTTCTTTTTTGCTTTATTCATTTTGAAGTGAGTGAGGTGGGTAAAAAGAATTGGTTGTCGAGGCACTGTGCATTATTCCAACTGGAACTCTAAAGATCTACCACCTTAAAGGGGGACTAGTCTGGAGACTGCGGGGACGCCCGAACCCCCCCGAGTGTGGCCACCGGGTCCTCCCTTCCAGTCGCCAGCTGGCACGATGGAGCACATCGGGATTTTTCGCGAGTTGGCGGGGCAGCCTTTCACACGTGGCAGGCGTGCTACTTGGGCCCCTACTGACTCACGGTCGGCCAATGGCTGGCACCGTTCTTCGGATCCCGCTACCCTCCAGAGCCTCCCGGTATAGTATTTCTCAGAGACCAAGACCGGTTTTACACAGCACTACTGACAACCTCGCTCTCTCCCAAGGCTCTGGCGCTCCCACTCACCGACGGAACACAACAAGCTGCTTGGCGCCGGGCTCCGGTGGGAGGGTGGTAGCTACCAGGCAGCACCAAACGGTAGTCACCGCTTATAGGATCGTTTAGCCGCCAACACAAACTAAGGTGTGTGATGGCGTTGCCCGGGGTGGACCACTAGGAGGTAGATCCTTTACCACCCCAAATTAATTAATGAAAGTTAATAAGAATGGTGATCACAGCCGGGTTCTGAATGTGTCATTCGCCAGGCTTATTAATCATCTTTTTGTTTTTCCGTGCTGCTTCGGAATGTAGTGTTTTAAATTAACTACGTAACTCAAGGAAAGTTAATAGGAATGGTGACCACCGCCGTGTTCCGAATGTGTCTCGACATGTGGCTGATAAAAATATGACACCGGTGAAAGTGCCCTTATCAGGAACGCGCGTTTAACTAGCCGGGGACGGGTGCGGCGGCGCAGAAAATTAAGAAACAATACCGGAGTCCGCTTTGTGGGATAAGGATACAGGGAGCGAAATGTGATGGAACTGCTAATAAATACAGGGTCTAACAAAATCAATTATATTCCTTTTAGGGGTGATTCTGGTATTCTAATAGAACAACTTTTATTATAGGACCAATATAGAAATCCAAAAAAAAAAACAGCTGATCACTGCTATTGAGGTTTTGTAGGTACTATCAGTATTTCGTTGTTGAACTCATAATAACAGTTGTTGCATTTGATAAGTACAAGCACCTTCAAACAAAAATGCGCGAAAAGTACACTTTTTTATTTTAAACCACTGATCAGCTGTTAGTCTATGCGAAAATCATATTTGTTTTTGAGATTTCGATGTTGGTCCCGTAGTAAATGCAGTTTTGTATTAAAGCAGCACAATCATCCCCTAAAAGGAATGTAATTGATTTTGTTAGACCCTATATAACTGAAAGTAAACAATTATGAAAGCAACATAAGCTAAGGTTCAAGACCACCTTGGTTGGACCACCAAGAACATCTACGGTTCATTGGGCTTACGGGACAAGTGGCAAAAGATCAAAATCTCACTAGCTCTGTGGAGAGAGCATTCGCCTCGATAGAGAAGGTTCATGGGTTCTCGTCCCACTTGAAGACGGTCGATACATTTTTGTGTGCTATATTTACTTTGGTAAAAACTAGCAAGGAAGTTGATTAAATTGTAAAATAACTATAGATCAAAATATTATTTTGACTGACTTGATAACATCTGATAGTACAACATTGGCCACTGCTTTACAGACACGTATGGCAATACTTACGTGAGCCTGCGTGATGTTAGTATGTCATATTGCAGAGCCTTCTTAACCACCTCATGGTTGTGTGGGACCACGGCTTACTATTACATTTAAAAGCTGAATGTAAATAGCTACTACATAACAAAAAAACATAAGTAAATATATTTCACGTTAAGCACGCCAAAGCCAATATTGGCTCACCAAGTATTTTAGTTCATATAAATGCCACATCAATATATTTCATTCATCAACGTTTATAGGAGGAAAATCTTCATACGAAGGAAGTTAAAAGGAGAATGCTTCGCCAATATTGGTTCTTTTGAGTTTATCGAATCCGAAATAACTTCTTTGTTGTTGGATTTGGTTGAGCACTCTAGATTTTCTGAGAGTATTGGGAGCTCTTCGGAGTGACCTTGTTGATGAAGGTACTTCTTAAGGATATAAGTGGTTAAGTAATTAAGTATTTTCCGATACGGCTAAAGTTAGAAACGGTATTGGCTGGAGGACTTAATCATCTTATTGCGATGAAAAATATAATTTTGTTAATCAGAATTAGAATTACTGTTTTATTTGGAAACCGAATAAAAAATAATGATAGGGCAAATAACTTTAGTAGTAAATTTACAATACTTCCAGTGTCGTGGTTTGCCCTCAGCTACCACGACTAATGCTGAGTCGGATGCCTTATTGGTAGATCATTCTTATAATTTGTAAATTGTATCTTTTGGTCTCCGATCAACCGACCTCCGATTAAATTCTTTTTCCTTCTTTTTTTCTAACCTTGTTATCTGCTCGTACACGTTCTTTTTACTAAAGGTACTGAAGACAAAATAAAGACATAACAATTTAAAATAAGTGGTTACAAAATGTCCCTCAATGGACTTAGTGTGTCTATGAGCCAACACTTGCCAGTGCAATTAATGAAAACCAACTCATCAAAATTCCTTTGTCTGCCAAATCTTGCCTGTACATTCACACGACGAATGAAAATTAAACAGTCCCATTGGCGGCATAGAACAATGCAATTTAATTTCCTGATGCAAACAACTATGCAGACGGGCTATTTGTCTCTCAACAGCTCTCAATGGCTATTATTCGATTAGACCAGCAGACTAACTTGCCAGTACAAATAAATCCGACTGTATTACGCGCTTTGGGCGGCAGCAGGGCCGTAGCTTTGGGCAGTATGCGAATTTCCTGGCGAACTTTCGCCCCGGTCCTTGTTAGGCGGTTTTTGCTCGTTCTGGGCGCATGTCGAGTGCAAATTCATGAACTTACCGTACCGTACCGAAAAGAATACCGATTTACAGTTGTAAATCTTTGAAAAAAGGCTATGACGAGAGTAAAGCCAAAACATATTGTTTCAAAGCAGCAGTGATAGTTATTTATGTAATAATGGGACATGTTTAACAACGGCGCCTGCTTACATGCAAAAACAAAGGGAATAACTAAGTAGATCTGTTGTGAAAATGTAAAAACTTTTTATTTGAAACCGCAAAACCGAAATCTCAATTTAAACGTCCATTTCCGAGTAAAAAATTGTGCAAAATATTTCCTCCAGTAAGTTTCACGCGCCATCCTTTGACTGGTCGACTGGGCCTGACCCTCCGCCGGCCCTGGCCGCAAAATCGGGCTTTAATCCTTGCTAAATTGCTTACTGTCTGCCAGAGGCTGCCCGATTATCCCCGAGTCTTCAGCCGAATATTTAACGTTGTTGCACAGACAGATCTTGGGCGATTTAAAATTAATTGCTCGCAAATAGACTGGTAAGCAAAACTCCAGGCGAGGATTTAGTAAACTAAGATTAAGTGATACAGTGACTTCATTTTTTATTGAATCGTTTGCGGCATATTGCCGATTTTCATGCGCGAAAGCACAATCATTTAGTTATTCTTCCATGTTAAAGTTGCATTTATAGCGATAATAGCTAAGCACCAATTTTTATCGATTTAGCTTTAAAATTGAATAAGTTTCGTACTTTCCCCTATTTCACCACCATAAAGGAATACACACTATAAAAGGAAGCATGGTGCAAAATTTCAAATTTCTAATCCTAGTAGTTAAGTAAATACGAGTATGTCAGTCAGTTATTAAGTCAGTTCTCATTTTAATATATTTAGGTTCATAAAAGCGGCTTAACTTGACCTGAACTTCTGTACCATAACAAAATAAAACGGTGAATGTTAACGCCTTTCCTTTAGGTCATCTTTAAATAATAATTCAGTGTCATGTGTGTGGCCTGCTTTGTGATGACTGTCAAAATATTTTTAGCAATTCTAAAATAATTTAACAGCTCATTACACTAAAAAATTGTATACAATTTTATGTTCCAGAACCAATATTAACTAGTTACTTTATTTTATGGTAGAAAAAATATACAAAGGAAAAACGCGGTCCCTCTCTCGAACAAAGAGGGAATCAAAGTAAAAGTTGTTTTTATTCCATAAACAGATTTATAAGATTTCGTTGGCCACAAAGAGAACTGTCTCGGGGACAAAGGGAGTAAAACAAAATAAGGACATTGTATATTCAGTTGAAAATTCCTATCGTAAAATGTTGGGGAATTAACGAATTCTTGCAGTTCACATTATAAACGTCTGTGCGGGATTCCGCATTAATTTTTGGCTATTTTTTTTTTTCATATAGCTCCGGCAGTATTTGGAGAGAAAAGAATAAGAAGAGGCTTTAATTATTATGCCACGATGTTCCGTAATATTCAGCATCAATTATAATGTGAAAAATAGTAAAACGTTACGCTATTGAGACCCAGATCGGTTATGTACATTCAGTATTATTAAATCAACGTTAACGCGATTGGCCAATCTTTTTAGGAAATCAAATTGATTTTCGCTCACAAAAATTAATCGACTATGTCATCTAGTGGGACTCGAACCCACGTCCCTTTGCTATCCGGGTGAAGGGACGTGGGTTCGAGTCCCACCGGATGACACAGTCGATTAATTTTTGTAAGCGAAATTCAAATTTATTTCCATACACACTTTTATCCCCCATTTCACCCCCCTTTTATCGCGATTATTTGCCATCTTATATGTATTCAAGTGTTATAGCAATGTCAAAATCATTATTAGTAGGGGGTAAAAATGTATGCAGTAACTGTTTGGTGTGCGAATATAATTTGTATTATCGACTCGCTGTTGCCCGCGACTTCGTCCGCGTGGACTCGATGATACAAAATATTTGAGACTCTCGTCGCTATCCAACTATAATGATCTCTTAGTCTATTATTTCGTAAGGATTGAGAGCTAATGAAAATTCAATAGGCACTCATTTTAGTTAGGTTACTATCACCTCGCCAACCTCGTCTGGTAAGAAAATTTCGCATGGCAGTGCAACCGCATCCAAATAAAAATTTTGCACTATATCTTTCTTAGTATAAGTGTAAAAGTATTTTTTTACTGTTTATACCCGGCTCGGCGAACCTAGGTCCCTATAACAGTTCATGTTAGTGATGGGTCGTGTCGATGTAACTTAACTTTTTTATAACTTAAATGATTATAATAGAATAATAAATAAATTGTTCCAACAAACACACCAATTACCTAGCCTCATACTAAGCGTGAGCTTGTGCTATGGTGACTAGGATAACGGATAGACATACTTAAATACTTTTATAAACATCCATGACTTAGGTACAAATGCTCGTGCTCATCACACAAACATTTGCCCCTTGCGGGATTCGAACTCGCAACCGCCTGGTTTAGAAGTCCGTGACGCGAACCACTACACCAAGACGGTCGTCAAAATCGACGGTCGATTATAAATCATGTACACTCGTTTCCACTATCGACATTTGCTTATCGATATTTTTCCGCACTAGTCGATATCTTCCAAACGAAGTAACTTTTGCAGGACGTAAACGTAAAGTCCGATTGAGATAATTTCTTGTAAATGTTAAGAATTGTTATAATTCCGGAATATCATTGTAATAACATGTATCTACCGAAATTAAATTAATGACATTTTTAGAAGCCTCCAATTTGATTCTAATGTACCGGTGACGCCACTACAATGTTGTGTCGTAGGAATAACTCTCAATGTCATAGGGATCAAGGTTCGCCGGGCCGAGTATAGGTTACTTTTCTTAAGGCAGTTTTATTAATTTGTAAGCAAATTAGGTACTTAACTTTAGGTTTTAGTGTTCAGAAAAAAGGCAGACTCAAAGCCGCAATAAATGGATGTGGTTTAGCATTTATTTAATTGTGTCCCTACCTTACTCAAGCCTCGGTTTGTAAGTTACTACTGTCTTTAAGTAAGGAAGATTATTGTAAATATTCTTAATAGTTCAATTTCTGTTAATAAGTAGTATGAAAAATTGTGCCTATTGACTTTGATCTTTCATTAGTAATTCAGTAATTCAAGTGAATTTTGACAAACTGTCTGTGATGACTCCTGAATGTAAACGCTTATATACCTAAATTAATGCTGTAGCATTTTATATGGTATACTAGCCCGTAAAATTGAGGGTTTCTTTTGATTTCTTTAAAATTCTGTCACCAGATCGTAACTTGGAGACAGTAGAATTATCTTGGAAGTTTAGTTTAGTTTAGTTTTTTGGAATTAAAAAAAAATGCTCATCACGCTGAACAATGTTTCCTAAGGCGCTAGTTTAGTTGAACTGCTAGGGTTCCATATCAGTTGCTCCAGACCTTCAATGTGTGTACGTCAATAGAAAATGCTCATCACGCTGAATAACTTTTCTTAAGGCGCTATTTTCATATCTCTCTTAGTTTAAGTGTACTGCTGAGGTTCCACGTCAAGTACTTCGATCTTCAAAATGAATTATAGCCTAGTATTTGCCCAAAACCAATAGCTACATACTAAAAAAAGTTTCATTCAAATCCGTTTAGTAGTTCCGGAGATTAGCGTGTACAAACAGACAAACAGATAGGAGGTTGCACACGAGTTTCAATGCAGAATTTAAAATGTCACTAATGCATTTAGCCCTTTGTTACGTTTTTTTTAATGAAACAAAACTTAAATAAAATAATATAAGTGCTCGGAGAGAAAATCCCTTTTTAAGCTAAATACTCGTAACCCCTGCGAGCCTTTTGTGTTATAAACAGAAGGACTAACATCTGAATATACTTTTTTATTACCGTCCGTTTTTAAGAAAACTTTCTCATTAACCACGACTTTTGCGAGTTAACAAGTTTCGTTGAAATGTTGTTTGACATCAAAATTATATTTAATAAAGAAATTAATAACCAACTTCCTCAAACATTAGGGACTTGGAACATGTAAGTTTTATGAATACTAACTTAGGAAGAAAAAAAATTTTGGTGTAGAAGAATGTTATATTCTTAAATTACAGTCTGATTTGATATAAAGTTTGAGCAGAGACCACAAAGAGACGCATGGAATCATTCAGAATATTGTATTTTTGCAATCTCTTCTACCGAATTTTCGCTAACGGCCAATATCAACAGCCTACAGGCAAGTACTAATGCATAAGTGTAGGTATGTCTGCACTCCTCACTCTCACAGACCGATGAGACGGCAATCCGACATGACCGAAGAGATTTTTACAATATCAATGTCGTGGATCATATTCCCGTATTCATAAACTATTCTCAGACATGTTTCGGGCAAAATTAGTTGCGTCTGGTGCGGGCAGCGTCGCCGTGACGAGGGTCGGCTTGTTAGTACGGCCACGTGAACTTGTCCTGATGTTGAATATGCCACGAATATCTCGTACGTATATACGACTGAAAAGATATCACCGGAAAAAGATGAGACCATTTGTGATGTCGGATCAAATTGAACGAGTTTGTTAAGTCTGTTTGTGGTGTTTGATATTTTGTATGGGTTATGAACATACTTTGATATTCTTTCCAGAAACGTGCATGAAAAAATCATGCACACTAAATAAATAAAAAACGTAATATTTAATTAAACATAAATATTAACATCTAACAGGGAAACTTACAAAGAACAAAGTATCTTCGGAAAAAGTCGATGCCAAAAGTAGTAGAAAGATCTTTAGCTTAGCATCCCTACTAAGGATATTGCTCTTTCATCTTTCATTTCCTTTTCATCAGGAAACATGACTATCAAGGTCCATACCTGCACATTGCCTCTTAGACATTATATGCTTATGGTTCCTAAAGAATTTGTCAATTTAACAGTCTCAAGTTAAGTTGCGGTGCACATACGGACCCTTTACATTTTTATTAGTGTACAGTAGGCCTCGCATCAACCTTCCCAAATCTGTCAAAATATCTCAAATGATATTGAACTCTATATGATCAACATAAGGTTAGAATATGGTTGCGGTAATTTGACAGATCAGGGTAGGTTAATATGGGGCACACTGTACATTTCCGATGCGGACCACGTAGCTTCGTGCAAGAGGCATGCACTTAATGAAAATAATCCTACACCGCTAACGACGAACCCTACGTGATGGATTTCTCTGTTCGATTTAGTAATGGAAGGGATGAGGTTCGATGTTTGTGAAACAAAAGAAGGGGTTTGTCTTGTGAAGTAGTTGGCCGGTAAACTGTTTGGCGTGTTTTTACACGAAAATATTCAAAAGAGAGTTCAAGTAAAAAGCTCCGCGCAGATGGGCCATCGAGCACAGCCACCAGTGGCTAGCGACAAGCTTTTAATTATTTTCAATACGTCGCTGCACAGGTGCAGCGAGTGGCGGCCACTCGCCATTTTGACGAACATCTGTCAAAGAATCTAGCAGATGAGTGTCAATTGTAGCGGCCACATCTTGTCTTGTCTCAGCCACCGCACCGATGGCGGTGGTCGGTGGCCCATTTGCGCGGAGCCTGATGTTAGGTACAGTCTTCGCTGAATACATGTGCAGATTTTAATATCTTTCAAAGACTATAGGTTAGTATTATATTTTTATACCTTAAGCAATTATTTTGCAAGTTTTTACGAAATTAAATCAAATTTCACTTACAAAAATTAATCGACTGTGTCATCCGGTGGGACTCGAACCCACGTCCTTTTGCTATCCGGGCGAGTGCTCTTACCAACTAAGCTACGGAGGACGTTAGTCAGCCGACGAATTTTTGCAAGTGCTTGCTACGCCAGTGAGCCGGCGTTCGATTTCATCAATACTTGGGGAATGCACCCGCATTGCATGCAAAAATTCGTCGGCTGACTAACGTCCTCCGTAGCTTAGTTGGTAAGAGCACTCGCCCGGATAGCGAAGGGATGTGGGTTCGAGTCCCACCGGATGACACAGTCGATTAATTTTTGTAAGTGAAATTTGATTTAATTTTATAGGTAAGTACATTAAAATATATCTGCTCTATTGGGTATTCATGTCTTTAACATTATTTCTGCCGAAGTAGAACTATATGATTTAAGGTAGCTCTACAGGTACCTATATTACCTTGAACGATTATCATGTTAGGATATTATGAAATTTAGAAAACCAGAAAAAGAAGACTAATTTCATAATGTAAAGAATTTATATTCCGGTGTAGTTGACAGTATAAGACATTTTTGTTGCTAAATCACACTTCTGACAACCGGTAAGGATGTCTCAGTATTAAGCTTGATATATAACATTGTCATCGGTACATTCGATCGCAGTAGAATCTCGGTGTTATTACACTGCACTCGTGCCATTAGCCAAAGAGCCCGCACGATTGCGCGACTGTGGAAAACGCTTCCGGGCGGAATAATACGCGCGCGACTGTACTATACGTAGGGACGTGATTCGAACGCGAATGTTAACGTTACGCGTTATGAACATAGCTGATAGGGGTTTTTGGTTAGGTTAGGTTTCGATACGCATAAAATCATGCTCAGTGTTTTATGTTCATGTGGCCTACCACATGATAATTATGTAAGTACTCAGAAAGAAAATTACTTTTTACTAAATAACCTCTGCGAGCCTCTTGTGTTATGAACAGAAGGACTAAAGTCTGAATATACTTTTTATTACCATTTGTTTTTAAGAAAACTTTCTCATTACCCACGACTTTTGCGAGCGATTTAACAAGTTTCGTTGAAATGTTGTTCACATCAAAATGATATTTAATAAAAATTCATAACCAATTCTTTAAAAAATTAGGGACTTGCAAAAAATCATGTTTAATGTTTTTATAGTCATGTGGTAGGTAGTCTCCATCTACCTAAATGAATGTATAGTATTGCAGCACACCGGACTAGGTAATTTTGTTGCACAACCGCCTTTACCACATCTGCATAAGATGCTGCAGTGTTTAGATTGATGTGCCATCGTCCAAACAAAAAAAACCTTTGTAGTTTCAGCATGCCCTTCAAAAATGTAGCTGGAAAAGGAGAAACTCAAGCTATCCATACAAACTAACTGCATGAATAACTTTTTAATTACACTATTAGGCTACACAAGAGACAGGGCACTACGGTTTCCTACACTTGGTCAAGGCCCGACATTCACCTGGACAATTTATGTTAAACCATAGGTACAGCTATGTAATGCACATGAGAAGTAACGCGAAATTAATTTAAACATTCCTAGACGATTCTGTTGTAATTTATAGAGGCAAGATATGTACAGTGCAAATTCAGCGCATGTAATAAAAAGCCAAGCTCTCGCGGTAATCTAGACGTATGCATGTTCTGCACATGAGAAGTAACGGGAAACTAATTTAAACATTTCTTAGACGTTTCTGTTTAGATTTATATAAGCAAGATACCCTGCAAATTCAGCGCATGTAAGAAAAAGCCAAGCTCTCGCGGTAATCTAGATGTATGCATGTTCTGCACATGAGAAGTAACGGAAAACTAATTTAAACATTTCTTAGACGTTTCTGTTTAGATTTATATAAGCAAGATACCCTGCAAATTCAGCGCATGTAATAAAAAGCCAAGCTCTCGCGGTAATCTAGATGTACGCATGTTTTGCACATGAGAAGTAGAGGGAAACTAATTTAAACATTTCTTAGACGTTTCTGTTTAGATTTATATAAGCAAGATACCCTGCAAATTCAGCGCATGTAATAAAAAGCCAAGCTCTCGCGGTAATCTAGATGTATGCATGTTCTGCACATGAGAAGTAACGGAAAACTAATTTAAACATTTCTTAGACGTTTCTGTTTAGATTTATATAAGCAAGATATCCTGCAAATTCAGCGCATGTAATAAAAAGCCAAGCTCTCGCGGTAATCTAGATGTACGCATGTTCTGCACATGAGAAGTAGAGGGAAACTAATTTAAACATTTCTTAGACGTTTCTGTTTAGATTTATATAAGCAAGATACCCTGCAAATTCAGCGCATGTAATAAAAAGCCAAGCTCTCGCGGTAATAAAAGTCATAAAGTCATTTATTTATGTATGTAGGCCCACAGGGGGCACTTATACACGTCCCAACATATTATTTTTTAATCCCTACCACTGCTTCGGGACAAATTGTGGGCTAGTGCTGAGAAGAAGCAGCGCAAGAAACTCAGTCACTATTGTCAAAGCCTCTTTTAAAAATAATGTTTAAATACAGAAATTGTACTAGTGCGAGCTGGTCCACACGTTTATATCATTCAAATAATCATCTACTTTATAATAACCTTTTGTCATTAAGGTATCCTTAATAAATGATTTGAATTTGTTAATTGGTAATTCTACAATATTTTTCGGTAATTTGTTAAAGTAATTGACACATTTTCCCATGAAAGAATGACTAACTTTTTGAAGCCTGAATTGTGGAATAGCAAGCTTATTTTTATTTCTAGTGTTAAAATTATGCGTATCACTTTTCTTTGTAAATAAATGCAAGTTTTTACGCACATACATAATATTTTCATAAATATATTGAGAGGCTACTGTTAATATCCTTATTTCTTTAAAAAAATCTTTCAATGAATCTTGAGGTTTGAGGTTATAAATAGCACGTACGGCCCTTTTTTGTAGTACAAAAATTGATTCTATATCAGCAGCTGAGCCCCATAGTAAAATACCGTACGACATCAAGCTGTGAAAATAACTAAAATAGACTAGTCTGGCCGTTTCAACATCAGTCAAGCGCCGTATCTTTTTTACAGCAAAAGCAGCTGAACTAAGTCTTCCTGACAAGGCCACGATATGAGGACCCCATTGTAGTTTTGAATCTAAAGTAATTCCTAAAAAAATTGTTGAATTTATAGTATTTAGCAGTTTGTCTTTTATCAAAACAACTGTTGAGGCCTGTCTGACATTAGGCATCGTAAACTTAACACATTTAGTCTTATTCCCGTTAAGCAAAAGGTTGTTAACGGTAAACCAATGCAATACTTGTGAAAGAGTATTATTTACATCGTCAAAAGTATCTTTCCCCCTGGGAATTTTGAATATAAGTGAAGTATCATCAGCAAATAATACTATATCACAAAGATCTTCCACAAAGTGTGGAAGGTCATTTATATAAATTAAAAACAATAAAGGTCCCAATATCGATCCCTGGGGCACACCCATGGTCAGAGGTGCTCCAGAAGACTCAACCCCATTTATGCATACTTTTTGTGTTCTACTTGTTAGGTAAGATTCAAGTAGATTTAATGCATTCATTGAAGCCCCATAATGTCTTAATTTTTTCAATAAAGTTTTATGTTCTACACAATCAAAAGCTTTGAAAGATCACAGAAAATACCTAAAGCATCTTGTCTATTATCATAGGCATCAAAGATATGTTTTAATAGAGCAACTCCCGCATCAGCAGTACTTCTACCTTTAGTGAAACCAAATTGTTTTTTGTGTAGTAGATGGTTTAAAGAAAGATGTGCTAGTAGTTGATTGAATATTACCTTTTCAAATATTTTACTGGGGACCGGAAGAATCGATATTGGTCTAAAATTAGAGGGGTCACTTTTTTCGCCGGATTTAAATAGCGGTATAATTTTACTACATTTCATTAGGCTTGGAAACTGGCCATCATCAATGCACTTGTTAAAAATTATTGCTAATTGAGGAGCTATTGTGTTGATAATTGATTTTATAATATACACAGATAGTCCCCATAGATCCTCAGTCTTCTTCATATTTAAATCTAGAAATGTTTTTGTAATTACTTCGGGACTGACATGCCTAAAGTGCAGTGGAGAATCGCACTGGTCGACATTGGACTTGAGGATCGATTCCGCAAGTTCTGAAGAAGATGCAAGTTCTTTAGTTGTTGAAGGTGCAATATTAGAAAAAAATGACTCAAAGGCATTTGCAACTTCTTGATTGGATGTGATCAATTTACTTTCGACTTTTAGTGAGAATGAGCTACTTTTTGATTTATTTTTACAAGTTTCCTTGTTTATTATGTTCCAAGTAGCTTTTGCCTTATTGATGGAATTTAAAACTATTCTACGAATATAGTGTGACTTTGCTGCAGCACATACTTTTTTAAATATCTTAGAGTAATTTTTAACATATTTAATAGTATGTGGAACCTGTGAGTATTCTCTTATACTATATAAGTCATACAATTTAATCCTACTTTTATGAATACCTGGTGTAGCCCAGTCATTAAATTTACATTTAGCTTGATTTGTCTTAACCTTCTTTAGTGGAAAGATTTCATTGAATTGATTTTTTATTAATTCAAAAAGGTCTTCGTATAATTTATCAACATTATCGCAATTATTGGGTATATCTAGATATATGCATGTTCTGCACATGAGAAGTAACGGAAACCTAATTTAAACATTTCTTAGACGTTTCTGTTTAGATTTATATAAGCAAGATACCCTGCAAATTCAGCGCATGTAATAAAAAGCCAAGCTCTCGCGGTAATCTAGATGTACGCTTGTTCTGCACATGAGAAGTAGAGGGAAACTAATTTAAACATTTCTTAGACGTTTCTGTTTAGATTTATATTAAGCAAGATACCCTGCAAATTTTATCAGATGTAATAAAAAGCCAAGCTCTCACAGTAATCCGGGCCGCGGTTGTTTTTGGTGCCAAATTGTGTAAAACTCGCGCGAATATAACGTTTATCTACGAAAGTTGAAACCGCGAGCGTGGTTGAGGGGTCCCACTCTGCAAAGCTATGTTCTATATTTTCTACACTCGTCGTCCCAATCTCTCGCCAGCAAGGCCGTGCAAACGAAATGAAATGTTTCTAATAAA
The DNA here is from genome assembly GCA_949316185.1 of Pyrausta nigrata. NCBI lineage: Eukaryota > Metazoa > Arthropoda > Insecta > Lepidoptera > Crambidae > Pyrausta > Pyrausta nigrata. Next base: position 13,834,612 of record OX438947.1, on the reverse strand, counting down.
AAAATAAATTTTGCACCATGCTTCCTTTTATAGTGAAGATGCGCACTAAAAAGGGATTTTTGAAAATGCACTTTTTGGAATTTAAAAGGGGTGGTAAGTCGTAAGTTGTTGTACCCCTACAAAGTAAAGTTTGTATGAAACTCCGTCAGTTTTAAAGCTGAATCGACTATAAATGGTAAGTTGCTATTTGGTTAGAAATTAAGAATAATATTTTTCAGGATTTTTGAAAATTGAAACTCTAGGGAGTGAAAAAGGGGGTGAAAATGTGAATTTTATGGGATATTTGACACGCGCGCAGCAGCTAGAGAAACAAAACAAAACAAAAAAGTATGAGTGGGTGCGACGGCACGAGCGGAAAATACGAGTAACCTCTTTCAGAGTAGGGAGGGCCTGAGGTTAGCAATCGCATCACGAGTGGAACGATGGAAACTGCACCGTTGATAAGTAGGTTGAAACTCGAAACTGAGTATTGCACAGTTTGTATGTAGCACATAGGAAACACTTGAAATGAAACCGAAGAGACGAAAAGTAGGGCAATGTCTAGAATCTGGTGGCCGTTTATGAAGGAATGATACCTACGACAATTGAATTGAGTATTGAACACTAAAACCAGCTACTTCCAATTGAAATTTTGAACTTTATTCTGGTGTTGGAATACAGCGTTAAGTACAGTCACGAACGAGCAATGAAATAATAATAAAAAATAAATCAATTAATTGTTTCGCACCAATAACCTAGTCCCAAACTAAGCGTGAGTTTGTTCTATGGCGACTTAGATAACGGATAGACATACTTATATACGTTTATAAACATCCATGACTTAGGTACAAAATGCTCGTGCTCATCACACAAAATTTGCCTCTTGCGGCATTTGAACCCGCCACCTCTGGGTAGGTAGTCCGGAGCGCGAACCACTACAGAAAGGTGGTCGTCCATGAGTCGTCAATGAAATGTATGCAGACGTTCTTTTATGTCACAAAATAAGGTATTCAATTGAATACGCCTGTTTCTATATTAATACTTATGACTGTACCTCCAAGAAAAGATATAGTTCATTTTTTATTCAGTTCAGTTCATTATCATTATGCATTTGATAGCGTAAAAAAGAATTAATAACATAGAAAGTTGAGGAACTATGGGACTATTAGCCAAAAAAGTAGAGTAACTTATTTTCTAACGTAACTTTTTTATTATCTTTCCAATAAGCTCTAGAGATTATATATAGCTTAATAAAGGATACTAGTATCCTTACATTATGAGACCTTTATCTCTGTACGTAGATAGCATACATACTAAAGAGTTAACTAGGTTACTTCGTTACATATTCCATTACATTATAAAATGGTGTATAGTCAGAGCAACTGCATATTGTATGTATGAAAGAAGTAGGTAATTACTGCGCTCAGGCAGGCTAACCGGCTATCTGGGCCGGATTGAGTCGTAACGTTTGCCTGAATGGTTGTAGTTGTGCAGAATACTGTGTTAGAATACTGCCCTGTATTAGCTGGAATAGGGAGAATAGGCACAACATAAAATGAGATGGTGTAGCAACAGCTAGGTAGGGAGCCTCAGCACAAAATTGAGTATTAGCTAAAAAGATTGAAGTTTGCAGACATTTCATTTTATTCATTAAACCGCTATAAAATTCCAAATAAAAGTAAAAAGTCTCTCTTTGTCTTCCTATGACCACGAAGCTGGAAATAAAAATAAACTTCCTGTGACCATCGAAAATAGAAATAAATCGCGAAATAATCCGTAAAATTGTGTTTTAATTTAAGTAAAAGCTCGGTAGCTCAGTTAGGAGCGGCGTCATAGCCTGGGTTAAAGTCACACTTGAACACGGTCGATGAATTTTTGAGTACAATATACTGACTTTCGGATTTAAAATTGCTTAAGTTATAAAAAAAAACAAATCCATTTGAGCCACAGAGTCAGTTTTCAAACGATTTAGGCGATTGAGGTTAAGTTTTTATCTAGTCAAGCATTATTTCAGGGGGTAGCAGTCAGTAGGAAATTTCCTACAACGCGTCGTACTCCTACAGTCACGAATATCAATATGTATGCATCTGCATTCGATTTGAGTCCCTTTTACAATGGCATAGAAACTTATTTGTAAACATTTCATTGCTTGTGACTGTACGCAGCGACGGCGCATTCGATTGACGCTTCCTCATTTTGCTTCGCAGGTGGGTCGCTCACGAATTTGTTGGACTAAAGGCATTTGGTTCTGTGGGTAAAGGTGTTAATTAAAGTTACAATATACTAGCAGTTCTTCGCGACTTCGTCGGATTTTCCATACAAACTTGCATCCCCCATTTCACTCCCTAATGATTTTATATCACGACAAAAATTCCATGTCATTCTCAGAGTTTCAAACTATCTGTACCAAATTTCATCTTAATCGGTCTAGTAGTTTCGGAGCCTATTCAATACAAACAAACAACATATCTTTCGGCTTTATAATATTAGGCAGTGTAGATGTTGATAAGGTATGATACAATTTTGCTGTTAATAGGTAACAGATATTTTTTTGGATACTGACATCCCCATGTACCTAATGTCATTCTAAGCAACACACCTCAACGCCCCGTTCGGCTTACATTGTATTGTAAGATATCGCCCCATTCGTCGGCCGATGCACCGACTTAGTCCACCAATTTTCCCCTTGATTCGGCCAAAATTATCGCCTATAAAGCCAAACCGAGTCCCCTGTGATACCTTAAAAAACCGATATAGCGCGCGCCGTGCATAGAAAGGTCGTATAGTTTTATAGGCCGAGTTCACACTCGGGAGTGAGTTCGTATTTGTTTTCGCAATGAAAACAACGGACCGATGTTTTTACTGTCGATAGAACAATAATGTTTTTGGAATTTGATTGCTGTACTGTAAAACTTTTGCTTTGTTAGTTGAACTGAACTAAGCACTAAAATATAAAAGACACAGCAAATTATAGTTTTGGCTCTATGTACAAAATAACCTAGAAGTATTGGTACCACTTCAATTGTTATAATAAACTAGCAAAAGTACCTAACTCTGTCTGATTGTACGCAGTTCGTGAGTAAAAGATGATTGCAAACTTAATAAAAAATAAGGATATAGTAAACAGCTAGATACAAACACAATCATTAACTTTTTGTGATTATTAATATTGAAATTTGGGCCAAATACGAGCCAACTCGACCACTGATTGATCTATTGTTGCAGCCCTTTTGATTACAGCTCTATAAATACTTATGCTCGTTGGATCCAGGAATCGCCAGATTTTTCGAGGAGTTTGCTATCTAAAACTTTTTGTAATGGGCGTAGGAGTTATTAAATCAAAGTCTGCATTACCAAAACTTTGCGGGTATTCATACTAAGTCCCACTGGAGTCACTTTGAAATACAGTTTGTACGAGTCATTGTTACAGTCCAATTCTAAAGTTGGTTTTGGTGTAGTTCGATCTAAAAACCGTATATATAAACCAGAAACAAAAGAGAGACTGCGAGCACAAAGCATAGACCAAAGCAAATATTATTTGTTTTGTCAACAGTCCCCTGCGGGGAGTGGAACAATACAGTGTATCAATAATGATGATACTGTGGTAGGGTAAACTGCACTTAAAGTATAAATTGATTATTTGTTGCTCAATTAAACTGTACAGTTAAAGCAAGCTGAAATGATGACACCTGACTTGCTTTTTAAGCTTTCTTTACCTATATGTGATGCCATTTTGCGGCGTTTCCAAACATTAGTTCGGGCTACCATATTAGCAGCATTCTTGTTCACAGTGAACGACCCTCATGACTGAGGGTCGTGATCATAATGGAATGAGACACACACAACACTTTCTTGGCAATTTGCCATTGCCTTCTCCATAACACACACTAGCCAATTATAATAATAGTGTGCAGGTTTCCTCACGATGTTTTCCTTCACCGTTAGGCAGTGATATCTTTGAAAAAGACTGTACTTAAGTTTTTATGCAAGCTTAGTGATACAGGCGAGGATCGAACTTACGTCCTCACGGATGAGAAGTGAAGATATCTCCGCTTGGCTATTGCGCCTTAGCAGCATTAGAGCAGCAATTACAAATTGTTTGACAATCGATAACAATCAGTGCTTGTTGTCGCCCATAGTGTGAACCTAGTCTAAGAATGTGTTGCACAGCAACAGTAGACGCGCGAGTCGGTAGTCGACGCGACAAAGTGAGAAAAATATGGTTGTTCAATATTTATAGGATTTTTATTTCCGTCGTTTAGCCTCGGATACACGTCTACACACGGAGGTAGGGGATTGGGTGCGGAGGTGGACTCTAATCTGGAAGTGTCATTTATTTCACGGCCATTTGTGTCTTACAATATAAAAAGAAAAAGGTCTGGAAGGATTGCTTTCTAAAAATGACGCGTAGGGTGGTGAAGGATCTACCTCCTAGTGGTCCACCCCGGGCAACGACATCACAAACTTCATTTGTGATGGCGGCTGAACGATCCACACAGCGGTAACAGGCTCCGTTAGGTGCCGCCTGGTAGCTACCACCTTCCCACAGCTTGCTGAGTTTCGTCGGTGTGTGGGAGTGCTAGAGCTTTCTGGGTGAGCTCGCTCTACCGTCGACTTTGTCTACGCTATGTCTGGTTTAGTCTATAGTCAACAGCAAACCTATCCCAAATCAAAAAAACATAATTTATTTTTAATATTGACTAGGACCCAACTAACCTGTTGGTGTTCCTTAGCTACCTACATAACTAACAGTTGTAAGTACCCCTTTTAGTAGTTGGGGTTAATCTTCACAATGTATCATACATCATGCATGACACAATCGTCGCGCGTTTTTTTTTAAATCAAGGTGAGCTATCACAAAATCCAAATAAACGTCTATTGGTACATCCAGCGCTGCTATACCCATTCTGATGTCTCCGTATGTTGTTTTTCTTGGTGGTGCATTCATTTGGACGGCTTAGGTGGATAAATAATGCATGCGCGGCGGGGGGTCATCTGTATTCCGTATGTGCGCGGAGAGGGCTCGTGTCGTCATGTTTTGAGTGCGAACTCTGCCGATTGTCATTGTGGAAAATTTTAAAAAGCCAAAAAAACTCTGTTAAGTTAACGCATTTAAGTCATATTTGTTTTTCTTTATGTAACCTGGTGTCAGGCTCTATGTTTGGAGACATTAAAGCACAACATAAATTAACGAGGTTAGTCTGGTTAGTCATCATGACTCTGAATGTATATATTCAAATTATTATATTCAAACACTAAGAGGTACATATTGCACTGAAAAATTCACCCATCGTCTTTAGGAAGGTCTCGAACCCGCGACCTTTCGCCATCCGGTCGAATGCTCTCCCAAATGAGCGACCAAGAACGTTAGTTACTAACTGCATAAAAAAATATTAATATTACATTAAACGATTTTTATAAGTAGTTGCTACACCACATTAGTTGTCGGCGTTTAGCATTCGCTCGTATAGCGAAGTGCCGTGGGTTCGAGTCTTACCCATAGACTGTCTATGTTGTTTTTCAGTGCAATATCTATTTTCGTAGAGAACTTGCAAATAATATGCTTGAACAATAAAAAAAATTAGCTGGTTTCGATAGATAGTTCAGAAATAAGCTTTTAAGTAAGTCCTATTCCCTATTCCTTTATGGAAATTTAAAATATCTGGTTAGTACAAAAACTATTCGTAAGTAATATTTTACCTGAGTAGAAAAGTAACATAATCATGGCCAGAGTTAATTAATTACGAAGTTTACAGTATTCACGTCGAGTAAAATCCTTGTCACCATGATCTGATAAAACGCACGTGTTATGATTTTACTAACTATAAATACAACAGGGTACTACGAAAAACCTGAACCAAATAGGTTTCGATTTTTTGTACTTGTAAAGTACATTTTAAAGAGAACAATATACTTAAATCAAATTTCACTTACAAAAATTAATCGACTATGTCATCCGGTGGGACTCAAACCCACGTCCCTTCGCTATCCGGGCGAGTGCTCTTACCAACTAAGCTACGGAGGACGTTAGTCAGTCGACGAATTTTTGTGAGTGAAATTTGATTTAATTTCGTAAAAATTTGCAAAATAATTGCTTAAGTTATAAAAATATAATAACAATATACTTACATAACAAATTACACATACACTACTATTGAAAAGAGGTTTGTGTGTTTATATTTCAAAAGTAAGCTGTGGAACTACTTAACCAATTTGAAAAAATATTTCAACAGTAGAACGCAAAATTATCTCTAAGTGACAAGGCTCACAACTCTTAATGCAACCACCTGCACCTATGCGAAGCCGCGGTGGGTCGTTAGTTTAAAGTAATGAGCACGGTGTATAGCCTTTACTGAGGTCAAGATATTTGAGTTTTACTAACACAAATACAAAATAATACAGTATAAAAATTAATTGACCCCCACTATTTTGTATCGCGGGTGGCCTATAATGTTTGTTTGCTAATAGGTTTATAAAAATTGCAATTTCAGTCTCTTGTTCTGTAAAGGAGAAAAAAAACACGTTAGATTATTTTAATTTACAGAGTTGTAGATATCATACAGTACGAGTGACTATCTTATTCGAAACCGTTTTCTCAGATCAGCGATTGCTAGAACTCCTATCGTATTCACTTGCTTCCAAACTTAAGCAACAAAAATAAACTTGTCTTTTAGTTTCACTAAAGTGTATCTCGGCTCCGTCGATACGGTGTTTCGAGAGCGCCAGTAAAAAAGCTTGCAAATCCTCGCAGTCCCAAGTGTTGGCGAAATAGTCGACTGTAGTGTGTGATAGCTTAGTCAAAACTTCCTTTTACGGGGGCTTACTATTGCACTGAGAGATTTAAGAAAATTCGTCGTTGAAAATTTCCTTGAATTTTTTTTGTTGAAATCGTTATGTAAATCATGCTTGAAATTTGCACCATATACTTACTTAAGGAGTTTGATAGCATCCAATGATGAGAGCTGGATAGAATTATTCTAAAACATAAATTCTGTTTGGGTCGTTGCAATTAGCAAGACGGTTGTTTCCATGTAAGCAGTAAATTATCACTGTTTATAGAGATTCTTAAAACTTTTTTTTGACGTCGTATGTACAATTTAATATTTTATCAATCCTATCTTATTAATAGATTGAGGGATTTATCACTTGCGAGGCGACCGCCTAACTTTATAGGTATCAAAATAGGTATAGGTATAGGCTTGGTACAGACTTCAGAAGGAATGACAGCTGTCAAATAACAAATTTTGAAACCTATTATTGACTTCAAATGGGCATGACAAAATTGAATGCAATGAACGAATGGTTTCCCATGGAGCATGCGCAAAGGACCGCCTTTATTAAGCGCCTTTTAAACGACCAAATTTGTTTGTCAAAGTCTTTCAAGCTTTTTGTTAGTGTGCAGCAGTTTGACGCGTTTGTCAAATATAATTTATATAAGAACGTGAGCTTGACAAACTAATCTGTCAAACTAATTTGATCGCTTACAGAGGGCTTTAGTCTGAAGCTTTGTTTACTACGGCAACGTCAGTCGTTATTTTATTTACCATATACTCAATTAAATTTTGGGGAAAAGATTGTGAAACAAACTAGGAGTACCTACTAGCTAACTAGGAAATAGCTATGTCAGCTGCGAGAAGACCGCAAAGGCATGCTTCTTCCGGAAGACACCTTATACAACAGAACATTATGCCTCAGAAAAGATCTATATTTGCCGCAAGCTAAGATTGCAAGGATTTGTCCTTGTAAACACCATGATAAAGAACGTCGCATTGCGCTAGTAAGTCTGAGATTAACGTATTTTTCAATCGAATTATTGTTCTGATGTTGTGTGTAAACTTTTTTATAATGCTATTTCTGTGATGTTGTAGATCGTTCGTTTTTTGCAAGTGGGTCTTATCAGAAGATCTTTCGGTCTTAATCGTCAACATGAGATTGTTATCATACAACGTAACGAACACCGATTGCAATTACGAATATAACAGTGTTTGTCTGAAATCTTAACCCTATCGATAAGCTACAGAAACCTAAAGACGCTACAGATATATAAGAAGAAATGAAGTCAAGTCACACATAAAGTAAACAGTTATTTATTTGTATGTTTGTTAATACATAAGTTAGGTATAAATAAACGGCATTAAAAGTACCAGTCTCTTTTTTATTTTTTTGTAGTTTCAAGCTTATAATGAATAGGTAACATAATAAATTAGAAGCAGCATGCACTCTGTTATTATTCCCTATTCATTAGTTGTTAAAAGTATTTATAATTGAATTTGAATCGTTGAAACTGAATCGTTATTTACAAATCTTTGACATAGGAAACTGACAACTGTCAGCAATACAAGCATAGCACACAGACACAAATTCGTAGAGATCGAATAAACCCATGGCGTGCATAGAGTAGAAATAAAAAAAATTGTATATTTATCACAAATTCATTATGCACATCTATTACAGGAATTCGATCTGCTTGCCTAAAATTGCATATGTCCTATGGCGTTATATACCTATCATTTTTAAAGTATTCTCGTCTTACAAAACCTTACTCAGTTGGTATATAAATTTAATGAAAGTGAACATACGAGGGTCAAACTGAAAGTTCTTAGAAAATCAAAAACTGATTACATTAGCCAGTTATTAGTTTTATTATATCTTTTCAAAATATTGTCCATTGACGTCAATACACCGCTGCATGCGATGGAACCACTGGGAAAAGCACTTTGCCCACTCGTCCTTAGGGGTCTCTTCAATGGCATCGCGATACGCAGCCACCGCTTCTTCAGCATTCATAAACCGCTTTCCTTTAAGTTTTTCTTTAATTTTTGGAAATAAATAAAAATCACAAGGCGCGAGGTCGGGGCTATACGGCGGGTGACCCAGTAATTCAACGTTTGATGTCGCCAAATAGTCGATCGTTCGCTTGGCGGTGTGCGACGAGGCGTTGTCGTGGTGAAGGAGGATCCTACTGCGAGGTCGTTTCTCTCGAACTTTTTCCAAGACAAGTGGCAAACAATTGGTAGTGTACCATTCTGCAGAAACTGTTTTTTGATCCTCTAACACAATTGTTGCGAAATGACCTATCCTTCCAAAGAACGAGGCCACCATTTTTTTTCCCGCACTTCGATCTCTCTTCACTTTAGTTGGCAACTCCTCGAAAGGAAACACCCACTGAGCAGATTGTCTTTTGGTTTCAGGATCATAACAGTAAATCCAGCTTTCGTCACCTGTTAGTATGTCGAACACAGCATTTGAGTCACCTCCGTTAAATCTTTCAATCATTTTACGGCACCAATCCACACGATGGAGTTTTTGAGCCTTAGTCAAATTATGAGGTATCCACCGGGCGCAAAGCTTCCTGACCGCTAAATGTTCGTGGAGGATTTTGTGCACTTGACTCATACCGATGCCTAAGCTTGTCAGAATCTGCTGATAGGTCACTCTTTTGTCAGTCTCTATCATACGCCGCACAACACAGATGTTATTTTCAGTCGTCGCCGTAGAAGGCCGTCCCTCACGTACATCATCAGTGAGATTAGTGCGACCACGTTTAAACTCATTAAACCAGTTGTAAACAGTCGCACGAGATGGGGCTTCATCGTGAAAGGCCAATCGTAGTCTATCATAACTTTCTTGTCGACTTAAATGACATCGAAAGTCATAAAAAATCATTGCACGAAAATTTTCTCGTGTTAAATTCATTTTGACGTGACACAGACAATTTTCAATTTGCCGCCAAGTCGTAAAACAAATGACAAATGAATGAAATATATACTCAGTAATATTGGCAAAGAGTTCTATTTTCAAATTTTAGAATATTTTTTTTATTATATTGTTTATAAGTGGCCAGTTCTAAGAACTTTCAGTTTGACCCTCGTAGTGTTCGTTTTCCTGACGTAAATCTGAACGTTATTTCCAATTCGCTTCTAAAACCTCAACTCTTTTAACAATACTTATGTAATGTAGGTATCTACCTAACTAATAAGAAACATAAACGCCTTTTATTTATTTCAGATATAAATAATGCTATATCATGTTTGCTCTTCATAAGCGCCCGCCTCTCTTCCATCCAACGCCAGTCGCCGCTCCTCCACCACCGCCAATCTCCATTTCTTAGTCTCCAGTTGCACTGCTCATTGCGATTCCGACGATCCAAATGCATGGTCCACTGCAGGGGGCCTACTGTAATAAATGAATTAGTATATCTATTAGCGAATACTTTTTGAAATGCTCTATTAAGACGGATTTATTCCAAGCCGAGTATTCGTTTCGTTCGTTGCTTTCATGATATGCTTTAAGCTGAAATAAATTTATGTAGGTATTTCAAATAAACCAAAATGCATTCCTATTTGCATGATGACTTGTTTGGTGAACCGAAACATTTTAGTATTATAACACATGCAGTAGTAGGCGAAGGATACTAACAAAATAAAAGTATCCAATGCTTTGTAAGCTAGGTTATCACCGTGAACTTACTTGCCTTTATCTTGGTCAGTTTTGGAGACACCGTCACCCACTGCATTAGGCCTGGAGGTTAATCATGTGAGGTCAGCTTGCTTGGTCTAGGAAATTTTGGAAAAGGTTCCCCTGGCTCTCAATGAGTGTGTCTTCATCCACGTCCAAAGTTCTTTAATATTTTCTTGGTGCCAGTATTTCGATGACCAATACAGGGTTAGAAAATCTAATTAAGCACCAATACACAATACATTTTGTATGAATGTGATCACTGACTCAATAATTACTATGAATGTAATTTTCTAGTTTGTTTTTTTAAGACGTCAATCTGTCTTATTTTTGACGTAATGATAATTCACGTAACCCTGACAATGCGTTTTGTTATACGCTACTTTATTTTTTCAAATGTAAATAATACGTATTTATATCAAATAAGCGAATAATACTAGCAAAAATTATAAAAATATTATAATATATTCCAAATAACGGTCATTAAAAATATTTAAATTATCGTATAAATTTAAAAAAAATGTATTATTTAATAACTTCAAAATGGGTGAATAATACGCAAAATTTTCATTCACTCGGTATTCATAGCCTTCAAAAATCAAAGCAATTTCAATTCTTATGTTCATTCAGTTGAATTGAATTGAAATAGGTATAGGTTTCAAGTTAGGCGGTAGGCCTGCTGGTTCTTGTTTCATAAATTTATTTGTATTACGACCCATAATTAATTCTCGTCACCTTACGCGAAGAAGGTTCAATCTCCTCGATTTCATTTGAATTCTGAACGCGTTACTAAATGCACTCTACCACACATGCCGTGTGAAAGGCACTTAGCACCCGCGCTTACCATATTTGCAAAAATATGCCGAACGCTTATAAAGGTGCTAATGCTTTAAGAATAGCCCCCCTGATCCCAATGGAGTCCACTTTCATACTGCTATTTACCGCCTACGTCTTTCAAATCGATATCGTACGTCTCAGATGCATCGCCCCTTAAAGTATTTCGTTTCACAATGAACTAGTATTTTCCATACAAATATTGGAGGTTTATTTTTGTACTGAATTGGGCGCCGGGATATTTTAAAAGGGTTTACTGTGAAGTGTAAAATATTCATGCAATTTGGCTCAACAATTGTAAGTATACAAAAGCCGTTTTTAAAGGTGATTTTTTAAATGGTATATTGAGTTAAAAGGTTTTTTTATTTAGGCGTTATTTAGTTTTTGTATTTATTTATTACACTTTTCTACCTCGTCCTCCTCCTCACAACGTCCATTGTTACCTTATTATGTTGAATATTATTGTTTATTGTTACTCTTCTTCTTAAACACCCAAACATTTCATTTGGATAAAGTACTAAATATTTAGCATATCAAATATTATTTGGTAGTGTTTAAATTTTCATGTTCACCTTCATTAGAATCTCCTCCGTAAGACCTTCATTTACTCCGTGCTATAATGCCATATTATAAACTGTGCAGAAATAACGGAGATTCATCAAAAACAAGGTTAGATAATAACGATCCCGTAAAACTATTTTAATAAGTTACATAACCTAAAAGGAGAATGAAAAAGCTATGGAGTCGTGAAATAAAAGCGCTAAATTCATTGTTTTTTCTCAGACAGAGCACAACAAAAGCAGACATCTCATGATCACTTCCACTGGCTGTCTGCGGTATCCTCACCAGAACCACATGTCTCAGCGTCTGTAATTGAAACAAAAGTGTTCTCGGACAATTCGAGTCTAGACGACTCGCGTAAAAGTTTGAGGGTGAATTAGATTTCGTCTGCAATGTTACAGAAACCTAGCAGTAAGGGTACGTTCGCATGAACTCGGAAAGCGGAGAGGAGTGTAAAAAGGCTTAGACTGTAAAATAAATATGCTACTAAATTAAAAGAGCAGTATGAAACCTGTTTAAACCATTGCATAGTTTAATACTTATACCTATTTTATAATGACGATTTAGACGACGTGATGTAGGTATTTTTAAGAGTTACTAGCTGTACCCGACACGCGTTGCAAAGCCACGCCTGCAAAAATCCATACCTGCGTAATCGAGATGAAACTATTAAATTTACTAGTATATTATTTACTATCATGGTAAAAACAGGTTTCATGCCGTTCTTTCAGCGTCCTCAAAGTTACCAAATACCAAGTTATATGATCATTGGTTTCAGAACGCATAGAGGACAAACATAATGTACAAACATTCATTTTATTTATTATATCGACAAGAAATTGCTTGAACTGTCAATCGGTCATCTAGCCTGCCAGCCATACTTCATTTTACAAATAATTTAATTATACTAGTATCATAAATTCATAAGGCCCACTTGCGCACGTCCGAATTAGCTATTCCGAACTTATTCAAGGTCTATTATCTGAGTAGAAAGCCAACTTGCACAAGTCTGGATTAGCAAAGCATTTGGCGCAAGTGGGCTTTCGACTAAGATAATAGCACTAAACAACTCCAGATTAGCTAATCCGGACGTGCGCAACCTAGCGATGGGCGATTATTACTAAATTAATCGAATTATTCGAATGTTCTCTGTAATAGAATGTATCCGATAAGCAGCCGCAGTCATTCAATTATGCGGCGACCAATACCGGAGCGCGCGGTGCGCAGGCCGTACTACTAACGAATGAATCGTCATTCGTCGCGTCGATTAATCATTCGGTCGCTGCCTGTCCTGTGCGCACAGTTGCGGCAATTCGATCGAATGCATCGAAGGGCTCAGTAAAGATTATCATTCGATTGTCGATTATTATTCGATTATTTTTTTACAAATGATTAAATCGACGAAAAATTAATCGAATGAATCGATCGAATCGATAATCGACCATTCGAGCTATCGCGAATGGTCGATTATCGATTCATTCGATTAATTTTTTTCGAACAATTGCCCATCGCTAGCGCAACCAACTAAAAATAATCTGTCAATCTCAAAACCGCCTGTTCATCGTGGTTTTTTCGTCAGTCTTTCCCTCACTGTGAACACACCCTTATCGGCACTTTCCAATCGCGTCTTTGAATACGCGATGTTCTCGGAATCGGTATTGGATGCATTACGCCGGTTTTTGCACTTAGGTAATTTTCTTAGAGCCCGCTTTCAAAGATACACTGAAACTTTACAATGCACAGTCAAAAATAATACTGTAACATTTTAGTCACATACTTAATATAATTATATCTCAAAATTGAAAGACGTAATGTAAAAGATGCAGGTAGTATAACTTTTAAAAAGCGGAAAACTCGGAATACTCAATGTCTATCATTCCAGTACCTATCCATAAGACGAAATTTTGTATGTTTTATAGTCAGGTAATTTTAAGAATATTTGTTCTCTTTTAAGATCAACAAGCATAAAACACACTATAGTAGGTATTTCCACCTATTCGCCGTCGACACGAAATTGTATCCATTCCTAACTACAATGACATCTGTGTCTGTCCGGGGCAATCATGTTCCAAGCTGACGAACAAACGGCACGTGTGGGTGACACAAAACAATGTGGCCTTAAGGTAGACTTCCGAGCAATGCGGCTGCGGCTCGCCGCATGTCGGAGCCGTGCGGCTATCACGGAACTATGGGAGTGTATAAAACCCTTTCCGAGCGATGCGTCATAGCCGCATTGGGCTATTCCATACAATCCTATAGTTCCGTGATAGCCGCACGGCCACCAGAACCGCATGCAGCTTGATGCAAGCCGCAAGCCGCATTGCTCTGATGTCTGTCTACCTTTAGGTGGCTTTCCAAACAAAAGTCGTTGCGACAGACAACGCACGTCCATAGGAATAAAATAATAGGTTCAGCTTAGAACAAAGTAAATCATGATGTTTGTAAAGGTTGCATTGATCTGATTTGTTTTGTACTAGTATAAATCAAGTTAAGTAACGCATGGCTAACGAGTTTTTTGAGTGTTAAATTTGCCTATGCTTTTATAATTAAACTGTATTAATTTATGTGTATTTTTTTAATTACTAGGGGTTTAACTCTAAACTTATAAACTCTAACAGTGGAAACATGTAAATGGCCTTCTTTGTATTTATAATTTTTAATCAATCATGTACTAGCTGTAAGTTTCCTAAAAATGTAAAATAAAATAATAAAACATCGAAATCCCAAATAACAGATCTGATTACTCAGCGGTTTTTTAGGTAAAATTGAAACACACAGTTTTTAAGCAAATATTTTGATCGCAATCTCACCTATTGTTAAGCGACGTTGCGGCCGAAGATGGGACACGTCCGTCTAGAAACAGCCTATTCACTCTTTTCTTAAACGAATCCAAAGCATAGTGTCTATGAAACATTTCAGCCGGCAACGAATTCCTCTCTCTACTACGCATGAGAAACGTAGATTTAAAACGTTTGGTGCGCATTAGCTACATTATGTTTGTATGTTTATCAATGAGCGATCACGGACAGTCATCAACAGAATGCATAATTGCAGCAGCAATGGAATGTCATTCCGCTACCGTCACGCACGTCACGTGACATGTCACATTGGATGCGTCTGTCACTTGTGAAGACAGAAGCCCTACTCCGAGATGTTGCCTGTATTTTCGAATCTAATCATAGTACCTTTGATAAACCCACTAGCACTAGTTACAGCAATGAAGCTGAGAGTCATGCCCATGCATGACACATTTTCAAGCCATTAAAATTTATTTCAACTGCATTTTGAAACTTGCTTATTTTTAACGTAAGTACTTCTACTACATGTCTGTACACATAATATTACAATAATTTGTTTTTGTTCTTAAATGCTCAATGAATTCGACGCAATATTTATATAACTTAGAATGAATAGGGTCATCTATCAACATAAAATAAAACTAAAATTTTGAGCTGTCAGAAAATCCATCATTGATTAGTGAAGCAGCCAATTTTTAAATAAAAATCTGTGACTTATATTGTTCAACGACATCTGGCGGATTTTGAGTACTGATTTTGATAATAAATAGGACTGTCAAGTGTGGTTTATCAAAGAATCGCTATCATTCGCATTGTTCAGCTGGCATAAGTGACTGGGATAGCTAGATATTAAATACGGATCGTTTACAGAGTAGTGCCCCTGTAGTGTGGGCATGACATAATGTTCATGTGACACGATGCTTTCGGATTACAAGCACATCAACCTGGCTGGGCGAATATTCAGTTTAAATATTTTGAACACACTTTTGGCCATACTTATTTTTATGATTTAAGCAAATTCTTTGCGAATTTTTACGAAAGTTTTTGCACATTTTCTTTTTGCTGCTTTTAATATGCAAAGAAATAATGCATCGACCAATTCAAGACGGATAAGTTATTCTGTGCGATAAACAAGTTTGATCGTTCTGTATAAAATGAAGAAGAGAAAGCTGAAACTTTTTGTTATATACAAGTTATTATATAAGTCTGTATCAGTGAGTGCAATAACTAAGCAGGTACTATACATTTTTGGTTTAAAGGAATATTAAAAAGAGTTTGGGCGCAATATGTATTTTTATTGTTCCAAATATATATATTGGAATTCTGATCAACAATTTCGTTGGTTCTATAGTTAGAACCGTTGTTTTAGAACAGTAAAATCACCATCTAAAAGCATTGAACTTAGTTTTGAAGTAATGAAAATGCTTGTTGCATTTTGATGCAACAAGCATTTTCATTGGTTTGGCAAGACATTGTACTTTTCAGTACTCTGAAAATATGAGCTCGAGATATAAAACTGATGAGAGCGAAATGTGGAATGTACAAATGTTATTTCATTTATTAGATATCGGCATATCTTTGTTGAAGTACTGAATAGTTACAATGTAGATGAAAATGTAATCATTTGCATTTTTCTCATTCTAAGGTAACAAAGTATCGAGGTTCGAATAAAATCCAATATGTAATTTTAAGACTCGAATTTCATGAATACGACTTGGTACTTTATAGCAATCATTTTCAGAGGCAATGTTAAGATAATTTAATACTGCGCGAAGCTCGATAAAAGGTTATTTCTTATTTCACGCGAATATGACACATTTATTTGGCTTTGAAATGAATGAACATAGAGACGCAACCAATTTGTGTTCGCCGTATAACCTATGAACTTAGAATTTACTCATGCTTTTTCTAAGAATTCACTTATGCTTTTTCAACGTGTTTTTATAAATAAAAATGACTTAAATAAACTAGTACTAGATGACTAAAAGAAGATAGAAGCTACATTAATTACATTCTAAAATTGACTACACGTAACTAATCGCGGGCACAACACTCCCGCCGTATCTTAACCTAGATCTCGACATATATGCCCAGGGTGTAGGCAGAACAAATTTATGCAAATTACTAATCACACCCGCACCTTTATTACCTTAGGTACAGCGGCGATAGTACCACCAGTTCAAGGAAGGTAATTGTTAAAAAGTTTACCAATTCCGCAAATCAACTCAAAACTGCAGTCATATATCGTGCTTATCCAACAAAATAAGAACAAACAGAATCTTGATCACTAGATTATGATCTAGTCAGTCTCAGAAAGAGTACACTCTTTGCATTATAGATTATAGATTACTAGCGGTTTTGCGCGAAATCGCCCGTAAATTTAAAAAAAAACCTTACTAATTTGGGCTCTTTTATAGAAGATTTCTGGTATAAAAACTGTCCTAACCAACTTTTGCAATATTATTGTGGATGTAGTAGAGCGCTGATCTCTCCAGTGCTTCACTTTTTACTATTTATTGTCTCCATGATTATCATTAAAATTAATAATTCATTTATTCAAAGCCCAATAATGTTTACAGAATAATAAGTTGATTCATGGTTAGGCCAGAGTTAATCGATACATAGTTGAGTCAGAAAGGGTGAACCACTGACATTGAAACTAGTAAAGACTGTATCTTCAGTGTTAGTCATTCCTCGACATTTTTATGGTTATCTAAGTTTGAAAATATGTACTAGAATAGCTCAATTTACGCACAAAATTATTTTCTGATAGTTTTATCTCACAGAATTAGTTAAAACGCTAACATTGTGTTACTGTGTTGTTTGCTCTTCTTTGAACGTGTGTATTGTTAAAATATAACCTGTTTGTTCGCGATGAGCTGTGCCGTAGACGTGATATGAAATTTCTCACGAACCGACACCCAAAATTGTCACTAATTTATAAATTCTAATTAACCTGAATTAACAGAGTTTCGGTGTACACCGTCTCATTAACTTTGTGATTGCCATCGCTTGTTTGCTGATTGGGGTATTCAATTATTTTGGTTATTTATTATTGCTTTTAGATTATTCAAAGTTAAATGTTTAAAAATTTTAAGACGCTCCTTTGAAAACTTAAGTATCAGAGATCAAGAGTTTATTTTAAAACATGGTGGATTGAATATTGATGGTCATATTCACCCCCTTAAGGATAAGACTCTTTACACAATCATACTGTATAATTTAAATATTAGATATTATTGCATTCGAAAAAATTACCACCAGAGGCGGGTATCAAACCCGCGTTCCTCGCATACCGGGCGATTGCCTAACTTCTCAGCCACAATAGCGTTGGCAGAGACTGTCGAATGTTTCAAGACGCCACGTTGCTTTCATCTATGTTATTGGAATTACACCCTCAACACTACAGGCCAGGGTGGCCGAGAGGTTAGGCAATAACCAATAATATTCAATAAATTCTAATTTAATTCTTAACGTCATATTTAAAGGGCGTGTCACAAAACTCTGCTGCTCATGTAAAGTGCAACTTTATCATCTCATATCTGTCGCTTGTTTGCTGAAACACGCCCTAAGCATAAAGCACATGGCGAGGAACGAGGTTTCGTCACGTCACGACGTGACGCCGCGGAAGCGACTGATTTGCATTTTGATTAAAGCGACCGACTGTCGGCAGGCACAGGCTAGCTGATAGTTGACCGGGCAAATAGTACTATGACCTGGTATTCTTTTAACTTTTGAGCTATGATATTTTTATAGCAGCATTGCTGAAGATTTGTATCTGTCTAATGGCTTACATATATTCACTGAATTTCACTGACATTATGAAGATAAACAAGATACAGTCTAGGGCCGAAGATACGGTAGAACGGTGGACAAATATTACTTTGATTTGAGGTAAGGTCTGTCATTCTTACTAGTAAGTTATCACTGTAATCAGTAGAAACAGAAATTAAAGAATGACAGACCTTACCTCAAATTATTATTATGTTATAGAAATATATAGCATTAATTCATTAGAATAAATGCGGGTGACGTAGATTGACTTTCGCATTCACAGTGGTCTTAAAGTTTCTAATAAAACATCCTTCATCTAACCTTATCTTGGATTGAGAGTTGAGAAAATTGAAACGTGTCTTGTTGTCATTTCATCCTGCTTATAGTTGGAGCAACTACACAACTGAATTGGAGCAACTATTTTTTTTATTTTTTATTTTACCAACTAAACTGGGGCACGCGAATTATCAAGGCACAGAATGGAGCCGTCACATCGGGTTTAACTTACAATTTGTCATAAAACGTATTACGTCCAGTCGACGCAACAAAGGCTGGCTGTCTTGAGCGTGCCGCTCCTTTCATTCGTTCTCGTTCGGGAATCGGCCCATTCATTCACTCAGACCATTGTAGCGGCTTCATCTCCAGCCTGGATGTGGCAATACAAATTATGAGTTGCGTAATTGGATTTTGATTTTGTATTGTATGGAAGAATGGAAACTCTCTTGTTATTACTGTTTAGGAACTGAATTGAAAATAAATCGTCCCCGTTTGTTTTCATATGAAATGTGTTTATGTTACTTAACTAGCATAACTTGACCCCTGGGTTTCAGCGGACCATTTCGAAATTTAAGATTGATTTAACTAATTTGTGGTCTTTGAAGCTTGACACGCCGTCCTAAATGAAAATGTTTTAGTTTTTTTAAATAAATTTATCCATCTTTCCATCAATTGACTGAAAGAATAACTTGCTCGCAATGTGCGCAATGTGTTTTTAAAAATCAAATCAGTTTCAGAACTACAATTACGGAAA